>OY821519.1:2512500-3112500 GCA_963682025.1 Cordilura impudica
CAGAATTTCAAGTTGATTTTGATTAGAGTTTTGCTATCCTAAAAGAAAATATTTGATCACAATAGATAATAATAAGCTACTGTTAAATTTCTGTTGATACAATCGAAAATATAGTTTTAGAACAATTCGGTTGGCGTATTTTTTTCTGTGTGCAAACAAAACCACAAATATAAAAAAAGCACAAATAATATGCGAACACGCACAGAGAAAACATATTTGTTGTACCAACCGAATTTCCGTTGTAATAAATATTCAAAATATTCATTTAGCCTGAACTTCGGTTGCCAAAAAATAATCAGTTTTCACTGTATATGTTGAAAAGGCTACCAAAATATTATTTTTTTTTACGAAATATCTAATCATTATTCATCCAGGAAAATTAAGCGAAAAGAAATGTTTGAAGGTGAACATAAGCATTCTCCTTATAAGCATTACTTCTTACCGTCCAGTGGTAAAATATTTAACCCATTTCTTTAATTTACTATTTTCGGAAAATAGAAAGAAAAATATATAGATCAGTAATTAAAAAAAATCTTTATTTTCCCAATAATAGTAAATAATAGTACATATTAGACATGTAAAGGTAAGTAAATTAAAAAAAATAGTTTTGTATAGATTCCTAGATAAATGAAGTGATTTACAAAATCTTTTCATTGTATTTCCGTTATAAAAATTCAAAGTTTCTGTTCAAAAAATGGGACGGTGGAAAGAAATGGGTCAATGGTTATAGTACAAGTAAAACATTTCCTAGAAAAATGATTTCTTCACTGGGATGGAATAAGTACATACAAAACATTTTAATTGATCTAAGTTTTCTTCTCATTCATATCAATTCACCTTTGAACAAATTTACCTAAGTTTCTGCGTTTGTTACATATGCGTTTGTGTACATATATTATTAATCTATAATATTAATAGGCTAGTCGATTTATTGTGACCGATGTTTTGTTTTACCGTTTTATCCCGATTTTGACCAAACATATATTATTTGAAAGGTATTTCTTTTTAGCCGTTTTGCAGATTTAAAGATTTTAAAATTTTTCCCTTTATTTTGAGTAAATTGCATTTAAAGTTGCTACTAACACATACGTAAAATTATACATTGCTATGTGTGTGTTTATGAAATTTGTTACTGTGTTGGTAATAAAAATGAGTTTGTTTGTTTGTGTTGATTTGTAAATTGGCTATAATTGATTAGCATACGCTTAGGATCTTTATTTAATGAAAAAATAAAATTTCCTAAAATTGCACTCGAATTTCGAGGGCTGGAATCTGCTAGTACAATACAAATCCAAAGAATTGACTCCCATTATTATTTGTTTTTGAATTAGAATTTTTATTTTGATCAAGAAAATTTTTACAAAAGCATTAACTGCTACAAAAAAAACAAGTAAGAAAATTATAGTCAGTCTAAACCGACTATACAATACCCAATACCATGGTTTAGAGACCCCATCTCTTTGGTCCAACTAATTGGATATAGAAAAAAAATTAAAAAAGTTCATATCGGGTGCTATATTTATATGGGGACTAGGTCGACAAATGGACCGATCTCGATCGCATTTGATAAAGTCACTTCTATTTTGAAATAAGATATACAATTCAAATTTGAGACAATCTGTGCAATATTTTTGTTTTTTTTTTTTTTATTTAACCCTTTGACTACCGTACTATAAGGAGTATAAATGTGATATTAAAAAGCACAAACAAACTAAAAAAAAATCTAGTATCCTTCTGAAATAAGATATGTCCTGGGATTTTATGTCCCAATGGGTTTCTCATAAATTGGGACTAAATATCCCATCGGTAATTTTTATATGAGAATAATAAAGTACAGGTTTTTTTAAATTTTTTATTAAATTTTTGTTTTACAATAATTTGTATTTTTCAAGGCTTCGGGACAGTTAACAACAGCTCTAGAACCAGTTGGCAGGTTCTTCCTATTTTGAATACATGTTCCTATGCAAGCAAATGGTAAAGTTCTAATCAGTTTATATGATGTGAAGAAACGATCAAACACCAAAACTGTTTGCAAATAGTATTGCTCAATTTAGTAACGACTTTTTCCCCCTAAAGTGCCAAATGAAGCAGGGCATTCATCCTTACCGGCATAAATATTAAAATTGTATGTGATCCAGTTTTGGAATCGCACTATTGCCAAATTTTAATACCCCGTTTAATCGGCTTTAGTGGAAGATACTGCTTTAGAGAAAACCTGCCTTTAAATTTGGCCATGGATTCGTCAAAGTATATTTCAAGCAATTGGTAACTTCTTCCACATAATAAAAGCTTAGAGGCTGCTACCGGGTTTTCGGGAAAATTAAAATACAATTTCGAAATCAAAGTTTGATAATGATTTCGCACCATAGCCTTCTTTATACATTAATTTCCCATTGACTCATTTTGGGACCAGTAATCAGAAATCTCGGGAAGTTAGCCCATTATAACAGAAATACCTAACAAAATTTTAATTTCTGATACATCAGTTCGTGGTATATTTCGACCTTCTTTTTCTTTCAAAAGACTCAATCGTTCATTGGTGCACTGCGCAATAAAAATGAACAGAGATTCTGGAAACAAAAATTGAAAAATTAGCAGCTCAGTTGAATTTCTTGAAATTGGTGCTACTATAACGGACTCAATATCTTCACTGATAGAAAATCGAAAACAAAATAAGTCCGATGGTTGTCCCCATACTACTTGAAATTTGGAATTTACATCAATAAACTGTTGTAATTTACATCATTGTCTAAAAGTTCATTAAGCTCGTCCAAAGATTCATCAGTTTGTTCGTCATTTGTTTATTCTGAATTAGAAGCACTAAAGTCTCCAAGATCAGAGTCACTGGAATTTATTATCGCGAAGATTTCGTCTTCCTTCAATCTACCATCAGATTTGTTTTTATTCATTCTGCAAACATACAAATTACCTTAGTAATGTATACCAATGGGACAATATGTCCCATTTATGGGGATCAAACAAAACCAGTGTAGTCTATTATCCCAAATGAAAAAAACCCACATAAAATAAAATATTTACAGCTTATTGTTGTTTAATAACTTGATTATAATACAAAACACTTATATTATTTGCAAAATATAACTCAAAATGGAAAAACTATCATTCACACCGAAAAATTGGAAGACACATCCGCATCCAACAGTGATTACCGCCAAATGATTGTAATAAAAAAACAATATACTCATTGAACACGATCAAAACAGCTCATTATGAGCAGAAAATATTTAAAGCTACCAATGGAACTTTGTCTTATTTAAATAGAGCGAGTATTGTAATTTTGACGATTTTTTAAATTTAGCTTAGACGCATGATCCCAATGGTAGTGAAAGGGTTAAGTGAAGATCAGGGAGCAGCTCTATATGGGGCCTATGACTAAGAATTGTCCTATAGGGATTATTTTTGGAGTACTGATTAATGGATATAAGAAACACATATAAACCCAATTTGACTGAGATCTTTAAGATAATTTGGATCTTATGACAATTTATGTCGATTTTGTAGGGGTTATTTGTATGGGGAATAGGTCTGAACGTGGACCGAATTTTACCAATTTCATTTTTTATTTTTCATTTTTTTTATTTTTAATTTTTCATCATTTGCTTTTAATTTTTAAGTTTAAATTTTTCATTTTTCATTTTTCGTTTTTCATTTTTTATTGTTTTTTTTTTCATTTTTAATTTTTCATTTTTTTTTTTTCTTTTTTTTTAATTTTTTATTTTTAATTTTTCATTTTTTTTTTTTTTCATTTATTTTAATTTTTTATTTTCAATTTTTTCATTTTTTTTTTCATTTTAACTTGTAATTTAAAATTTTTTTAATTTTTAAATTTTCATTTTTTCATTTATTTTAATTTTTTATTGTTGTATTATTGCGGGTGTATTATGCGAAGTTGTAATTAAAGGGGGAGCCAATCTAAAAGAGATTTATTTATAATTACTCGATTATGAGTAATTATAATTGTGAATCTGTGGGATTATGGATGCTCACCTTTGTTGGTCGCTTTTTTTACACAAAAAAAAAACCGTCGTTTAAATATTTTAAATTCTTTTATTTATAGAGTTCACAATTAAAATTTATGGTTAAGAGCCAGCGACAAGTGTCTGGTTATAATTCAAAATGGTAAGTGAAGTGCAGATTTAAGGTTCAATGTTATTACACTTCGTTTTTTATAAAATTGAAACGGCTGAATTTAATTTGAAGTTATATTTACACCATCATTTAAATGTTGATAACTAACATTTTAAGGTGTATGTATTTTAGCGATTTGCTTAATTCAATAATTCAAAAGATAAATCACTAGGATTTAGTTAACTAATATTATAAGGTAATATTAAATAATAAAATTTATAAAAACCCATTTTTTTTTTGTTTTATTATTTTGGTGTCCAAAGTTGTTTGGACAATTGTTTTTTTTTTCATTTTTTTTTTTTTTTTAATTTTTTATTTTTAATTTTTCATTTTTTTCATTTAGTTTAGTTTTTAATTTCAATTTTTTAATTTTTTTTTTTCATTTTAACTTGTAATTTTTAATTTTTTTAATTTTTTTTTTTAATTTTTTACATTTTTAAATTTTAATTTTTTTCATTTATTTTAATTTTTTATTTTTCATTTTTTTTTAATTTATTTTTTTTTTTCAAACATGTTATTTCATAATTTTTTCACCAATACAATCATTTTGTCTAACATCTTACATCTTACGCTATTTTCGTGATTGTATTGTGAAATAGGTTTTTACCCCCTGCGCGTATAGATGTTTACACATCAAAAATTACTAGCAAAACCTCGTCATTTGCATTTCATAGTAATGAGATGTCAACACCCAATCAAAGGTAAAAGTAATCACGTTCTAATAGATAGAAGTCTTACACATTCTTTTAAATTGATTTATACAAAATGAAACTTTTAATTTTTATTATCTACCTACATTATAACAATAACAACAAAAATTGGTTGTCTGCTAATGGGATTCAAGTCTTGGATTGGCCAGCTCAATCTCCACACTTAAATGTCATACAGAAGCTATTCGGCATTTTGAAGCCGTTTAGTAATAAGCAGAAGATAATGAATTGCTTAAAATCAGAGTGGGAATCAATAAATTTTTGTTGTTATTATTAGAATATAGGTAGATAATATAATAAAAATTAAAAGTGTTATTTTGTATAAATCAATTTAAAAAGAATGTGTTAAACTTTGATTACTTCATTAGGAGAAGTTGCTTAGGTTTCGAAAAATACTGTATACATATATATATAAATCTTAGAAGTAATGGCAACTATTTATTTCAACTCAAAAATCAAATACACGTATCGAATAACTAAAATAACTGGGTATTAAAATGCGGATAAGTACTTTCCTCCAATCGCACCCTCTTGTTAAAATAGTAAGTTTTACAATTATAGGTAAATCTTTTGTCTTCTAAAACTCATTACATGTAATGAACGGTTTTTCTGAGATGTGTTTATCTAACTTTGAAAAAAAGTTCGAAATTGGATTCAACTGTTTCATAATTTTAAATCTACTTTACGAATAAATTTGGAAACTATTCTCATTAAATTAAATAACACTAATTCGATATATTTTTCTTAAATCATCAGTATTTTATTTTAGAATACTTTAAACAGAATCATTATAAGTTGCAAGGCGTTAAAGGAGCCCGTTGAATAATGACATTGATAGGAAATGGTAATTAATAAAAATCAAACAAAATTAAAGGATATTTTACGAGATAAAAAAATTTATTTACTTTACGCAATGCTAATTAATTTTAGTTTTATGTACAATAATCTGATTTCTTTCAGCGATGATTACTGCTAAAAGTTTTTCTTATCAATATAAAATTGATAATAAAATTGTTGTGAAAGTCTACGAATTAATAAGTAAGACTATTCTATTGAAAAGAAGACAATTTTGAAATATTTAAAGTAGAAAACAGTAAAGCAATATTTGCTATTTACAACAATTGTTAATAGCTATTATGAACACCCAATTGAAATTATTTCTTTTACACCGAAATTACATTTAACATACGGATATCACCACAAAATTTGTCATGTTCTTCATAAATGTTGTTTTCAAAGATTTGTTCGATTTGTTTACATTTTTTATAATTGATTTAATAATTTAAAAATAGCTGCCACAATTGGCATAAACTACTCACTTTTACATATATTGTTTTTTAATAATTCTCTATATTGCTTATATTAAGGGAAAATATATTCATATTCTATTACTTAAAAAAAATGTGAAGAACAAATAAAGTGTAATAAAAAAGGTGAAAATCATACTCACTTATTTTAGGATTATGGATTGTTTTATGTTGATAAATAACGTTGAAGGATATTAAAAAAATATATCTACTGTAAAATTTATATTCTTTTATATATTTGTTACTTTTTTTATAAACACAATTTCTTAAAGAAATTTTGAAACTTTTTTTACACTACCCTAAGATATGTTGAGATATGTAAGTTTTTGTAAATTATACAGCACTTTGCAACACCGATTTACTACTTGCTCAATAAAGATTCATATTCAAAATACAATAAACTGTATTTTAACTTGAGATATCACGATAATCCATAAATACGAAATGCAAATGCTGCAACCGAACGAAACAAACCGGCATTTTGTAACCTTCACTAACTTATATTCGATAACATATTTAAATTTTCAAGTTTTGTAACCATTATTTATTTTGTAACCATTATATTTTACACTACATACATCTTCAATTGTGATAATTTCTTGCTAATTTTATAAATATTTAACACAACCCATAAAAATTTCGCTCATGCGATTGTTCAATACGATTTGAAAACTAAACTTTTCATATATTATACTTCTAGCACACGACCGATTTTTATTTCCCCCACGCACTACTTCAATTCTATTTACAAACTAAACTTTATTAAAAAATTAACGCGTCAGTACAAAAATGGAGGGAATAAACTTTTTATTTTGTTAGTCTGTTCAAAAACAAAAACAATCAGAGGAATAACGGAAATGGAAAGACAAAAACAAATGCCAGATTGTTGCACAGCCTTCAGTATAACAGATAAAGTGACAGCAATTGTCATTTAATCATATAGAGATGCCAATCTAAAGTAATTATTACCCACTGTAAAATAATTACTACTCGAAACAAAAAATATAATTAAAAAATCGAAATTAAATATTTTATTTTTATCCTTTACAATACTAGTATCTTTCATTTACTTATTTTTTAGACGCATAGACTGTTCCTATTTTTATTCTGTATGCATCTGACGGATTATTATTGTTTTAAGTAGAAAGTACCTAAGGATCTGGCATCACTTCTCATCACACAAATGACGTGGAATTTTCTTGAGGAGGTTTTTTACAATTAGAGGAAAAAAAATATTTGGTGAATAAAAGAAAATATTTAAAGAAATATATATATAAACAATAAGAATCGTATTGTAAAAGTAAAAGAAAAACAATGTTGACTAATTTTGAGTCCAAATCGGCCCGTGTTAAAGGCTTATCGTTTCATCCCAAACGACCATGGATTTTGGCAAGTTTGCATAGTGGTGTTATTCAGTTATGGGACTATCGCATGCATACACTTTTAGAAAAATTCGACGAACATGATGGCCCAGTACGCAGTGTAGCATTTCACCAACAAATGCCACTTTTTGTTTCTGGCGGTGACGATTACAAAATTAAGGTGTGGAACTATAAGCAACGCCGTTGTATTTTTACGTTGCTTGCCCATTTGGACTATGTGCGAACCGTGGCTTTTCATCACGAATACCCATGGATTCTCAGTGCTTCCGATGATCAGACCATACGCATTTGGAATTGGCAGTCTCGCAATTGTATCTGTGTATTGACTGGTCACAATCACTATGTGATGTGCGCCCAGTTCCATCCCAGTGAAGACCAGATCGTGTCAGCTTCACTAGACCAGACAGTACGTGTTTGGGATATATCGGGACTCCGAAAGAAGAATGTGGCACCAGGTCCTGGAGGATTAGATGACCATTTGAAGGGGCATCCTGGTACCGCGGATCTCTTTGGTCAGGCTGATGCTGTGGTCAAACATGTTCTTGAGGGTCACGATCGCGGTGTCAACTGGGCCAGTTTTCATCCCACATTGCCGCTAATAGTTTCAGGTGCGGATGATCGATTAGTTAAACTCTGGCGCATGAACGAATACAAAGCCTGGGAGGTGGATACATGTCGTGGTCACTACAATAACGTATCATGCGTACTATTCCATCCACGTCAAGACCTAATTATTTCAAATGGTGAAGATCGCAGCATCCGTGTCTGGGACATGACCAAACGTCAATGCTTATATACATTCCGTCGGGATGGCGAACGTTTCTGGATTCTTACGGCTCATCCCTCCTTAAATCTGTTTGCAGCTGGCCATGACGGAGGTGAGTTCTTTCAAAATTAAAAAACAGAATATCTTATATGTATTTTATTTTTAAGGTATGGTCGTCTTTAAATTGGAACGTGAGCGACCAGCATATGCTGTACATGGAAATATTCTTTACTACGTAAAAGATCGCTTCTTGCGAAAATTAGACTTTACAACCACAAAGGACACAGTAGTCATGCAATTGCGGGGCGGTGGCAAATCGCCAGTTCATAGCATGTCCTACAACCCAGCGCTGAATGCTGTTCTATTGTGTACGCGTACCAATAATTTGGAGAATAGCACGTACGATTTGTGCCAAATTCCCAAGGATGCAGAATCTCAAAGCGAAAATGATAGTAAAAGATCTTCGGGCGTAACAGCCATTTGGGTGGCGCGCAATCGCTTTGCGGTGCTAGATCGCAACCAACAACTTGTTATTAAAAATTTTAAGAACGAGGTGACCAAGAAGATACCAACTTTCTGCGAAGAAATTTTCTACGCTGGTACCGGAATGTTGCTCATACGTGATCCCGAATTTGTAACTCTGTACGAAGTTCAGCGTCTAGTGTCGGTTGGCAGTATAAAATTGGCGAAATGTCGTTATGTTGTCTGGTCGCCCGATATGTCCCTTGTCGCTCTACTGTGTAAGCATTCCGTTACTATTTGTGACCGGCGGCTTCAGTACTTGTGTACGATACAGGAGAATTGTCGCGTTAAATCTGGAGCATGGGATGACTCGGGCGTCTTCGTCTACACTACCAGTAATCACATTAAATATGCCATCACAAACGGTGATCATGGAATAATTCGTACTCTCGATCTGCCCATATATTTGACACGCGTCAAGGGCAACCAGGTGTTCTGCTTGGATCGTGAGTGCCGCACACGTGTGTTGCATATCGATGCAACCGAATATAAATTCAAATTAGCGCTGATAAACCGTAAATACGACGAAGTGCTTCATATGGTACGAAATGCCCGTTTGGTTGGTCAGAGTATTATTGCTTACCTCCAGCAAAAGGGGTATCCGGAGGTTGCCCTACACTTTGTCAAAGATGAAAAGACCCGATTCGGACTGGCATTAGAATGCGGTAATATTGAAATAGCCCTCGAAGCCGCAAAGGCGCTCGATGACAAGGAGTGCTGGGATCGACTGGGTCAGGCGGCTCTATTGCAGGGCAATCACCAGATTGTAGAAATGTGCTATCAGCGTACCAAAAATTTCGATAAATTGAGTTTTCTCTATCTCATCACCGGCAATTTGGAGAAGCTTAGGAAAATGAATAAGATTGCTGAGATTCGCAAGGATGTCTCGGCCCAATATCAAGGCGCCTTACTTCTGGGAGATGTCAGGGAGCGTGTAAATGTTTTAAAGAACTGCGGTCAATTGTCATTGGCTTATCTCACTGCAGCCACTCATGGCCTGGATGAACAGGCCACTTCATTAGGAGAAGTAATTGCTGAAGAGGGCAATGCTTTGCCAGAAATTAATCCGAATGCAAAATTGTTAAAGCCACCAGTTCCCATACAACAGGTTGAAACAAATTGGCCATTGTTGAGCGTATCTAAGGGCTTCTTCGAGGGTGCAATGTTAACGCGTGCCGGCACAAGTGCCACAGCTAGACAAGCTTTAAATGTAAATGCAGATGCTGCTCTTGACGTCGGTGCCGGTGATGGTTGGGGAGCCGACGCCGATTTGGGTCTAGACGAAGATGGCGATGATGAAATGCAAGACGCACTCGATACAGATGCCGCAGTCGAGGGCGGCGGTGAAGATGGAGCTGGCTGGGATGTTGGTGATGAAGATCTAGTTGTGCCCGAAGAGTTGGCATCGAAAATAAAAGCATCCGCATTGGACAGTGGCTATTACGCAGCACCAAATAAAGGACTTTCTGCCCCGCAACATTGGGTCAATCATTCACCGCTGGTCTTGGATCACATTAAGGCAGGCTCATTTGAATCGGCCTTCCGGCTACTCAACGAACAGTTGGGTATTGTCAAATTCGAACCGTTCAAAACTCTCTTCATGCAAAACTATACATGTTCTAAAACAAGCTTTACGGCAATGCCTAACTTACAATCACTCTCTGCATATCCGTTGCGGAATCCCAGCGAATCAAATCCAAAACAACAACGGCCAGCTCTAGGTGTTAAGTTGAATGATCTAGTCCAGCGACTTCAGGCAGGTTATCAACAGACAACAGCTGGAAAATTCTCTGAGGCTGTCGAAAAATTCCATTCGATTTTGATAAGCATTCCATTTTTAGTTGTGGAAACCAAACAAGATATCGCCGAAGCTCAGCAGCTGCTGAAAATCTGTGCCGAGTACATATTGGGCTTGAAAATGGAAACAATCAGAAAAGGTTTACCCAAATCAACGCTGGACGAACAGAAGAGACTTTGCGAAATGGCAGCATATTTTACCCACTGTAAGCTACAACCTGTACATCAAATTCTAACTTTGCGCACCGCCCTCAATATGTTCTTTAAGCTGAAAAATTATAAGACAGCAGCGTCTTTTGCAAGACGTCTGCTAGAATTGGGTCCGCGTCCCGAAGTGGCGCAGCAAGTTCGTAAAATTCTGCAAGCCTGCGAGGTCAACCCCATTGATGAACATCATCTACAATATGAAGAATTTAATCCGTTCAGTATATGTGGCATTAGCTATAAGCCCCTGTATCGTGGTAAACCTGAGGTCAACTGTCCTTTCTGTGGAGCATCTTATGACCCACAATACAAAAACAATCTTTGCACAGTGTGTGAAGTCAGTCAAATTGGCAAAGATTCCATTGGATTGCGCATTTCGAACCTTCAATTTCGGTAGATCGTGACTAGAGATACTTTTTTGATTTATTACAAGGGGTTTCTTGTATCAGTTCTCCCCTATTAGTTGTGTATGTAAATCACTTACTATATACATATATATCTAGTGTTTCCCCAGGTCCCGGGGTTGTAATGTTAAATTATTCGCAAAACAAAATATAAAATATATTTCATCTTCCTAATTTTAAATAACGATTAATAAATAAGAATTTCCAAAAAGTATGAATGTTTTGTTTTCTTTTTACTTCCCTTATTTTAACTCGTAGTGTCTGCTTGTCTGCCGCAAAAAACTTTGGATGGATTTTTAACCCTTTTCCCGTGATCCAATCGAGCAGAAACATGGCAGGCGACGATGAAAAAAAAATACTGCAAAAAAATATTTCTAACTGTAGAATTTGCAATTGTTGAGTAAGACTGAAACGATACGGTAATCTTAATTTACAAAGGAAGTATAATAAAAACTTTTTATGTTGGTTATTATATCGTCAGATTTATTTTTCTAAGCAGTTAATTCGCTCGAATAAAATAATTTATAAACAAAATATTTTTTATTTTAGATAAATTCAAAATTTTAGATTAGAAACCAGACTTCGTTTTAAACTCAAGTCATTCGCATCGCGTTGGATAACTAAAACCCTGCTCAATATTGAGTTAGCCATAGTATAACAAACTTCAACTCTTCCATGTGAATTGAACAGTTGTTTTGTGGTGGCGATATACACGTTTGGTTTGGAAATTTCCGGCAACGATACTTTGATGCCAACTTTGTAGCGTCTTCTGAAGCAATTCTCATTTAATCAAAAAAACATGTAGCTATGTATAACCACTGTTCAAAATGCGCTTTGGACGTATTTTGTGATACAACCTGGAAATATTAAGCCTTCGTGCTCATCCATTTAATAGAAGTGAAGAAGAATTGAAACATTGATCTCGTTCAATTCCATCATTACACATTATGAACCTATGTAGATTAATATATAGGATTATTAGTTTAACCCAATCGAATTTTTCAATATTTAAGATATGGTTTGAATCGGTATAAAATTTGTAACGCATTGTTTTAACATACAGGGATCTAATTGCCGCATTCGTTATCGAATTTTTTTTTATCACAACAAAATTCTGAGAAATCTATAATGGCCCCTCACTAAAAACTAAACGAGTTGGGTCAATTGCCTGGGTTCTTTAAATTGTTTAGTTAAACATGAAATTTCGATTGATTTTACTCGATATTGAATCCGACAATACCATCTACGAATTTTATTTTTTATAATTACTATTTTATTAATTTCTAATTTTTTGTTGAATATTAGATGTTGTTTAAGGATGAATGATAAGATTATTAGAATCGGGATGAATATTCTTTAGTTCAATGCCACTCCGTTGTTCTAACGTCGCCACATGCTCGCTGCACCAACTCCAATTCCTCCAGATGCAACACCGCGACGTACAGCGTCCATATCTTCTGGTCGATTTTCGCGATATGCTCTCTTAGAATCTTCAAATTCGCGTAATCTTTGGTTGTACCGATCAATTTGATCACGGAGTATTGCGTCTTCGTGCATAGCTCGACGTTCATCATACTCCAAACAACCTACTCCATCCAGACGCTCGAGATCTAACCAACCTCGAAAGCGGACGCACACACCGTTCATTATGAAGTATGATTTAATGTGAACTTTGCCCGGTTCCTTTTCAAATTCGCATTCCTTGTCATGAATGTAAGGATTCTGTGTGGCATTAAAGACCAGTTGCAAATTTGTGCCCGATGCAACAAACGAGATTTCTGTGTGGCCCTCGCGGCAGCCATTTTGGAAACGTATTTGTCGTTCTTCCAATGCTCTTTCACGATAACCGGTGTATCGGATTTCGCTCTCACGACTCAAACGACGAAAAAGTTCATCACTTTCAAATTTGGACTTTTGATCGGGAACAACGCGCGGCATCTTAAAGATGAAACGTGGTTTCGGTTGTTCATAAAGTCCAATCGTGTCGTACGGTATCATTCCAGCCAGAGCTGCTTCATTCATGGTGTTTTGATTTTCAAAGAAACAACAAAGACTTGTTTGGGAGTAGTCCCACTTGTGTTGAGCAGCAATTTTTGATGTTTTTTATTTAACACTAAGGTGGAAAAACGAATTATATATTTTATTTATTTCTTGGCTTTTTCTAAAATTGTAAAATAATAAAATCTATTTATGAAATACTGCCTCTGAGAATGTTCGACTGTTTTACTTTTTTTTCATTTATATTTCATTTACAAGCAAACAATTGTGTTATACTTACATTTTTGCGGTTTTCTTTTCTGCGTTGTGTTTTTTGGGTCTATTTTTATAACACATTTCAGAGCTGCCAACTCTAAAATAGAGTTTTATTAAGGTTTTTGATTTGATATGCATACTTCGACCTACAAGGTATATTGGGAATATCTTGAGTATATTGGGAACTAATAGTATTTTTAAACCTTTATTATTGAATGTCGTGCTTATAAAACGATCTAAGTCTGGAACTCTATATGACAGATTTTTTGGCTAACCAATTTATTTATTTATATTCATTTTATAAAAAAAAATTTGCATGCGAATAAATCTTGTTGATTTGTGGATCCAAAACGTTAAATAATTATTTTATCTAACCTCCATTAGTGTGTGTTTGCACGTGAAAGTTTTCATGCTGAAAGTCTTGAGTTTATAGGTGGGACGGGAGAGAAGAATGGCTCGGAGTTCTATGGGGGTTCATCTACTCTGAAATTCTCTTTTGTTTCTTGCTTCGTAATTTTCAAAGTGAAATTATTTTACGTTTTCTTTCCTTTTTATGTTCGTTTGTGTTAAGAAAGACAATAATTTGAAATAAAGTTAATTTTAAGTAAACATAAACAAATTTTGAATTTCAATACAAAAATTTCTGTTTGTAGACACGGATGAAAGTTTAAAAGAGAATTTCAATTTCAGAAAGATAAATATCATGTGTAAACCGGGACTTAGTTAATATGTAAAATAAATTGAAAAGTTACGCAAGAAATACTTAAGTAAATAAAATTTATTTTATATGGTTTAAATTGTGTGTAAAACAGCTTAGTTAAAAAAAAATCAAAGAATTTACATTTTACTTTTAGTTCTCCAATAACTTTGTTTCTTTTGTACTAAAGGTGCTGTTACACGATTTGTTTTTTTTTTACATATGTACTGTCACTTTTTTATCCATATGAAATTCCTCATGTCTGTCAAAATTGTCTTGTACATACGATTCATAGTTTTTGCTATCACACGTGCATATGTATTTCCGTATTTAATTTGTGAATTTACAAAAATTTATTGTCAAAAAAAAGTTATATATTTTTTAATTCTGTCAATATTAATCTTTATAATTTACTCTGTTTTTCTTTCGCCACTAGCGGTGTTGTATTTTCATATGTTTGTCGTGCAAAAATAGAACCTCTTCTAATTGAAAAATGTACATGTGACTTTGCTCATGTATTGTACATAAACAATGTTTCATATGTATCACACGATGTGTACAACTTTTGTTGTGGAAAAATTTGACAGTACATATGTAAAAAAACATCATGTAATAGCATCTTAAGTCGGGGGGTCACACAAGGCAATTTTGAATGCGCAACTTTTTGGCAATTCTCTTTTGAACTTGCCTTTATGTCCACACACGACAATTTCTTCGGCAATTTTACTGTTTTGTTTTGCTTTTATTTTCTTATAATTTGACATTTGTGCTCTAGTCCCGATCCAAATATTCTTTGCATTTAACATAATAAATACAATGGTTTTCCTCAACCAAAGTTATTAATTTTTCAATTAAGTCCCGATTCCATTTAAACGCCATTTTAATAAAGTAAACAATAATTACGAACTATTCACACCAAGAAGCGAAACACCGAATGAAAAGAAATGTCAAATATTCAACCAAAAAAAAGCGAATGAGAGAATTGCTTTAAATAGCCGAAAACCGGCAATTATTTTTCCTTTTTATTCCCCTCACCACAAACTTCTATAAACTCAAGAATTGCGCAACTAAAATCGTCGTTTGTGAAGGCCGAGTTCACACAAGGCAATTTTTGTTGCGCAATTCTTGAGTTTGTAGATGTTTGCGGTGAGGGGAATAAAAAGGGAAAAATAATTGCCGGTTCTCGGCTATTTCAAGTCTGGGTTCACACAAGGCAATTTTTGTTGCGCAATTCTTGAGTTTGTAGATGTTTGCGGTGAGGGGAATAAAAAGGGAAAAATAATTGCCGGTTCTCGGCTATTTTAAGCAATTCTCTCATTCGCTTTTTTTATACCCTATACCACTATGTGGTTTGGGTATAATGACTTTGTGCTACTGTTTGTAACTACCAAAAATATTTAACCTAGACCCATCTTTAATTATACCGTTCGAATCAGAATCACTATCTGATTCGATTTAACGATGTCCGTCCGTCCGTCTGTGTGTCCATGTAAAGCTTGTAATCAAACTGCAGGTCGCAAATATGAATATATTTTGATGAAATTTGGTATATAAGCTTTTGTCGGCCATGGGATGAACGCTATTGAAATTGATGAGAATCGGTCTATGTTCAGACCTAGCCCCCATACAAATGACCCCTATGAAATCGACTTAAATTGCCATAAGATCCAAATTATCATATAAATCTTAGTCAAATTGGGTTTGTATGTGTTTATTACATCCATTAATCAGTAGTCCAAAAATGATCCCTATGGGACAACTCTTAGTCATAGGCCCCATATAGAGCTGCTTCCCGATCTTCACTTAAATCTATCAAAAAACAAAAAATATTACACTGATTCTTCTAAAATTTTGTTTGTATATATTTTTGGAAAATACAAGAGACCTTACCAAACATGGTCGGGATCGGTCCATTTTTGGGCCTAGTCCCCATATAGATATAGCATCCGATATGAACTTTTTCATATCTGCAGACAACAAAATTTATAAAAATCCCACTTAAATTTGGTTTAGCTTATTTTCTATTTCCAGTTAGTTGGGCCTATGGGATAGGGTCTCTAAACGCATGGTATAGGGTATCCGATAGTCGGTCTAGACCGACTATAATTTTCTTACTTGTTTTTTGTTGAATATTTGACATTTCTTTTCATTCGGTGTTTCGCTTCTTGGTGTGAATAATTCGTAATTATTGTTTACTTTATTAAAATGGCCTTTAAATGGAATCGGGACTTAATTTTTTTCTTTTGAAATAATTTTTCAACAAAACCAATTAAATTAATTTATGTATGTATGTATTTAATTTTATTATTGTTCTTTACGACTAGAGCACAAATGTCAAATTATAAGAAAATAAAAACAAAACAAAACAGTAAAATTGCCGAAGAAATTGTCGAGTGTGGACATAAAAGCAATTTCAAAAGAGAATTGCCAAAAAGTTGCGCAATAAAAATTGCCTTGTGTGACCCCCGACGTACTGCGACTAAATGAATTTAAAATTTTAGTTAATTGTTCTATTCCATATCGTTTCATCTTATTGATGTGCTTGTGAAACAGTGAAACACGTGCGGAAACAGTTGCATTGTTTTTATAAAACAGACAGACAATTTTTTGGACGAATTATGGCTATTCCTAAATCTGATTCCTCAGTAAAGAGCAAAAATACGAAGATAATATTTGGGGACGATGGCGAAATTGTCCATAATGTTAGTAAAACAACTAAACAAAATATTAAAAACAAAAAGAAACGCAAGTTGTCGGAAAATATTGTTGATGAAGATACCACAATAAAGGCTGAGGATAGTTCTGAGTATATTCACGAAAATGGTGAGGAGGACTTCTTTACAAAGCGAGAAAAGAAAAAAGCCATCCAGACAAATGGCGAAGGTGATATCGAGTCAGAGAACAGAAAAAAATGGTATTTTGTAGTAAGTTGGCTTAGCTTGTAAATGGTTTTTGGTTACTCTATTTAATATAACGCTTCTTCCAACCCTAGTATACACAGTTTCCGGCTACAGAGGAAATATTAGATATGAAAGATAATGACCAGATGGAGTTGTATAATTTATGTCGCACTTCGTACGAACAAGAGAAGTCAACATTTCTGAAAAGTAAGTTTTTATCCCAAAAATATTCTTTTATTTACATAATTTATGCTTTGTTTTCTGCAGAAAACCCATCTGATGCTCGATGGCTACAAACCGCATTACATAAAGGTACAGCTAAGGATCGTGCCAATGCTGGCGCTCTTTTGGTCACCAGTAATCCTCTGGCAAATTTAGAGGCTCTTTCTACTCTCATCGGATTCACGAAAATATCAAACAAGTCCAGCGCCGAAGTGGTAGCAATTGTCACAGATTTGTGGAAGGAAGTTTTGTTACCATCTAATCGTAAGCTTTATTCAATACAAATGCGTGGTGCTGATTGGAAACTTGTACGCAAAAACACTTCTTTAACCAAAGAACAGCAGAGGAAAATATATGCCTTTTGGCATTTCGAGAATGAACTGAAGGACCTGTATTTTGGTTGGAACATCTACGTTTTAAATTTATTATGTATGTGTATTGTAATGTATTTCTTATTTTTTTTTTAACATTGTAGAGTACTTGAAAAACCTTCAACAGGGTATCCAAACTGGACAGGAAAACAATAAAACTGTTGCTATAGTTGCAGCCTCGCAGTTGTTAACATTTGCTCCTGAAAAAGAACAGATGTTGCTTACAATGTTAATCAATAAGCTGGGAGATCCTGTGTCAAAAATTGCTTCCAAAGCCTTACACCATTTGACTGATGTCGCTCACAAACATCCTAATATGTGCGGAGTGATCGTCAACGAAACTGAGAAACTGTTGTTTCGTAACAACATCTCCGATCGTGCCCAGCACTTTTCTCTATGTTTCCTGGCGAGCATTGCTCCGGCAGGTCGTCCAGAAGTTTGCACTAAACTAGTTCATATTTGTTTTTCCCTTTTTAAAGTGTTGGTGCAGAAAGGAGCCATTAATAATCGAACAATGCAGGCGATCTTGCGTTGTCTGCAGAAAGCTATACTAGAGGCCAAACCACCGGCGGGGAGTACCGAGTTGTTAAGCAAAGATATGGAAGACACTGTATATCGATTGGTTCACTTGGCCGATATTCGTGTTTCGATACAAACTCTTGGTTTATTGTTGCAATTAGTTACAGCTAAGACACAGAAAAGTGATCGCTTCTACAACGCACTGTACATCAAACTAGTGGACATGAATCTAACCATAATTGGAGCTAAAACTGCTGCCCAGCTACTGCATATCGTTCACCGAGCGATATTTATCGATTCGAATATACCTCGTGCTCAAGCATTCATCAAAAGACTTCTACAGTTGGCACTTTGTATGCCATCGAATATGACAGCTGGTTGTTTGATAGTAATACATAAGCTACTACGAAGTCGTAAGGAACTTTGTCATGATCGGGACAACAATGGCGATGATTCGAGTAATATTTTAGCAAAGGTTTCAGCAACAGATGAAGAATTGGCCAAATTTGACAGTGACGGTGAAGAGAAATACGAAGATATTGCTGAGAATGATGACTTAGATGAAAAAATGTTAATGCCAACGGAAGATGCTGCCACTGGTAATACGTCATCATGGCATCATTCTAAAGTATCATCTAGCGCGAGTGCAGAGAAGGTGCGCGAATTGGCTCCAAGCAAATATGACCCCTATCATCGAGTTCCAGCATTTGCAGGTGCCGAACTTGCATTGCGCAATGAATTATTACTACTGCGGGAACACTTTCATCCAACTGTACAGGTTTTTGCTGAGAGCATCTTACTGAGTTAGTAATGAATTTTTATTTAATAACATTTAAAATCTAACTTTCTCTGTTCTTATTAGATAAACGTATTGACTACTATGGTGATCCGTTACGTGATTTTGGTTTACCTCACTTTTTGGAACGGTTTTCGTTTAAAAATCCTAAAAAACTAGATCAAGAGAAATCTATTGCCTCTGGCCATGGACATAAGCACTATATATCGTATGGTGCTCGTGGTATGCCCGTCAAGTCCCTGACCAAAGCCAACTGCAGTGAAGAAGAAAAGTTCATTTTCAATTATCTTGAACAGAAGCGTAAACAAGCAGTTGTGATTAAAACTAAGAAAACAGAGGATGAAAATGAAGAAGACGATGATATGAAAGCCGGCGATGTGGATGATGATGAATTCGAGGATTATCTAGATGGATTCTTTGGCAAAAAAGGAAAAAAGAATAAAGTCAAGTCGAAGGACTTAAGTGAAAGTGATGATGAAGAGTTGGACTTCCTTAAAGAACTTGGTGGAGAGCTTGTAGATGAGACTAAACAAAATAAAAAGAAAATAAAGAAAAAGACGAAAGCTGAAGATGAAGATGATATCAAGGATAGTGATGCCGATTGGGGCGATGATGAGGATAAAACTGATTTCGTAGGTAGCGATGATGATGATGAAGACGACTCTATCGATTTCAATGACGATGCTGATGACAATGACAGCGATGGCGGTTCAATATCATTAGAGGATGAAGATTCGGATGATTATATAAAAGATGATAGTGGTAGTGAAACCGATGAAGATGACGAAGATTATGATGGTCTTATGCCACCTAAGCGTAAAAAATCAAAGAAAGATCCTTCATCTGCCACGAACGAACGTAGTTTTACCAAAAAGTTAAAACACAGTGACGGTAAGAATTTCTGTATTATAAAGTTTTTTGTTTTGTTGATTAAAACGAATACATTCCCTTTTGACTTTAGATATAAGTTCTTTGTTTGCGGCGGCTGATGATTTCGCTGAATTACTAGAAGAAACTGGCAAAACCAAAGGTCAAGGCACTGCAAATGCCGTCTTCAATAAGGATAAATCATCAGACAAACAAATGAAATGGGAAGAACAACGACGTTCAAATTCGAAATCATATAAAAACAAAACAAAAGGCAAAGGTAAAATCTTTTCAAAAAAACGTAGACGCCAATAGTGTTCTCAATTCTTTGCAGTCGTATTATTATATTAATATGTCTCGTAGTTTTGTTTAATTTTTAAAATAAAACATTTAAGATCTAATATGAAGAGTTATACACTATCATTCATTCTCTTTTTAATTCTTTTATTTACAATCTGTTTTTATACAACAATAAGCAAATTTGTTAAACTTAAATAAACTTAACATAATTTGGACTGTAATCCAGTTAAATTATTTACAAATTTGTAAAATAAGATATCATTTTCTATAAGGTAAATCTAATATATGTATGTAGCCTTTTCAGTCTATTTATTTCCTCATTTTAATCTAATAAGCATATTGCTAATGGGTTACGGTGGTTACTAAGATTTTCTATTGTCTATTAATCTCGTCTTTAACTGTAGTAATCTGTAAACCTTTGCAAATATTGTTATTAGTTACAAACCATGGTTCATTTGTTATCAACCGCAGTGTTTTTGATTGGTATCTTTGTAAGATTTCAATTACTAGCTGTTCCTCAAAGCTGTTTTCCATGAGTCCAAACTGGTTTTAATATTGTTTTGTAAATAAGTAGTTTATTGTTCATAGTAAGCTCTGATTTTGGATTAAGAAGCCAATACATTTTTCTTGTTTTTGTATTCAATCGATCGTTGCCTTTTTGCTTTAATCTGATCCTTTCATGTAAGTCTGTGATCAAGGTGGGGACCAATGTATTTAACTTTAGTTTGTTTTGGGATTTGAGTTCCATTTAATTTAAGTACTTACAGTAAACGTTACGTGGGTAGATTTTTGTATATTAACTTTTATATTCCATTTCTGTAGCCTTGACCAATGTCGTTAAAATGACTTTGAATCGTTGCTGAAGCAATCTGCCCAATTACGAATATTCTCCAAAAAAAATCCTCCAATTATAAATTCCGCGTGAACAAAAAAATGAATAAGTGGCATCATCGAATTTCGAAGCCAGTTGTTCTGCTTATAGACAACTAATTTTCTATTTTTTTTTTTTTTTTTGTGCAAACGAAAATAAATTTATTTTAAAGAAAAATTAAATAAATGAATAGCATAGATATGATGTGAGCACTTGTGGAGGAAATTGTTGTTGTATAATAACAACGAAGGATTGCTAGAAGTCAATTGCGTGCTGAATCTATGGAAAACGCAATCAATGCCTGAATTGGCTTTCTTTAAAGTTAAAAGTTGAAGTTGGCTTTATTTGTGGTTTTAAAATTTTTTGCGGGAAAAAATCAAATTGAAGTGAATTGAGAATAACTACATTATTCCCATCGAATTTTTTACGAAGGAATTTTTATACATAAAGGGAGAAGTGAGATTTCATGCGTAATTTTTGTTCAGAATTGGGCTGAAAATCTTGTTCATCACTTGTTGCTATTAAAGCTGTATCATCAGCATATGTTGCAACTGTTACATTTTCTCGTATAAGTATGTCCGATGTAAATATGGTTTAAGTATAACTTAATGAAGAAATTATATGGTGATGGAAGTAATTTTTTTATAAACTAATATAAATATATAAACTTATTTCTTTGATCACTGATTTTCTTTAATTATAATTGAGTTTGATATCAAATCCGTCATTGACTTTAATTTTAATTAAATCAACGATTTGTTTCCATCTAAAAATTGAAACCTATTTTAAATAACAAATCGTTACTATACTTAACCCAAATACTCGCAATCTGGCAACTCTTTTCCACTAATGTCACTTCAAATATCTTTTTGCGACAGATTTTTTAGTTTTGCGCGTAAAAGTAGTTAATTCGGTTTGATCTCATATAATATGTTCTAGATCGCAGCAAAAAAATTTAAAAAGTGTACATATAATAAAATACTGATTATTCATTGAAATTCTTTTAATATGAAAATAATGTGTGTGTAATATGCAAGCAGTTTTGTGATGGCGTCTTAAATTGTTTAATTATTAAAAGGTAATAACTTTAATTTGTTAACATTTTGTATTTATTTCAGCCATTCGTTGCGCATTTTTTGTACGATTTTATTTAACTCTGAGGCGGAATGTTGTATCTAAATTTTCTGTAACTTCCCGACTTGATAGAGCTTTTGCATTTAGCTAAAGTAGATGGCAATATATTATTTTATAAATTTTGCCATTATTTCACGCGTTTAACCTGAAGGCAGATTTTTATACCCTATACCACTAAGTGGTCAGGGTATAATGACTTTGTGGTGATGTTTGTAACTACCAAAAATATTTGACTTGGACCCATCTTATATTATACCGATCGACTCAGAATCACTTTCTGAATCGATTTAGCGATGTCCGTCAGTCCGTCTGTCCGTCTGGTGGTCCATGTAAGCCTTGTAAACCTTGTAATTAAATTACCGGTCGCAAATGTGAACATATTTCGATGAAATTTGGTATGTAAGCTTCTATCGCATGAACGCTATTGAAATTGGCGAAATTCGGAGCTTGTTCAGACAAAATCCCCATACAAATGACATCTATGGAATCGACTTAAATTGCCATATGATCCAAATTATCACATAGATCTCGGGTGAAATTGGGTTTGTGTGTGTTTATTACACCCATTAATCAGTAGTCCAAAAATAAACCCCTTAGGAAAATTTTTAGTCATAGACCCCATATAAAGCTGCTTCCCGATCTTCACTTAAATCTATCAAAAAAACAAAAATATTGCACAGCATTTTCTCAGTTTTGGTTTGTGTATGTTTTTGCAAAAAATAAGTGACTTTACCAAATATGGTCAGGATCGGTCCATTTAAAAAATATGGTAGTAAAGACTTTAACTTCTGGAAAACAGTTCTCTTCACCGATGAGAGTAAGTTTGAGATTTTTGTTGGAGAAAAACCCAGGAAGATTTGGAGAAGAAAGAATATGGAGCTAGCGGAGCAAAATAACCAAAATATCCACAGTAAGCATCTGGAGTTTGAGAGCTTGACTTCATTGATTCGGCAATGAATGCTCAAAGCTACATATTAAAAAAAAATGTTATACCAAGCGCCGCCAAATTGGATTTGCCTGGACGTTGCATCTTTCAACAAGACAACGACCCCCTAGCATACATTCCGATGGAATGGCTGCTGTACCCTACACCAATTTATCTTCGTCATCCCCACAGTCCCCAGATCTCAATCCTGTTGAGAATATTTTGGATTATTTGGACCGCCCTACACCACTATGTGGTCAGGGTATAATGACTTTGTGCTGATGTTTGTAACAATCAAAAATATTTGACCTAGACCCATCTTTTATTATACCGATCGACTCAGAATCATTGTCTGAGTCGATTTAGCGATGTCCGTCCGTCTGTCTGTGTGTCCATGTAAACCTTGTAATCAAACTACAGGTCGCAAATATGAATATATTTTGATAAAATTTGGTATATAAGCTTCTATCGGCCATAGCATGGACGATATTGAAATTGTTGAAAATAGGTGCATGTTCAGAACTAGTCCCCATACAAATTGTCATAAAATCCAAATTATTTAATAGATCTCGGTCAAATTGGGTTTGTATATGTTTATTACTTCCATTAATCAGTAGTCCAAAAATAAACCCTATAGGACAATTCTTAGTCATAGCCCCCATATAAAGATGCTTCCTGATCTTCACTTAAATCTATAAAAAAAAACAATAATATTGCACAGATTTTTCTCAAATTTGGTATTTATATATTTTTTCTAAATATAAGTGACTTTCCCAAATATGGTCAGGATCGGTCCATTTTTTGACCTAGTGCACATATAAATATAGCATCAGGTATGAACATTTTCATATTCAAAGAAAAAAAATAATAACTCTACTCAAATTTGGTTTATGCTTATTTTGTATATCCAATTAGTTGGGCCTAAGAGTCGGTCAGACCGACTATAATTTTCTTGCTTGTTTGTATTTATGTTAGTTTAAATATAGATGAATGTATACTTACTTTTGAGGCGATGTTTAGTGTATTTTTTGTTCCAAAATATAAAAAAATTCTTGGTTAATTGAAGCTATATCTTATGTTTTAATATTATAAATAATGAATAAACTATAATTGATAAAACCGAAATTGATAAATATCTTTTATTTTTTTTTTCATTCTGTTAAGAAAATGAAATACTTCACAAGTGTTTACATGTAAACCATGTAATTAAAATACATTAAATTAGAATATCAGTTATTATAGGCCATAGGACGAACACTATTGAAATTGGCAAAAACGGTGCATATTCAGAACTATTGGTCGTAAATCTAGATTATCATATATATATCGATAAAATTTGCTAATCAGTACTCCAAAAATAAACCCTGTAGGACCATTTTAAGTCATAGTCCCCATATAAAGCTGATTTAAATCCATCAAAAAACAAAAATATTGAATAGATTTGAATAGATTTTATTCGTATATGTTTTTGAGAAATGTGATAGACTACTAAATATGGTCATCATCAGTACATTTTTGTACCATATAAAAATAAAATCAGATATGAAAATTTTCATATATGCACGCCACAAATTAATAAGAATAACACTATTTGGTTTATGCTTATTTTCTATATTCAGTTATTGCCTCAGCATATGGTATAAATTTATGTATGTGTTAAGGTGCGTTCAGACTACGCAAATATTTGACCAAATAAACGTAACCCCAAAATAATGTATAATTTTCCTTGTATAATTTTCATTAAGTTATACAATATATGATATAGAATATAGTTAAATATATTAAATATTACTAATGTAATAAAACATAACTTAATTTTGTCTTTTATATATCATGTAAGATTGAATAAAACTTTCATAAAATTAGGGGTTACGTTTATTTGGTCAAATATTTGCGTAGTCTGAACGCACCTTTAGTAGCAAATTTAATTGCAATTTACTCAAAATAATGAAAGAAATTTAGAAATCTGTAAATCTACAAAACGGCTAAAAAGAAATACCTTTCAAATTGGTCAAAATCGGGATAAAACGGTAGAACAAAACATCGGTCACAAGAAATCGCCTAGCCTATTAATATTATAGATATCAGGTTATATACTGTGACTCACCTAAAACGTCAGATCTGTTTTCTGTTTTTTTAGTTGTACAAGTTTCCTTGGTTCATAGCCCTAACGTAACTACCAAAAAAGACCGAAATCGTTATGCTATTAATATAAATATATTTTTCCTAGTCTTAATATGACACGTAAAAAAGTTGGCTTCCGTAAAATTGCTCTTATATTGGCTGAAAAAATGTTTGTTATTTTTATAGTCGTCATTTCGCGTTATAAGTATAGTCCGGTTGGCAAAAAGTGTAAAGGCCATCAAAAACCACCAGCTAATCAGAGTCTGACGAAGAAGATTTTTGCAACATCTGTAAAAGCCCGATACCGAATAAATAATAGCTAGTTTTAACACAGGGACGTAACAGTTATAAGAGAAATGACGAAAAAGTCTTAACCATTAACATTGATGAATTCAAATAATGTTTGTAATTAACAATTATTGTAAGATATATACATAGGTGCTTATTATGAGCAACTTTCGATTGTGGTCGAATTAACTGATCGAACGAATTTTCATTTGGTATTATGGCGCACATTCGATAAAATAGCGCTATTGTGAATTTCACTCAATTGGATTATTCACAATAGTACGTATTTATCAGCTGGCACTATGAATATTGTTTACAAATTTATTAAAGAAAAAAATAATTACTTATTAACATGGAATTATGGTTCTATGATCGTCTGATGAAGAATGCTTCGACATGAGAGATGCTTCCAACATTTTGGAAATGGATTCCACTACGTAAGTATGCGAGGTTTTAACAAGGGTACCATGTGTTTGCAGATTTATAGCAAATTTTCGACTGCAAGGAAGCGTTTATGGAATTGCTATCTACTACAGATGAACTGCTGTGGCAATGCAGACAAGGCAGATCAATCTCATGAAATTAAAATAATTTACAACTTACAAAGTGCCATCCAGCATCGAAAGCAAAATTGTGTTGTACAACGAAATTTTCGACCGTGCTGCCAGCTCATAATAAGAATTTGACATTCGATAGCCGATGTTCGATAGCCAGCGAAGATCGAAGATCAAATGCAACTCATAATAAGGGCCATAGTATTTTGGTTATGGTAACCAATTGAAGTAGAAATATTTTTTTTTTTTTTGTTATGAATAACTACATATTATAGCAACCAAAAAATTTTTTTTGTTACCAATAACCATTATCGAAAGTAATATTTTTTTTGGTTATTCCTACCCGGATACATATCACATTTTTGATTTAATTGATGCATTTCTAAGAGGATTGTAGTTTAGTTATTAAACTACTTTAATTAAACTACTTAAAGTTTAATTATTATTCCACTTTTCCACTAAATATTTTATTTATAAAATTAATAAACAATTCTTACAAACTGCCCATTTTGTTTACTTTACCAAAGATATTTTAATTCCTTGTCCTACAAACCCCTTAGAAATGCATACATTACATCAAAAATACGTTATGTATCCGGGTAGGAATAACCAAAAAAAATTTTTTCGATAATGGTTATTGGTAAGCAAATAAATTTTTTGGTTGCTACAATAGTTATTCATAACCAAAAAAAAAAATATTTCTCACTTCATATATGTATCTATATATCTTCATATATATATCTTACGATAATTGTTAAAATTTCCCTCAAACAAATAAATCGAATTTAAGCATAACCTTTTCTTAAAAAAAATAACAATTATTTTCCGTCCCTGTTTTAACAACTCGTGCCGAAAGAACTTCTAGGTCTACTCGACTAATGGTGAGCTTTGGCGCAATTCCTATCCAATAAATATTCTTGAAGTTCTTGCAAGTGGTTTTGCAAGTTCAATAATCAAACTAAGTTTTTAATTTCGTTATATTTTATTTAAAGTGTATTCCATTATTTGTGTATTCACTGAAATGTTTTAAACAAACATACATGTTCGATTTCTCGATAGATTTTAATTATTTAATTTGTTTTTATAAAATTACATGAATATGATTACATGATTTTTAATAATTTGCCTCAAACAGTAATTAATTTAAATAATGTCAATAAATATGTTTAATTTTTGTTGTATTAGCTCTAAAAAAATTTTTTTTTATAATATTTCGATATTTATTTATGCCGTAAAAAATATGAAATGTCAAAATATGAACTTTCATATAAAAGTCTACATGCAATTTCCTGTAGGAAAACATTGAGATTTATATAATTATCTTTTTAAATGTTTTAGTTATAAATAAAATTAATGTAAAAAAGAAACGAGTTTAAAGTGAGTTTTAACCCTCTTGTGCCCGTTATACCTTATATACAATAGTATAGTCTAAAGTGTGGTCGTTATAAACGTACGAATTCTAGACATATGGACATACATACTCGTACATAATATGTATGTATTTTATAGACTAAAATCGAAATACATCATATATTTTTATCGAATAAACTTTCAATTTTTGTATGCATATATTGTTCACAAATTGAATGGGTGTGATAACCATGAACATTAAGCTAAAATTATGAAGTATCGTATCGTTAGAAAGAGAAAGCCAATCTGGACCTGTATAAAATCCTGTTAAGATCTTGTATTCACCTAAACGTACTTAGTTAAAGCTTCATTTGTTTGTTTCGATCTCTTGATTTATTGAGATTCTAATTTTTAATATTATGAATGGAATTGATCTTAAAACTATTTGTAAATGCTTTCTTCATGTGTCATGAAGAGCAAAAGTTAAGTTACAAAAATCTAATTTTGGTTTTAATGATAACAAAAAAAAAAAAAAAAAAAAAAACAGTCTCAAAGTTTTTCAATACATTTTGAATTCTAATTTTTAATAAATGCTTTCGAAAAGTTTTTTTTCACTTAAAAATAACGCATAAAAATTGTTTGAATTTCTATGACAGTCGTGTTTTTTTTTTCAATTGTGTAATTTCCAAAAAAAAAATATATTTTTTGTTGGAGGTTCACAAATAATACAAATAATTTTGTGTAAGATGAAAAATCATTGATTTTTTTTTTATACTTTTAAAGTATTTTTGAGTTTTTTATTGTTTGTGTTTTTTTATATATATAAATTACAAAAAAAAAAAAATACGTATGAATGTTTATTGTTATCAAGTATTTTGCATAAATTATTATGTTCTTTTTTTGTTGCTTGTTTTTAGTTTATAACTTATACATTATTTAAAAAATAAAAATATATTTATATGTATAAAAAATAAAACTTATTA
Organism: Cordilura impudica; assembly: GCA_963682025.1. Classification (NCBI taxonomy): domain Eukaryota; kingdom Metazoa; phylum Arthropoda; class Insecta; order Diptera; family Scathophagidae; genus Cordilura; species Cordilura impudica. The sequence continues at coordinate 2,540,896 of OY821519.1, forward strand.
ATAAAATTTACAAAACTTTAAATACTAAATTCACTTAATGGCTAAACTAAAAACATAATTTTTGATGTATTGAGAATTTTTTTTGTTTGTTTTCACACTGTATATAAATCAAATGCATGTGACGGTAATATAATGAGAATATTAAATGAGAGAAAGAAAGGCTTTTTGAGCACTGCTTTCTCACTTAGATATATGCGGTACCCACGAGGAGACTCAAAAATAAGGTGACCTCCGACAAAAGTAATCCGGTGGGAGGAAATTCTTATTGAAATGTTAAAGAGAAAAAAAAAGTGTTTTCTTCTATGTGGATGAAAATTAAAGGTAAAACTAAATCAGTCATCATCATCAGTCGTAGTGGCCGCATTGCCATTGTGAACGGCGACTTAATCGATGCGAGCATATCGTGGTACTATGTCGTTACTTATCCAGAAATTACAATTGGGATGATCATCTTGCGGTAGAGGATCTTGACCTATATTTAGGACCCGTCTTCGTGGTTCGTATTGAGGCATGGTGCCATGTGACACATAGTAGTAGAATAGTTGTTGCATAGACGAAACAAAACGTCTTTGTTCCACTGTGTGTGGCTCGTAGCGACCCAATATGGCCTGTACATCGGCGTCGACTGTGGCCAACTGGTCGTTGCCTTCGCCCTGGGTGACAACGTAAAAAGGTACGGATGGCTGGAGGCGGGCATTTGTAAGCAGTGGGCAAATTGTTCGGATATCTGTGATCATGGAGATCAGAGCTCGGTAATTTGTGGCATTGTAACGTTGGATAGCTTCATCTGTTAGGTTGAGAGCTCCAATTTTTGAAGATTCTAGAAAACTGCGTATCTCCTCGGCTGTCCAGTTGGAGCGTTTGTGTAGTTTATCGGTGTGAGATTCATGAGCGGTAGTCCCTATGACCAACACTGGCTTCCCGGTGTGCTCTTTCTTCCACGTTTCGGCTGGATGTTCTTGCAAGATATCGCCATCGAGTACAAGCCATTCGTGATGAGCAGTAGAATTCTCTTCTATGGTCGGAATATCTACGGGGAAATGTAACCAGGTGTCTGGAGTGGCATCCCAAACCTTATCGGCTGGTGTGCTGCGCAAGCAAGCTACATCACGGCAATCAATTTCTTGCATTATTTCTTGATTTCGTTTTTCAGTCTCTGCCAATGGCTTGCCAGGCAAAATAGCCGAAGCTGATGATACCCAAGCGCGGGTATATAAACCTTCTGCTTTTTTGGATGTGACTAAGGCAGACACTAAAGTACCGCCAGCGCGATGGCCCAACAGAGTCACAGACTTAGGATCACCTCCAAAATGAGCAATATTCAGTTTAATCCATTTTAGAGCGCCAATAATGTCAGATAAGGCATAATTTCCGGAAGAATGGGGATAGGTATCCTTTGTCAGGGCATCTAATGTTAGGAAACCAAATACACCCAACCGGAAATTCGGACGTACAAATATGACGTCATGAGAACGTGAATATCTAGCAGATGGTCTTAGTACACCAGGCGATGGCCCCGTCAAACTCTCAGCTCCAATCATAACAATTACAGGTAGCGGATTGTCATAACGCACATGTGGGGTCACTACGTCCAAGTACAAACAGTCTTCGTCACCGACAACAGTGCCGTTGCCAAGGCTTTGTGTGCAAAGTTCGCTCGAATTATGAGCCTTTAAGGTTCCATTCCAACAATCATCAATGCCTTCAATTATTTGAGCTGATCGCCAACGTTTATCTCCGACAGGCGGCAGAGCGTATGGTATACCACGGAATGCAAAAGCGCCATCTTCCTTTAATCCCTCGACCATACCACAACCGGTAACAGCATCCATATAGCGACCTTCCCTAATTGGCGGGGAGGTGAGTGTCTCATGTGACAGCACATATCCAATAACGGTGAGTAGCAACACAAAGAGTAGAATACCCAGTGCAATCAATGCATCGTCTACGGAGCATTTGTATGAACACAATCGCTGACAAAACGAAACTGGTTGTTCCTCTGCATCATCCGGCGATTTCTCGTCGGTAGCCTGCTTGATATCTCCACTTGGCGATTTTTTAAGTTTCGCTATCTCATCCACACCATTATTCTTCGAAGCTGCTTTATCGACACAATCTTGATCTTTGAGAGAATCGTCTAAAGTCTCCATAGATGCGAGTCCTGCTTTGCTCATGCCAAGCTCGACATCTTCGTCAGATTTATTTTTCGGTACCATATTTGCAATGGGCAGTTTAATGGCATTAAGAAGTCCCCTTTTTTTGAGTGGAACATCCGAGTTTTGTTCGTTGGCATCGGCAGCTGCAGCCTCAGCAGTAGCTTCTACAATACAAAAATAAACAAAGAAATATATTGAGTATATCATCCACTCCACTTATTTGCACTAATTAAAAGACATAGCTGTCCGAAACCAACTTACCACTTTTATTGTCTGCATCGCCATTTGATGCCTGTTGCTTAGCTTGTTTTTCGGCTGGTTTACGTACGAAAAAATTACGTAAACGTTCACCAAAGTTCTTAGCTGGTTTCTCTTCTTTAACTTTAACCACTTTGCTTTCGTCAACTGCTGACTCCTCTTTATTTTCCTTTTCCAATAGCTCTCCCTCAGCGCCATCACCATCTGATTTTGGTTTATTTTTCATAATAAAGCCTGGCAGTTTCAAACCTCCAATAGGAATTTTCCTTGGCTTCACTTCTCTGTCTTCGGCTGACATTTTTCTTTCATCGGATACCTCAGCTCCATTCGGCTTAGCACCTCCTTCTGGTATATCAATAATTTCTTCACCGCCATTTTGTTTCTTTTTATCTACCTCGGACTTTTCCTCAGCCAGTTTTTCCGTGCTTTTTTTACTGTCATCTTTCTTCTCAAGCATTTTATCTGTTTCTTTTGGTTCTTCGACAACCTCCTGTTGAGGTGCCCCCTCGTTCGGTGAAGTTTCTTTTTCTTCCTGCTCACCCATAGCAATTCTTCTTGTCTTTTAGTACTGTCGGATTTCTGATTCTTTTTTAATAAGATTTGATTGGAATCTAAAAATAAATATAATTTAGAAATTCGTTTAGTTTTTGAAATACTCGATTTGTAGTTGCAACGTACGACAAATTCTATATTCTATTCTATACACTGATTTATATCTTTACAAAAAAATAACTTTGTTATTTTATTTAACTTTTCTAAGGATCTAGGATCTATCACGTATGAAAGATAAACTTGTAATGACTGACTACATCTAGACGAAGCTGACTATATATGTATGTATGTATGTATACTATCCCCTAAGTATTAAAAAGAAAACATCCCATTTTCACTAATACTCTTAACTCAGCTGCCTATCTATTCCATTTAAGAATATACGTGTATTTTGTGAAAACAAGAAAATGTGTCCTTTTTCTGTATACATTCGGATTTGTATGTTTATTATTATTTTTTTGTTTTTTATTAATGTTTAAGTTTGTGTGCGTGTGTACTCGAAATATTGTCATTTGCTTTCTTTGTTTAAATAGAACGTGTGTATTTTGTTCCTCAGTTTATTTTCTTATCTGCAATGAATTTGCACAATGTAATCCGTTACCTGGTTTTTCAATAAGAGTACATACCTGAAAAAAATCCCAACCCAGGTAAAAGTTAAATTGATGTCGCATTACAACATACGTTTGAAATATGTTCGATAAGAATATTTTCTAAAATGTTGGGTTTTTGAGGCGGGAAGACCATGAAATCACGTATTCAGCTAACGAATTTTTTGTTTTACAACCATTTATTTGAATATATGTTTTTCCCAAAAATAATGACAGACATATTGAATTACATTAAGTGAATTTCTCAGCATTCCTTAAATATCAAAATTAAGTGCAAGGAGATGGGTTTAAGAAAGTTAAGATATACAAAAATATTAAGAATATTCTTGATGAGCAAAACATATGATTTTTAAAAGAACGAGAGATTATGTGAGACTGATTCCTTTTAAAAACCATCTATGACTTCTTTAGTAAGGTCAAGTTGTACGCTATACTTAAACATTTAAGTCCATGGAATAGTTAGGAGCATTTTGTATAATATCATCAAAAATGTGTATTATGTCATACTAGCAGGCAGAGCCCAGCCCTCGAAATTCGAGTGCAAATTCTAGGAAATTTTATTTTTTCATTCAATTTTATTCTTTCAATGTTTTTTTAATCTATATGTATAGAACAATTTATGACTATTTAAATAAAATGCATTAAATTGTGAATTTATAAATTCATTAAATTTCATTATAAATGTTTGTTGAACACACAGAAGATACATATATAACTGTTTTTGTTGATAAATAATTTTATAAGAGCATAAAAGTATGCTAATCTATTTTAGCCAATTCACAATTCTACACAAATTCAATAAACACATACACAGCAATAGTTTTTTATTTTAAGCTTAAATATGTGTTTTATTTATGTGAAATGTTCCAGATGGTGCAAATCTGTAAATACGGTGGATAGTTAAAAAGAAATACCTTTCAAATGGTATATTTTTTTTTGTCAAAATTGGTTGATAACTAAAATCGCAAAATCGGTCACAAGAAATTGCCTTGCCTATTAATTAAGTCATATTTGAGATGAATTGTTTTGAATGGGACCCAAAAATAGGAATTATCTATAACATAATTTGAACAATTATATCAGGCACCGAAAATGAAATTTTTAAACAAAAAAAAAAAAAAAATGTTTCGAAAGAAATGTCGGAGTACTGATTCATTATGACATATTAATCCTTGCGCACTAGTCTTTCAGAACTTTAAATTTTATTTTTGCTCGAAAAAATTAAAATTAAACAAGTAAGAAAATTATAGTCCGTCTAGACCGACTATACAATACCCAACTAACTGGATAAAATGGGCATAAACCAAATTTGAGTGGGATTTTTATTAATTTTTTCGGCTGCAGATATGAAAAATTTCATATCGGATGCTATATCTATATGGGGACTAGGCCCATAAATGGACTGATCCTGACCATGTTTGGTAAAGTCTCTTGTATTTTGCAAAAATATATACAAACAAAATTTGGGAAGAATCAGTGCAATATTATTGTTTTTTGATAGATTTAAGTGAAGATCGGGAAGCAGCTCTATATGGGGCCTATGACTAAGAGTTGTCCAATAGGGATCATTTTTAGACTACTGATTAATGGATGTAATATATACATACAAACCCAATTTGACTAAGATTTGTATGATAATTTGGATCTTATGGCAGTTTATGTTGATTTCATAGGGGTCATTTGTATGGGGACTAGGTCTGAACATGGACCGATTCTCACCAATTTCAATAGCGTTCATTCCATGGCCGATAAAAGATTAAATACCAAATTTCATCAAAATATATTCATATTTGCGACCTGCAGTTTGATTACAAGCTTTACATGGACACACAGACGGACGGACGGACGGATATCGTTAAATCGAATCAGATAGTGATTCTGATTCGATCGGTATAATTAAAGATGGGTGTAGGTCAAATATTTTTGGTTGTTACAAACAGCAGCACAAAGTCATTATACCCAAACCACATAGTGGTATAGGGTATAAATATTTAAAATTTTCTTTCTGAAAACAACGGACTTTATGAGGGCAGCATTTGCAACCGGTTTCAGTGTTATCTAATATTAAAGTTTTTGATCTGCTTTTTCAAATACTTATATTGGGAGAATACACTTCAAGTACGCTTTGTTTTTAAATTCATCTAATAAAAATTGAACTTAAGGTTCAAACAGACGGTCAATTAGTTTTGAAACACATCTTAATCAGCAAATTTAAAATAAAAATGTTTCATCACGATTGCATTTGAAATTATGTTACAGTACTTAAGAAAAAGAACACACACACACACACACATGCGCATAAACATGTTGCAACATCAAGTTATCGAATGAAATTTGTCACGCATTTGAAAAAAAGAGAATTTCTGTATTTGAAATCCAATAGAATCCGATTAGTGCTAACACATTATTTGCTACTACATACATAAAGAATAATTATACAATGGAATAGTTTGTCGATTATTTCATTAAAATCGAAAGTCTATTGCATTTGGAATATAATGTTATATACGAATGTATGTATGTTTTGTTAGTAAAACTTTAATAACAGAACAAATGCATAAATTGCTGTCAGCAAGAAAGGAGGTCAAAGTAATTGCATTCTCGGACAGAACACACATCCAACGTATTTATAAGTTTTACTAGTATTTGTTAAGACTTTAAATACAGGCTTACATTGTCTGTTCGAATTCCGAAATGACTATTTTAAAATCAATAAATATTAGTCCTATTTTCTAATGACTTGCATTTATTTAATAAATTCAAATTAAATTAAAAAAAATTTTAAAAAACTTAATTATTACGAAAATTAAAAATTTGAACCCTCATTTTGTTAAGCGTTTGTGTTTCGTTTTAAATTTGTATAGAAAAATTCTAAATTTAGCAATTCACCTCAATTTTTTTCATAAAAATTTCAAACGTTTCGTTACGTTTCGTTTTATAAAATCAGCACATTAGAAAATATATAAATAATATTAATTTTAATTGAAAAAGCAAGTTTTTCAAAAATTATTCCTGAGCTTAGACATACATCTCCAACTATTTTTTGGATTTAATAAATCGCATTTTGAATCAAAAAGTTTAAATCCAAGTCATTAAAAATACGACTACAACAACTTTCGTATTCACAAAAACATCAATTGATATAACAATTTGACTGGTAATCGAATTTTTCATTGTTAACATATTTTACTACCTGAAAAAGCGATTCTTTATATCACTGATGTGTGATAAAATTTTACAAATGCATGCGATAGTCTTGCCGGACGTTGGCCGGACAGACGCACAGTGACGCCTGTAGAACAAGAGAGTTTGAAAAAATCAAAAATTTCATGTGCCCCTAAAAAATATTGAATAAACCTTTTTTACGGGAAATTTTAAACGATTTTAAATATATCTTATTACAATCGAATTTTTGGTTCAAAGTTGACTGATTTTCAGTGTTCAAAAAACCAGACCATTTTTTGGTAATTTGCTCCGATTTCAGATACAGTATCTCGAAAACTAGGTACGGATCGTCATTCTTTTTGATTTTATTGATAAATCTACTTATTAAGAAAAGAATAAAAAAAAATTTACTGTTTGCTTAGTGTTTGTCCAGGTAAATCGATATTTGCCAACAACCCATTTTTTCAATATTTCTCAACTTTGATGGAAAATAAATATCATAAATTTCTATATTTGCCATATTTTCAAAATAAGTTCTTTGATTATTTCTTTACCTAATGCAAAAATTTTCAGCTGCCCGTCCTTGCCCCACTTTTTGCTAGAGGTAAAATTTTGAAACATGACATGGTTCCAGAAATGTGTGGCCTGCATTATTGCACAATTTATGACATATAGCCGTGAAAACCCATTCTTATTGTTATTGTTTCGTTCGTTATTGTTAAGATATATGATTTTCGTTTACCATTCTGCAATGCTTACCTGAGATCCTCTGTCAAATTCTGCTCCCTAAATTCAGATGCAGATACAATTTATGACATATAACCGTGAAACCCATTCTTATTGCACCATTTTACGCAAAAATAAGATGTATGGAATTCGTGTTTAAATTAGCGTATACGCTTCCACTAGAGGAGGAACACTTTCATGAAAATACATCAAACAAAGATAAGGAAAGGATCAGAAAGAATCGAATACAGAATGCGTTTTTCAAACAAGTTGGACTAAAAGTAGACTTCCCCAAGTACGGATACGGAAACTCAAACGATGGAAACACTACGAGAAGATTTTTTGAAAATGATGAGGCTGTAACTCGAATCACTGGAAAAAACAATCAAATCGCTAAGAGATTGGGAACGATCTTGAATGTTTTAAAGTGCAAGGTAAAAGTTGATTCTGAAAAATATGAAGAATATGCTTCGAAAACTGCATCACTTTTAGCAGACTTATATCCACAGAAAAATTAGACCTCGGAGACAATTCATAAAATATTGTCGCATGGCAAAGAAATAATTGAATATCAGACTTTGCGAATTGGAGAACTTTCTGAAGAAGCACATTAGTCCCTAAACAAATGTTATAAAAAATGTAGATTGCTGAACACTTTCAAATCATCAAGGGTGAGATAAAATGAGGACCTGTTTAACATGTTAGCAGCATCTTCAGATCCACTTATTTCATCACTGCGGCATATAAAATCACGAAAGGGGTTAGAAAATAATTATAGTTCAGAAATTGTTAGTCTTTTAGATATATCTCCTTTTTCGGATTGTGAGCAATATTTTACAAAAAATTTAAAAATAAATTTAAAATCTTTTCTGGAATAATTTTAAATCATAAAAGCCTTTAAAAACACTAATTTCATCGGTTGATCAATTATCTATCATATGCCTTTTAAATATTTTGGTTATCTTATTTGGTTCAAAAGTTATGATTTTTGCAACGAATATATATTGAATATCGCTCAAAAGACTCAGAATGTATACATCAAATATTGTATTTCAGAAATGATAAATTGTAAATGGATTTTCAGAATTTCAAATGCATTTCAGAAAGTATGCAATGTATTTCAGAAAGTATCCAATGTATTTCAGAAATAGCAAATGTATCTCAGAAACTATCAAATGTATTTCAGAAAATATCAATCGAATTGCATTTGTAACATTTCTTGTAAACTTTTAACGTATTTTTCTCGAAACTATAGAAATCGCGATTTTTATCAATTGAGTTTTCTCAGTAAATTGTGAACAAAATCAAAAGTTGTGCACCGATTACAATGAAATAAAGCTCATTTCATTCGAAATATGTTTAACTAAATGCTTTTAGACCAAACCTGTGATCTATGTCGCATTTTTATTTTTTATGAACTTTTGAAGAACAAAAATTTTTTTTTTAAATTTCCACGATATCTCTGAAACTGCTGGACAAATTTAAAACCAATGTAAGCACGGCTTAAAGTTAATATTGTTAATATTTTTTAACTGAATATGATGAACCGTCAAGTTATTCCAATATATGTAGTGGAAGTGCTTTAATTTTGGACATAACGGTATATCGGTTTCTAAAAATCAATTGATCATTTTTGAACACCAGTTGATGTTTTCTCATATACAATTCATAATTTCAATATATATTTTTTCTGAATGCTGTAGTTTACTGTTGTTCTGTGTAAACTGATTAAAAATGATTAAAAAATATTTATTATTATTTATTTCAAATGGTTAATATTTAATTTTTGATTTTTAAAATTTAATTATAATTTTTAATTTTTAGTTTTTAATTTTTAATTTATAATTTATAATTTATAATTTATAATTTATAATTTATAATTTATAATTTATAATTTATAATTTATAATTTATAATTTATAATTTATAATTTATAATTTATAATTTATAATTTATAATTTATAATTTATAATTTATAATTTATAATTTATAATTTATAATTTATAATTTATAATTTATAATTTATAATTTATAATTTATAATTTATAATTTATAATTTATAATTTATAATTTATAATTTATAATTTATAATTTATAATTTATAATTTATAATTTATAATTTATAATTTATAATTTATAATTTATAATTTATAATTTATAATTTATAATTTATAATTTATAATTTATAATTTATAATTTATAATTTATAATTTATAATTTATAATTTATAATTTATAATTTATAATTTATAATTTATAATTTATAATTTATAATTTATAATTTATAATTTATAATTTATAATTTATAATTTATAATTTATAATTTTTAAATTTTAATTTTTAATTTTTAATTTTTAATTTTTAATTTTTAATTTTTAATTTTTAATTTTTAATTTTTAATTTTTAATTTTTGATATTTAATTTTTAATCTTTAATTTTTAAATTTTAAATTTTAAATTTTAAATTTTAAATTTTAAATTTTAAAATTTTAATTTTTAATTTTTAATTTTTAATTATTAATTTTTATTTTTAATTTTTAGTTTTTAATTATTAATTTTTAGTTTTTAATTTTTAATTTATAATTTATAATTTTTAATTTTTAATTTTTAATTTTTAATTTTTAATTTTTAATTTTTAATTTTTAATTTTTAATTTTTAATTTTTAATTTTTAATTTTTAATTTTTAATTTTTAATTTTTAATTTTTAATTTTTAATTTTTAATTTTTAATTTTTAATTTTTAATTTTTAATTTTTAACTTAATTTTTAATTTTTAATTTTAATTTTTAATTTTTAATTTTTAATTTTTAATTTTTAATTTTTAATTTTTAATTTTTAATTTTTAATTTTTAATTTTTAATGTTTAATTTTTAATTTTTAATTTTTAATTTTTAATTTTTAATTTTTAATTTTTAATTTTTAATTTTTAATTATTAATTTTTAATTTTTAATTTTTAATTTTTAATTTTTAAAATTTAATTATAATTTTTAATTTTTAATTTTTATTTTCTAATTTTTAATTTTTAATTTTTTATTTGTGATTTTTGATTTTTAATTTTTAATTTTTGACTCTTTAATTTTTAATATTTAATCTTTAATTTTTAATTTTTAATTTATAATTTATAATTTTTAATTTTTAAATTTTAATTTTTAATTTTTAATTTTTAATTTTTGATTTTTAATTTTTAATTTTGAATCTTTAATTTTTAATACTTAATTTTTAATCTTTAATTTTTAAATTTTAAATTTTAAATTATAAATTTTAAATTTTTAATTTTAAATTTTAAATTTTAAATTTTAAATTTTAATTTTAAATTTTAAATTTTAAATTTTTAATTTTAGTTTTAGTTTTAGTTTTTAATTTTTAATTTTTAATTATTAATTTTTATTTTTAATTTTTAGTTCTTAATTTTTAATTTTTAGTTTTTAATTTTTAATTTTTAATTTTTAATTTTTAATTTTTAATTTTTAATTTTTAATTTTTAATTTTTAGTTTTTAATTTTTAATTTTTAATTTTTAATTTTTAATTATTAATTTTTATTTTTAATTTTTAGTTTTTAATTTTTAATTATTAATTTTTAGTTTTTAATTTTTAATTTTTAATTTTTAATTTTTAATTTTTAATTTTTAATTTTTAATTTTTAATTTTTAATTTTTAATTTTTAATTTTTAATTTTTAATTTTTAATTTTTAATTTTTAATTTTTAATTTTTAATTTTTAATTTTTAATTTTTAATTTTTAATTTTTAATTTTTAATTTTTAATTTTTAATTTTTAATTGTTAATTTTTAATTTTTAATTTTTAATTTTTAATTTTTAATTTTTAATTTTTAATTTTTAATTTTTAATTTTTAATTTTTAATTTTTAATTTTTAATTTTTAATTTTTAATTTTTAATTTTTAATTTTTAATTTTGTAATTTTGTAATTTTTAATTTTTAATTTTTAATTTTTAATTTTTAATTTTTAATTTTTAATTTTTAATTTTTGATTTTTAGTTTTTCATTTTTAATTTGTAATTATTAATTATTAATTTTTAATTTTTAATTTTTAATTTTTAATTTTTAATTTTTAATTTTTAATTTTTAATTTTTAATTTTTAATTTTTAATTTTTAATTTTTAATTTTTAATTTTTAATTTTTAATTTTTAATTTTTAATTTTTAATTTTCAATTTTTAATTTTTATTTTTTAATTTTTTTTTAATTTTTAATTTTTAATTTTTAATTTTGAAGTTTGAATTTTTAATTTTAATTTTAATATTTTAATTTTTAAATTTTAATTTTTAATTTTCAATTTTTAATTTTTAATTTTTAATTTTTAATTTTTAATTTTTAATTTTTAATTTTTAATTCTTAATTCTTAATTTTTAATTTTTAATTTTTAATTTTTAATTTTTAATTTTTAATTTTTAATTTTTAATTTTTAATTTTTAATTTTTAATTTTTAATTTTTAATTTTTAATTTTTAATTTTTAATTTTTAATTTTTAATTTTTAATTTTTAATTTTTAATTTTTAATTTTTAATTTTTAATTTTTAATTTTTAATTTTTAATTTTTAATTTTTAATTTTTAAATTTAATTATAATTTTCAATTTTTAGTTTCTAATTTTTAATTTTTAATTTTTAATTTTTAATTTTTGATTTTTAATTTTTAATTTTTGAATCTTTAATTTTTAATATTTAATCTTTAATTTTTAATTTATAATTTATAATTTTTAAATTTTAATTTTTGATTTTTAATTTTGAATCTTTAATTTTTAATATTTAATTTTTAATCTTTAATTTTTAAATTTTAAATTTTAAATTTTAATTTTAAATTTTAAATTTTAAATTTTAAATTTTAAATTTTAAATTTTAAATTTTAAATTTTAAATTTTAAATTTTAAATTTTAAATTTTAAATTTTAAATTTTAAATTTTAAATTTTAAATTTTAAATTTTAAATTTTAAATTTTAAATTTTAAATTTTAAATTTTAAATTTTAAATTTTAAATTTTAAATTTTAAATTTTAAATTTTTAATTTTAGTTTTTAATTTTTAATTATTAATTTTTATTTTTAATTTTTTGTTTTTAATTTCTAATTATTAATTTTTAGTTTTTAATTTTTAATTTTTAATTTTTAATTTTTAAGTTTTAATTTTTAATTTTTAATTTTTAATTTTTAATTTTTAATTTTTGATTTTTAGTTTTTCATTTTTAATTATTAATTTTTAATTTTTAATTTTTAATTTTTAATTTTTAATTTTTAATTTTCAATTTTTTATTTTTAATTTTTAATTTTTAATTTTGAATTTTTAATTTTAATTTTTATATTTTAATTTTTAAATTTTAATTTTAATTTTAGTTTTTAATTTTTAATTTTAACGATAAATACTGTTAATACTTGCAGTATTAATATACACACAACTGCAATGACTTCAACAATAAGAAGAATTACAACATATACAACATATCCTAAGAAAAACAAGAAACACACTGACAAATTTTATTTTTCAAGACTTTTTTCAAAGTTTCATTCATAACTCGTGACCCCTTCAACCGATTTTTACGATGAAATAGCAACTCCTTTGAGATGTTAATAAACGATTTTATACAAAAACGAACGGTCTAGCTTAGATATTGACGGCGTGATCGCTAAATCAACTTGCCTTGTTATAATGATCAAGAAAATATACGGTTTTGGGATCTCGGGAATTTATTTCGATGCGTTACAAGCGGAATGACAAACATATACATACCCTCTGCCACTGCGGTGTGGAGGGTATACAAATGATAAAAATCTTGTTTATATAATTTTTTTTATTGCGTTTAGAATGCGTTGAAATGGTTCATGCCTAGTATTAGTAGTCAAGGTATTTGAAAAAGTCTGTTTTAATGACATTACTTCAGTTTTAAATTTTTTTTTCAATATTTGTCAGAGGAAAACTGATACTAAGGAGTGAGATCGAAAAAATCTTAACACGCTTTTTTCTTCTTAACTTTTTTGGTCAATATCAGTTATTAAGTTAAATGACAATCATGTTATTTTTATTAAAATGAGTTATGAAATAAAAGTATCTGCTAAAATTTTGAAATATTTTCAACAAAATTATAAAAAAATACTACAGATTTTTAGCAGATTCCGGGTTAAAATTTTAATGTTGCTAATGCTCGAAGGAGAAAAAGAAGCAAATCATTTGTTACAAAGGGCTCCATAAATACCGAAATTTAAATTAATAAGTGTTTGAAAAGAAGACTACTTCCTTTCGTAAACCAAAACAATGTCTCCACATATTTTTGACTGTATTTGGCATCCTGTTACTATGTTAAGCAAATTCTTGAGTAGTACAAGAATAATCACGTAGTTTTTGTAACAAGGGAGATAAATCGTCCTAAGTGTCCGGAGCTTAGGCCAGTGGAGAGAAGAGCATAAAAAAGTATCCCAAAATGTTCCAAAAGTTTAATTGAAACCACTATACAACACCTAATAGAATGGGTTCCGAAAAAGGTTCATAAGGTCATAAGTAGTGATTAGAAATATAGAAGTTATCTTTAAATAAATAAAAAAAAAATCTCAAGGATCAATGGTTTCCTTATTACAACACTTTCGATATCACTTCATATATATGTATGTAGCTATACTGCACCTAAATTTATTGGACCTAATTTATTGACAACTGAAAACTGCAGCGGTCATTTATTATACAAAAGAAATTAATGTTATTTAAAAAAATATGAGAACATTACGTTTATCAAAATAAAAATAATCCAACTACTAAAATTTTGGAGTTACTCTGCTTTAAACTACATTTAAGAACAATTTGAAAAGTTATTTATTTTCAAGTAGAAGTAATACGTATTTTTACAGAAATCCTCATAATATTAGATACAAAATGTGAAATAATCATTAAAGCATTTAAATTTGATATTTTATGGTTCTATTAAACAGTCTAGACATTAAATAATTATACACATATTTATCAACATATTTTAATCGCTGTAAATGTATATAAAAAAAAGTTTTTACACAATATTTCACATATTTATGTAAAGAAAAATGTTCCTACAAACATTGAACAGATGTATGTATAATGTTCACGTGCGGCGCCTTTGAGCTATAAGTTATATATATTTATTTAATTTACCTGATAGACGTGCAACATTATCTGAGAGTGTGGTTTTAAGTTAATTAGACAAACTACACAAATAACTAATAATTCTAATGCCATGACTAACAGCAATTGTTAATTTTGTTGTAGAGTGAAAATCGTTAGTGGTTGTTTCAACATTTTAATTCATTTTTCCAAAGAAGTGTAAACCAAATTGCTTTTCTAAACTACGGTTCATTTTTATATTCATAGAATTTAATACTCAGAAACAAATGAAAACCCTAATGTAAACAATAATTTCTACACTTGTCATGAAGGTGCAATAGAATTGAAACAATTTTGAAGTCGTCACCCACTTAAACTTACATGGACTGTGTAAACAATGTCAAGAACAACAAAAAGATTACGTTAGATATTACAAAGGCATCGTCAACATTGAATTAATGTTTTGGTTAACTTCAAAATTTATGCCGGAAATTCAAACAATAAAACATTTGACCCAGACCCTTATGATGCGTTGCACCACCGCTCCGACACGTTAAAAAAGTATCCAATATTGTTATTAACCAGAACATGTCGAATGTTTAACATAAAAGACACGCGCGCACCCTTCTTTTCGGTAAACACTTGCATTTCCGTTCTTTACGTATCAACCGCTGTTTTAAATGTTTCAAATATTTATTTTAAATGTTTGAAATAGTTAAGATATTTACATATAGATTTGTTTGTATTTATATTTGGAGAGACGATTTGTTGTTGTTGTTGTTTTGTTCGAATACGTTGAAAATAAAAACATGTAAGTATGTTTGTATATTTTCGATACTTGTTATTGAAAACAATCAAATTGCACTTGTATGTTTATGAGTACAAATGAAATTTATGCGAGAGAAACATACATACATACATATGTGTTATGAGGGATTGAAAATGCTAACTCTGTATGCTATGTAAAAGTAAGAAACAACCCTCGTACATAAAATTTGAAGCCAAGTTAATAAAGCGACATTATTTCGTCAGAAATGTTATCAAGCAAAGAAGTGAAATATTTATACTTCTTGAGATTTTGATAAGGTGAAAACTTGGATAATTAGCAATGAATTTAATATGTGCTTGTCATGGCATGGAAATTGCCTTTTTTTAATCCTCTTTAGTACATTTTAAGAAGAGCTTAGAATGTCGTTACAAATAATTTTCTTTAGAATAGCATCATTTTATCAGTACTTCATTATACTACTAGCAGATTCCAGCCCTCGAAAGTCGAGTGCAAATTCTAGGAAATTTTATTTTTTCATTAAATAAAGACCCTAATGGTATGCTAATCAATTATAGCAACAAACTCATTTTTATTACCAACACATTAACAAATTTCATAAACACACACATAGCATTGTATAATTTTATGCATGTATGTGTTAGTAGCAACTTTAAATGCAATTTACTCAAAATAAAGGAAACAATTTAAAAATCTGTAAATCTGCAAAACGGCTAAAAAGAAATACCTTTCAAATAATGTACATTGGTCACAAGAAATTGCCTAGCCTATTAATATTATAGATTATCACTTATAATTTTCAATACATATTTTTCTTTCTACAAAAAAAAAATATATATAAAGGGTCCGCCATCTAACGTTTTTTTTTTCAATTAGTGCTTATTTCGTGAATGGTAACACTTAGCTCATGTCTGATTTAACAGATAATTAGTTTTATCCTTCCGCTGAACGAATATGGTTGTGTATACGCTTGAACAACGCTGGGAAATATTGCGACATTACTTTGAAAATCATGGTTATGTTGCAGAATGTGTGCGAAAATTGCGTACGGATTTTGGAAGAAGGGAAGCACCGTCAGCTCCGTATGTTCGTTATCTTGTGAAAAAAGTGAAAGAAACTGGCATCCTCATCGGTAAACCAAAGCGTGAAAAGCCAAAAACAGTGCGTACACCCGAGAATATTGCTGCTGTGGCAGAAAGTGTGCGTGAAGCACCATCAACATCAATTCACCTCGTTCTCAAGAATTGAACATTTCGGAGGCATCATTGAGACGAATTTTGCATAAAGACCTTGGTATGACGCCATACAAAGTCCAATTGGTTCAGGAGTTGAAGCCAACTGACCATCCAATGCGTTTTCGCTTCGCTAACTGGGCCTGCGATCGACTTACAGAAGATGCCGATTTTGCCAAAAAAAAATCAGCTTTTCAGATGAAGCTCATTTTGATCTTGGCGGGTATGTAAACAAGCAATATTGTCGCATTTGGGGCACAGAAAACCCGCACGCATACATTGAAAAGCCGATACACCCAAAACGAGTCACTGTTTGGTGCGGATTTTGGTCCAGAAGCATAATTGGGCCATTTTTATTCGAAAATGAGCAAGGAGTGGCCGTCAATGGCGATCGTTATCGGGCCATGTTTAACGAATTTTTGTTCACAAAAATTGAAGAGGAGAATATTGGCAATATTTGGTTTCAACAGAACGGCGCTACGTGCCACACAGCCGAAGCTACACTCGATGTTTTGCGCCCTGTTTTTGAAGATCGCATTATCAGCCGCAGAGCTGATGTCGTTTGGCCACCTCGGAGCTGCGATTTGACACCGTTGGACTACTAGTTGTGGGGTGCCCTCAAAGATAAGTGTTACGCCAACAAGCCAGAGACAATTGACGCTTTAAAGGACAATATTCGTGAAGCCATTTATTTATAGCATTTCAAAAAAAAAAAAAAGTTATGTATTTGGCGGACCCTTTATATATTTATATATATATTAGGGTGGATCAATTATTTTTACCAGAATCGTGATTAATTTATAATGACATTTTTGTCTAGTTTTAACTAGATAAAATAATAATAAATAGCTAGAAATCCAAACATTAAGTACTTGTCATTGAATTTCATTTTAAAACTGAAACTTATTGCATAATTGATGCGATAATTGAATTAATTTTCAAAATCTTAACTCAACAAAATTGAAAAAAAAAAATTAAATATTGAAATTATCAATGAACTAAAACCTTTCATACGCAATAAATATTCTCGCTTTTAATTAAGCTAGATTTCAGCACTTTAAGGGCCATTATTACAACTTGCCTTTAAAGTAAATGTTAGTTAAAGGTAACTTTAGCTAAAGTGAACAATAAAGTTACCTTTAACTTCTTTTCGTTATTACAACTTCCCATTAAAATAAAATTAATATTTTTGATATTGTGGCAGCACCAACGGAAACACCGTTTACTTTTGACCAAATGAATTGATTTATCAAAATACATAGTGGCAACGTTCCTTTAGTTGTTCGCAAATAATAAAAACAATAGAATAAAAACCAAAAACCTTTATTATAAATTGCATAATTGTTGTAAATGTGTAATAAAACTTTTTAAAAATATACAAGCATATATTTAAGTATCTATAAATAAATTTATTTCCAAAACTAAATTGATGTGAATTTCGTCTTCATAGGTCAGAAAATGTGGCAATATTAAATACATAAACCTCACGTTAAAAGTTAAAGGCAACAATATCTTCCCTTTAGCTTATCGGTGGTCACTTTTAGCTTAAAGTATAGTTGCAATAACGACAAACTAATAATCTGCCTGATAACATCCTAACTTTAGCTATTGACAAGTTGTAATAATGGCTCTAAATCGTATTTATAAAATGTCTATACTAAGTAACGGCACAACATTTTAAGATAGCAATATTTCTGAATTCTTAATTTGTATGTTATGAAATTTAAGCTCTGTTATCAAGAGGTGCTTTTAAAATTTGGTTACATACAATTTGTATAAAATCTTCCGAAACTTAAATCGTTAAAGAAATTTAAATTTTCAAATTCAAAATGGAATAAAACCAAACTAGCATAACCCAGCACTCGAAATTCGAGTGCAAATTCTAGGAAATTTTATTTTTTCTTTAAATTTTTTTCTATCAATGTTTTTTTTTTTTTTAATATATAAAAAATTTATGATAATAAATAATTTTATAAGAGCCTAAAGGTATGCTAATCAATTTTAGGCAATTCGCAATTCAACACGGGGCGTGTGATATACAATTATAAAGAAATTCGATGAATTGTGAATTGGCTAAAATTGATTAGCATAATTATTTATTATTATTTGATTTTATTTAATATATTTTTAAGACTTATAAATAAATTTTAAAATTCTGTACTTCTCCTCCATACGAACTATAACTATGCCAATTTTCACACTCCTCCGTGAGTGTGAAAAAATTTTCCTTCATGTATGAATATATAGATAAGAGTTTCGAACTCGGCTATTTGATAAAATAAATAAGTTGCTAAACTTAATACTAAATTATTACAACCAACACACTGATTTTTTTAAATTTTTTTTAAAGCTGTCTCCATATTTCAGGCCATATATTGGCACAATAATCCACGATTTACCCCATTTTAAATACTAACCTGATTGCAATGGTTTATTTTGTGATTGAACATGATTTCAACAGACAGACGACGAACATCGCTGTATTGACTCGAGTTGTTATAAGGATCAAGAATGTATATAATTTATTGGGTAGCAAATTCATTTTTCGATGCGTTACAATCGGAATGACAAATTGATATCATCGTATACCCTCTGCACAGTGGTGTGGAGGATATATTTTAAATATAAAAAAAAATTACGAAAAAAAATATATATTTAAAAATTAATAGCCTCAACGTACTTTATACAAGATGGAATCAAAAATTTAGCAAAACTGTGTACTACAATTCCTTATCCATTCTTGATTTAAAAAAAAAATTTTTTCTAATAAATTCTTCAATAGTGCTTCACGTAAGTGTTTAGATTGGAATTGTTTTTCTTAAAACATCTTTTATATATTTTAGAAGAAAAAAATAATAATTATTATATTTTTGAAATAAATACCTTAAACTAAAACGGTTGAGTAATTGCTATTTTTTTTATAAATTCAAACTATATTAAAGGATTTTTTTATTTTCTAAATTTTGTTGATTTTTTTGCATCCTTTTTATTTTGAGGACTTTTTCAAGATAAAATCAAACTATAAAATTTCTTAGATTTGTTATGTACAAAAAATTCATGATCTCATAAAACTATATTTTTTTTATATGTAACTGTCTGTCTGTATACACCCCTTATTATATTATTTATGTTTTTATTTTAAGTAGTAGACAAACATGTTAGTAAGAAGAAAAGCTGTTATAAAAAGTGGCAGACTCTGTAATTGCACCAAATACATGGGTTCAAATGTAAATAACCTTTTTAGGTGAGTAGTGTTCGTGTCCTGGCAAATAAATTGTGAAAGGCTTTCGCAGAACACATCAACTTTTAGCCAGTTAGTTTCGAGTAGTCTTATTGTTTACCGATAGAAACCCTTAAAAATTTTGTAGAATAATAACTATTTTTTATCTACTTAGAAATTATTATTTTTTTTTTCTATACCACGAAAATATGAAATCCTTGGCAAACAATTTGTCTTTTTTGTTTGTGTATCAAATTCACTCACTTTTTTATTTTTCTTTTTTTTATAAATTTTCTTTTATGATTATTCCTTTTAATTTATGTTGCGTGTACATACAAAACTGACGGTGTATCACCACTAGATAAAATTTTTACAAGTACTGTACTGTGTATATCTTCTCAGTATACGATACAACGACTATAAGTTAATGTAGCTCACAGACACACACACACACACACCCAAAACACAATAGAATAGAATAGAATATGAAACAACAATTATAGAAAACCGTGATTCCGACGTGCTTTCTTAGACACGTACGTACCGTTCCAGAGCGTTCTTCAAACTAATCGCCGGCGCACAAGAACATTATTATTACAATTGTTATTCTGTTGGACTTTCATATTGTACATATGTACATTAAATGTACGTACATACATACAACAATATTCCAAACAATATACTACTTACTCACTCCATCCATGCTATCATCCACACTCCACCAAACAACAATCACACAGAAACAAACAATTCTAAAGAAAACGCCACTTAAAAAATCCATTGCAACTGAAAATGCACACAACGCACACATGCATAGAAACGTTGGAAAAAAACTTCTCTATTAAAGTAAAAGGCACAAAAATATTTATATACAGATAATGAATAAAACCGCCGATACCCTGGCATCGGTTTACAAAATAAGGGATGTTTTGGATTATATTTCTCCGGTGGTTTATACTTCCAGTTCTTTTCATTACGAGTATGTATTTGGTTGGATTACAACTCACACATACACAATAACCCTTGGAATATCTATGTATGTATGGCTGCATGTAAGTTCTGTATTGTCGGCTTGTACGAGTATGCCTTCCTTGATTTGTATGTACACTACCGTATCACAGTGTTTCGATTCTAGAAAAAAGTGAATCTTATAAAAAAATTAATTGGGTGTACAAAATATGTTTTTTGACTACATTCAGATAATCTGATTTTTCGGAATTCAATTTCAATTTGATTCTTTATTTGGCTTTTACGTTTTAACTATTTTTTTTACATTTATAAAGAGTTTAGAATACATTTTCCTTATTTTTGTGTGTATAATATATTTTATAATGGTCATTTAATAATAACTCGTATAGCCCAGCACTCGAAATTCAAGTGCAAATTCTAGGAAATATTATTTTCCATTCAATTTTTTTCTTCCAATATTTTTTTTATATACATATATATAAAAAATTTATGAATATTTAAATGAGCCTAAAGGTATGTTAATCAATTTTAGCAATTCACAATTCAACACAGAGCGTCTGATATATAATTTAAATTATTCGCATTAACAGAGTGTAACTAATTATTATAAATATTTTGTTTAATTTAATATATTTTTAAGACAGATTAAACATAAATTTTATCATTCTCAGCTTCTCCTCCATATGAACTATAATTATGCCAATTTTCACACTCCTCTGTGTCCGCATATTGCTTAAAAAGGGAACTAAGAATTTACCTTCAAGTGTTTATATATAGATAATGCACTTAAATATTACTTTTTTTTAATTATATATGTAAAATATCAAAAACATTAAAATTCAGGTAGCAGTTAAAATAAACATTCAAATATGCAATGAAATCTTAAAAAAAAAACAAGTAAGAATGTTAATTCGCTTATGCCCAATCTTTGATACTCTCCACCTGGGTTTTTCGTTTACATTAATATGAGGTCTTAATTGCACTATTTATAACAAATGTAAACAAAATATTTGAAAAAGTAAACAATTTGGTACTAAATTATTACAACAAAAACACACTGAATTTTTAACATTTTTTAGAGATGTCTTCATGTTTTTGTACATATCTTTGCACAATGATGCCCGATTTACCCCATTTTCAATACCAACCTGCTCGTAATATTGACAAACAATATTATCATAACTTTACCCAGATAAATGGTTTATTTTGTGAATAAGCGTGATTTCAACAGACAGACGGACGGACATCGCTATATTAACTCGTTGCATATGCACTTTTCGATTCCATTCCAAATAAATTTTATGTAAAAATTTAAATAAAATTTTTACTTGTGTAAATAAATATTTTACATTATTTTTAAAAAATTTTAAAATGTGTAATAAAGTTAAAAAAATGTAATACAAATTATGCGAAAAATATATCATAGTGATGCAAATCCTTTGATTCAGAAAACTATTTGGTGAAAATTGATTTTAAGCTACTACTGCAAACATTCATTTGCATGAAAGTCTCAGCCTTGATTATTATTACTAAGTCTTATGTAAATTATTTTTAAAATCCAAAAGATTCTATAAAAAATCTTTCTACAAAAATTTTACATTTTGCAAATATTTAACTTTTTTATACACTATACCACTATATGGTCAGGTTATAACGACTTTGTGCTGCTGTTTGTAACTATCAAAAATATTTGACCTAGACCCACCTTTTATTATACCGATCGACTCTGAATCACTTTCTTTCTTTCTGAGTCAGTTTAGGGATGTCCGTCGGTCTGTGTGTCCATATAAACCTTGTAATCAAACTACAGGTCGCAAATGTGAACACATTTTTATGAAATTTGGTGGAAGCTTCTATCAGCCATAGCATGAACGCTATTGAAATTGGCGAAAATCGGTGCATGTTCAGACATAGTCCCCATACAAATGACACCTATGAAATCGACTTAAATTGCCATATGATCGAAATTATCATATAGATTTCGTCAAATTGGTTTTGTGTATGTTTATTACATTAATTTATCAGTAATCCAAAAATAAACCCTACAGGACAATTCCTAGTCATAGCCCCCATATAAAGCTGATACCCGATCTTTACTTAAATCCATCATAAAACAAAAAAATGTTGCACAGATATTTCTCAAATTTGGTTTGTATATGTTTTTTGAAAAAAAATAAAAGACCTTACCAAATATGGTCAGGATCGGTCATTTTTCGGCCTAGTCCCCGAAGGCAAAAAAATTAATAACAATGCCACTCAAATTTGGTTTTATGATTAGTTTCTATATCTAATTAGTTGGATCTAAGAGATAGGGTCTCTAAACGCATGGTATAGGGTATCGTATGGACGGTCTAGACCGAGTATAATATTCTTACTTGTTTAAATTTAAGTTTTTTTTTCAAAATTTCATAAATACATCTTTTAAGTTATTTTAAGAAATTTAATACAATGTTTTTTAATGGGGAGATACTTTTATTCAATATAATCGTCCAAATGTTCATATTAAACATTGTAACAGTACTTTTTATTTTGAAATCACTGTTACAAATTTCTCGTTTGTTTACATTTCACGGAAAATGTATTCCACTATAATCAACATTTTGTACGCAGCAAAAAACATTACGGAAAAGTATATGGATGCGTGTGTGTGTTTGTATGCATGGGAAGAGAAACGTTGGAAATGGTGGATGAAAAAATCATTTAGGGCTTGTGTGTTTATGATCAAAATACGAATAAATCTATCAGGGAGAAAAGGAGATTATTTCAACATAATATATACAAAAACTTACTTAGTTTTATGAATTATTATTTAAAAAACACAAACGGCTTTCCGTTGTTTTCAACACCTCTCATGCTGTATGTTTGTGTTATGTGAGCGTACATTTTTACATGATGAGATCTTTTTAGCATCTGTCAGCGAAACTTTACATATTTTATTGTTGCTCTGTCAATTTTGTTTACAATTATAACCCAAACATGCAAAAGTGTTTCAAAGAATTAATTCATTTTGCGTTGGACAAGGTCCGTCCAGTATTTCTTATCTGATATTTAGTCAAACCTAAAGTTTTGCCAAAAACATTAAAATGTCGCCATTTTCAAGGCATTTTCATTTATAAAACAAGTGAGAAAATTATAGTCGGTCTAGACCGACTATACAGTACCCTATATCGTGCCTATATCTTAGGTCCAACTAATTAGATATAGAAAATAAGCATAAACCAAATTTGAGTGGCATTTTTATTATTTTTTTTTACATTTTGTAAAAAAAAAATTAATATCTGATGCTATATTTATACAGTACCCTATACCATGCCTTTAGAGACCCTATCTCTAAGGTCCAGCTAATTATATATAGAAAATAAGCATAAACCAAATTTGAGTGGCATTGTTATTTTTTTTTTTTTTTTGCTTCTGTTAAAAAAAGTTCATATCGGATGCTATATTTATATGGGGACTAGATCGAAAAATGGACCAATCATAATTATATTTGGTGAAGTCAAAAGTGAGAATATTTGAAACCAAAAGTGAGAATATTTTTGTTATTTGATATATTTAAGTGAAGATCGAGAATCAGCCTCATATGGGGGCTTTGACTAAGAATTGTCTGATATATTTTATTTTTGGATTACTGACAAATGGATGTAATAAACATACACAAACCCAATTTGACTGAAATCCATATGATAATATGGATATTATGGCAATTTAAGTAGATATCATAGAGGTCATTTGTCTGAGGACTATGTCAAAACATGAACCGATTTTCACCAATTTTAAAAACGTTCATACTATGGCCGGTAGAAGTTCATCAAAATATATAAAGTATATAAAGTATATCAGCCCTGTTCTTGAAACGTTGTTATTTGAATAAGAGTGAAATTAAAATCACATGAAATTGAAATTTTGGGTTTCTTGAAACCACTTTTTTTATTTATTTAATGGAAACATATGTTTGAGTTAAGAACCATAAGTTTGAGTTAAGAACATATGTTATCTAGAAACCGAGGTGCCATATGGTTCTTTACTCAGTTTCACAAAAAACTTTTAAGTATTTTGTGCATGTTTTTTCTTAAGTTTATAGAAAAAGTATAAAGAAAAATATTTTCTTTTAAAATAACAACTTATTTGTTCATTTAATTGTTTTTGTTCTTCAATTTCATTCAATTAAAAATGACTTTTCTATTTTTAAAAAGTTAGGCATCACCAAAAAAATTTCGATATTCAAATAAATTGGATTTGACTGGCATCACTACTGTTTCGAACATATGCAAAAAAATAAAAATATGTGATTTGATGAAAAAATTTTTTTTTAATTCCTTTATTAGCAATAATTAGTGCATAAAGAATCTATGTTATAATTGAAAAAATTATAATGGAAAATAGATTGTGTAAATAAAAAGTTTTTATTATAGTTATAGAACAGCATCATCGCCAAAAGTGTGCTTTATTAACATCGACCACTTATTAAGTTTTTTTTTTAAATCAGCGCAAAATGTAGACGTTTTTTAAAATCGTTTTTTTTTTTTATAAAATTAATGTCAAATTTTTGAAAATAATGACAAGGTTCAATAAAAGACATGTTAGAGTTTAAATATCAATTAGTTTTTTTTATCTCTTAAGACCTGCTTAGTAGGAAAAAAGGGCATTTGTTTTGATTTCACAAAGCTTTTTCTATGTGAATTAAAACGAGAAAAAATATTCTTATTGAAATTAGAGAACAGCAAAAAACTCGTAGATTTAAGAATTTTTTCATTTACGAGTTTTTTTTGTGATAGTGGTTTCAAGAACAGGGGGTGTATATATTATTGAGTCTTTAACAACTCGCTGTCCGTCACGCTCATTCACAAAACAAACCATTTACCTGGATATACTAGGATAATATTGGTTACCATTATTTCGAGCAGGTTGGTATTTAAAATGGGTAAATCGGACACCATTGTGAGAAGATATGTCCAAAAATATGGAGACACGTCTAAAAAATGCTAAAAATGAAGTGTGCTTGTTGTAATAATTCAGTATTAAGTTTATCAAATTTACTTTTTCAAATAGTTTGTGCAATAACTCCAGATATTAGTGTAAAAGTATATCCCAGGTTTATTGCATAAAGGATTAGATATAGTGGTTTTGTTGTTTTAAATGGAATTAATGATTGAATTATTTCAACGTTCTGGCATAGATTAATTGTAATTTATATGCAGAGAGTATGATTTCCCAGAGCGCCAAGTTTTTGTTGATATGTTCTTGTCTAAGAGCGTGCGTAATAAATCTGATGTTTGCTTCGTCTGCAAAATCTGGAACAGCAGGAGGGTGTTTTTACGTTGGCAATTTGCATCATTTATTACAGTTGTCATGCGTTGTGCTTGTATATACATACAGTATTGTGAAATGTCCGTGTGACAATTTTTGCAACGCATCAAGGTTAGTATGTGCAATGTGCAACCAGAAAATCAACGAATTTTAAATTCGGAAGTAGGACATTATCATCTAACTACACACACACACATGTATGTATGTGTGTGAGATTTGTATAACACTCTTTGTTGCCACATCTGTGGCAGCAACACACGTGCTATGCGTAGCGTTTTCCTTTTTCTTTTTGTTGTTTATCCCATTATCATCGTTATATGGCTACTAAGTTTATATCGTGAATGAAAGCTAGTGCATAAACATAACTAGATACATATATTATTATAAAGTTAGTCGAATTTGTCATGGAGTGATAATGCATGAAAAAAACCGTTTCATTTTTTATCTTATTAATTTTATGCGTTAAATTTTCTGTAAGTGAAACGAGTTTAGAAAATTACATGTAGAAGATCTATTGAAAGTGTAATGCAATCACCAAGTGTGAAATCTTAGAATAGAAAAATAAAAAGCGGTAACAGCAGTCATCATCTATCATAATTAACTGCAATTAAAGTAAAATGTTGAGAAATGTCATCTAGTTTAGTGGCAAATATTTAGCAATAATCTGATTCTTCTTCGGTTACCGTGTAGTTGAAATACAACTGCTATCATAATTACTCATATCATCTTAGTTTTTATATAATTCGGTTGTACTCTTTTTGCCGTTGTAATGGGAAATTAGTTGTGCATGTTTATTTGAGACTCTACTATTAATGTACTTTTATTTTTCTATTCTTGACAAATTCATTTATACTAAGAAGCTAAAGTATGTATAAACCATTTTGAACAATTCAATTATTTCATTTACATTTTTTTTTTATTAATATTAGGGATTTATTAATGCATCCTCTACAAAGGGATTTTCGCAAATTACTTGTATATTACACACACAAAACGTTGTAAATAATAAACGACTGAGAAAGATCACAAGTCACATCAATTGAAAGAAAGCTCCATAATATATGCAAAACTCTGGGAAACGAAAAATGAGCAAACAACAAAAATGTATAGCAATGGGAATTACGTATTTGAATTTATTTCTTACACAATTCTCATTGAAATGTACTTACACTATATCTCCAATATAATTAGACGTAATTAGAAATTAATGTTTAACATTTTATATTTTATCAAATCTATATATAATTCACTATTACACAGTAAAACAATATTTCCAAAAATTGGTGATGACGTTTCTTATAGTTTTTGTAGATGGGATGTAGACCCCGAATATAAGCTTAAGTTCTCGATTAATAATATTAAAAGAAAAGGAGGGAGAAAACAGAAATTGTTGATTCAATTGTAAGGAACAAAAATAAAATTATTGGTTTCAATTACACACTGCTACAAAAAAACACTTTTTGTCAGAACTTGAAAAGCGACATAGTGGGGGTTATAGGCCTAGGTGAGGACATACAAAAACCGTTTTCAAAGATTTTGAAACACCCTCAAAATTGAGTTATTTTGAAAAAATTGTTTTAGGGTAGGTCGTAGTACTTTAACACCTCTTACTCACACATTTTTAGACCGATTTAAAAATTTTAAACAGTTTTGGAAAGACAAGGAATTGGGCTTTCATAAAATGTATGCATGGGATGTATAGTCGAAGAAAGCAGGTATGTTTTTTATCAAAAGTTTTAATTTTTTTTTTCGTAATTTTTCAAATTCAACAATAGTTATTTAGTTTTTTTCCATGAAAACCTATTTCTTTGCACAGTGTTTCAAAGGCAATTTTATATAAAAAAACCCGACATCAGTTTTTAACATTGGCTTAAGTTTTCTAAAGTATAAATTTTGCGATTGCTGACTTTAATTTTGGTAAACCACTTATAAATTAAAAACTGTACAAATAACTTAACCTAAGTTAACATGTTATATTTAAAAATGATTACTAGCCCTCTTACGCTTGTTCAACAAACCATCTGTTTCTCGTTTGAGAAACCAGCAATAATTTGGCAGCATTCTTATGTGGCTCTTTCCATCGAAACGCTTTTCCATTTGTAAAATTTCTTGGTGAAACCGTTCTCCCTGCTAGCTACTGAATTGACCAAGATTTTCGAGAAAAAAATTCTAAATGTGCATGCAGAAAATTAATTTTTATTGACATTCGATATCCCATTTCAGCATAACATTCAAGGAATTCATTTACCACTTCAACGTAGTTAGGACTTTTTTTTAAATAAAGACAGATTGACAATAAAGAAGGGTATATTTAATTCTGCATTACCGAATATAATAACTTCACTTATTGAGTAAATACCAAAAAGTAACTGTAAAATTTCAACAAACAAAACTGCATAATTAAGTTGATTAATTTGTTTGTTAAGTTAATTGTGTTTTTTTTACTCATATTTTTTGTGCTGGGGGAGAAAATAGTAAAAAAGGTGTTAATGAAAAGTTGAATAACTTTCACAATTTTCATCCAATTTAAAAAATGAGTATCATGTTTAGTCAAGAACTAAATTTCCTTTATACATTAGTATAAATTTTTGTAAGCTTTCATATCAAAATAAGCGATGAAAAGCTACTAAAATCAAAAAAATTGATAAATTTCGCTTTTTTTTTTTTTAGATATTCTTAACAAAAACGATATTAATAACTTGCAAATGCATAAAAAATGCACGTCATTATAAAGCGTAATCAGTTTTCTTCCCAAAACCGTTAAAAAATTAAAATCGAAAAACAACTGACTGAGTTACAGGTCGATAAGTCGACGAATATAAGTGAAAACGGTTTATTTAGAATAACTTCTAAATTTGGAGGCGTTTCTGAAATTTTTTGACATAATTTGTAATCTACTCAAAGAGACCTATAACCCACGCTAGGCCGTTTTCCAAATTCTTATCACTGTAGCACCGTGTTATCAATAAAACAATAAAAAAAAAATATTTTTATATAAAATAAATGGAGCGAATGTGTAAGGCATCATCACAGTCGAACCACTACTCGACCGGGAGATTCATATTTACATCATGTGTTCGTTAAGTTGTGCGGATAGTTTACAGTAAGGTGGGGTACCAATACGTGGTGCCACAAACCCACGTTCACCGGGTTTCGTTAGATTAATATAAAAAGTTTTTCTTTACGTTATCTTACCAACAAAAAAGTTCGTTTACAAATTTGTTTTACTGAATTTTATTTTACTAATTGTTGTTAACCAAATTAGAACCAATGCACCGTATCGCCTGTTGAGGTTGCAAAAATTAAAAATTTCATGTGCCCTAAAAATATTGAATAAACGTTTATTACAGAAAACGATCTCAAATATGCTACTCTTATTTATCTGGACTACTGTTATAGTGAGAACCTTGGGACTTTGCGTGAGCCCATAAGTTATTCAAAAATAGGCGTGATCGGAGCCGTGGGCGTTGCCAAAATCAAAAATCACCAAAATCAAAAATCGCCAACACCAAAATCGCGAAAAATAAAAATTGCAAAAAACAAAAATCTTCAACATAAAAATGGACAAAATCAAAAATCCCTAAAATCAAAAATCGCCAAAAAAAAAAAAACAAAAATCGCTAAAATGAAAAATTACCAAATTATATTCCAAATTCAAGGCCAATAGTTAAGTGTTGCCAGATTCAATTTGGAAAATCCATGTTCTTCTCATGGGTATTTATGTACGTTGATCCAGAGTAGGAACGCTGAACAATTTGATAATTCTTGCACCGAATGAAAACACAAAAAATGTGTATCAGCAAGCATTGAAATAAAAAAATATAAAATAAATTAAACAAAATATTTTAATTGCACAATACAAACTTCATAAGAAAAATTTAATATGAAATAAAACATGTCAAGAAGTCTCGATAAGTCGTACCGAAGCGCGGCAGGGTACACTAGAAAAATAAGGCATACTAAGAAAAATATTTAAATTCATATCCCATATAAATTAAATAATATTATTAAAATATAAAAATATTAAATAAATTTAAACTAGAAAGGCATCAGCTATTGCACACCTAAATTTTTATACTTTTTGAGAACTCTTTCCTTAGAGAATAATATTTTTTTTTTCACTATATTTCATTGTTCTGTTTCAATTGGACCTAAAATTATTTGATAGACCTAAAATAGGGCAGTTTGGGGGATTGTTACTTTTCGATACATGAATCTCTTAATTTTTCTAAGTGTTTTTTTTTTTTGGTGGAGCGGTTTGCTTTTTTTTATAAAAGCATAAAAAATGTTTTTGAAGGCAATTCTTTCTGTATAATTCGCCGTTAAATGCTCACCAAGCTAATAGTTTTTTTTTTTTTTATAAATTTGTCCACATTTTAAAATTTAATATTATAATATCGGACACCGGGAATTTGTTTATAGTCTCATTTCAAATACGTTTTATCAACCATCCAAAAAACAAAAACAATTTTTAATTTCTGGCTTGAGTTTTACGCCTTTTGTCTATATCATCGTTTCGATTTAAGAGATTTATAATTTTGTATAATCTTAATAAAATTTTTACCCATTAAATAATATTTGATTTTTTATTTGTAAATTTTGATTCATAAATCATTCACAAGTGAATGTCTCATAGAGTCGATTTTAGGTTTTGTAAACCGATTTATGTTATGGCTAGTAGTGGCACGGCAAACATCTACTTGCAGCAAAATAAGTCAAAGAGGTTTAAAAATAAGTTTGCAACCATTTTTTACTCAATATTTCTTCATTGCTTTGAATATCTTAATATTGGCGGCATGTCCTTAAACTAGCTTACAGGAAAAATGCATATGCATATTTTTTCGATTACATAAAAATATGAATGACATAAATTCCTTGCACAACCGAATGATTGCGTTATTCATTCGATGTTAAAATTCTGTTTTGTATTCAAATCGCTAAATCGAAAAATAAAATTTTCGTATAAATATTCAACACTGTCGATTTTGGTATACAGGTTTCCCCCCCCCCCCCCCAGTTTAAGATAGATCTTTTTACTGTGTATGTATTGCTATTTATTTTTCAAAATATTTTGATGGTGTATTGTTACAAAGATAAACTCTTGAAATTTATTGTTTTACTTTTCGAATTTCTTATTAAGAAATTTCTCCATATCTGAAAATGTGTACATATTGTGCAGTTTACAAATGCTTAGAGAAAACGACTGAAGGGACTGGTAATTACAAATAACCCAGCCACCACTTGAAAACAAAACAAAAACTGAAGGGAACAAATTGAATGACACATACATACATATTTTTATTATTG
The DNA here is from genome assembly GCA_963682025.1 of Cordilura impudica. Taxonomy (NCBI): domain Eukaryota; kingdom Metazoa; phylum Arthropoda; class Insecta; order Diptera; family Scathophagidae; genus Cordilura; species Cordilura impudica. The sequence continues at coordinate 2,572,255 of OY821519.1, forward strand.
CATAAAAATAATGTACGAGCACTTACAGATACAGAGGGATAGCTGTAAGATTTGGCATTGAATGCTGATGCCGGTGCTATTGAATAAGTTGCAATTGGCCTTTGAAGTGTTATGCACACTGCATTTATTATTATACATAGGTTTGATACATCTTCTGCAGTATTTGCATTAGAGATGGACGGATGGAAGAGTGTATTTAAGAATATTTTCCTCATCTCGAACAGTTTAATGATGTTTTATATATTAAGTTCACTCGTGAATTAAAAGGTGTTAATTGATTATATTTTCCGTTATTCTATGCCATTATCGAATGAAGTATTGTAAAAAAGCAATTTATATACATATATAGCAATTGCCCATTTGTTCTGTATGTTACGATCGCAGGCATTTTACATATCTGTATTATACATATTTAATATACCATTTCCGAAAAGCATCTTCACTTTCTGATTTCTGTCAGTTGTTATACCTCTTATGAGCTTTTCCTCCGAAGTGACTTTAGAAATCCTACATTAGAACTTTTGTTACATTAATGTTTCTGATTATTCGGAAGTGTCCCTAAATTTAACGTAGGTCATATGCCAATCTCTGGCAAGACGCTAGTAGTTTTGTATATGAGACTTATTTATTTGAGAGACGAAGTAGTATGGTTTTGAAAATATAACAACATTTTTAAATCATTTTTTGTTGAAATTAATTAAACTTCAGCTTTTTGTGCCCACTTTTATAGCGGAAAATTTTCTTCAATGTTTTATGAGTGTCCCGTATGTACATACAGAATGAGACATGCGTTAGCTAATGCTGAATGGGAGGAATATCTCATACAAAGATTTATATAGACGAACTAGTTGTAATCCCATGCACTTCGCTACAACCATCGTAACGAAATAAAAAACTGGGAATACATTTAGTAGAAAACTATTTTATTTATATTTGGCGATTTTTGATTTTGTCGATTTTTGTTTTTTAGACATTAGCGAGTTTTGATTTTACCGATTTTTGACTTTGCCGATTTTGTTATTAACGACTTTTGGTTTTGGCAATTTTTGATTTGGCAATTTTTGTTTTCTCGATTTTCAGATTTGTCGATTTTTGTTTGCTATTTATGATTTTTGTTTGCGATTTTTGATTTTAGCGATATTTTCGATTTTTGTTATTCGCGATTTTCGGTTTTGGCAATTTTTAGATTTAGACGATTTTTGATTTTGGTGATTTTTGTTATTCGCGATTTTCGGTTTTGGCGATTTTTGTTTAAGATTTTTGAATTTGCGAATTTTAGCTTTAACGAATTTCGTTTTTTGCGATTTTGTTATTCGCGATTTTCTGCTTTGGCGATTCCGCCCATATTTTCCACGACTACTCACATTGGTAATTTTCATAGTACTTCATATTTATTTGTATAGGAGGTGCCACGCTCATTGGTCCGATCCCGCCCATTTTCTGGGCAACTACTCACATTAATAACTTATGAACTCAGACATAGTCCCAAGGCTTTTTCTATTATAGTATTCGAGCTATATGATATTAAATGATTATACTTTGCATGGGGGGTGACACGCCCGTTGGTCCGATCCCGCCCATTTTTTGTCAGACTATTCAAATTAATAACTTATGAACTCACACAAAGCCAAAGACTTTTGAAACTACAGTACTCCAGATATATGACATTAGATATTTACTTTCTATGGAGCGTGCCACACCCATTGGTCCAATCCCGTCCATTTTTGTCCAACTACTCACATTGATAACTTATGAATTCGCACAGAGTTCCAAGACTTTCTCTATTACAGTACTCTAGATATATGACATTAAATATTTACTTTATATGGTAGGTGCCATGCCTATTGGTCCGATCCCGCCCTTTTTTCCGCGACTCTTCAAATTTGTTTAATATGTACATGTACATAGTTTCAGAACTTTTGCTGTCGTAGTACTCCTGATATTGTATGTTAAAATTAGATGTTAAAAATTCACTTTGAAAAATCAAAAAACATATAGCCTATTTTTCCTTCCGGATAGGCAGTTACCTACTGTAAAAATTTCAAGAAGATCGGTTCAGTGGTGTAATCTCCTATAAACCACAAACAAACGTACAAACATACAAAACTCCATTTTTATATATATATATAAGACGTCTTATATGGCCATTTCCATGGTCACATACCTAATAAGGAAAAACTTATTTTTTAATTTATTTTATTGTGTAGAACGAAAAATTATTGAAATGCATGTAATTTAAGAGCCTTATGTGATGCGACAAAAATGGAAGTTAGTTTTTGCTTTATTGACAAAACCGCAAAACTCTTCGAATTGCGCCAGAGTTTTTGATAAAACTTTTTTTAAATACGATTTGGAATATTATTAGTTTGTTTTACAATTTTGAGAATTAATAAAACTTTTTTGATTTTCTCTTAGTGTGTAACGTTATGTGACGTGGCGTGATGTGACATAAATTTCCTATATGATACATTTTATATTGTTTGACCGTGGATAGTAACTGTTACTAGATGCTAATGCTATTCGGAATATCTGAGTTACTGTAGACATCGCCATGTATTCTGCTCCTGTTGATGACAACGCAACTGTTTGCTGCCGTTGCTCTCGATTTTAACATAATAAAATAGTCTATCATTAACTTCCTTTCATCGATGTCATTTGCCCAATCTGCATCAGAATACGCCATTAGTTCGGTACTGCCATTTTTGATGTAGCAAATCGTTGCGTGTTTTGTTCCTTTCAAATATCTAAACACCTATTTGACAACATTCCAATGTTTATGATTCGAATTATAGTTAAAGCGCCTCAAAACATTTACAGCATGGCTTACTTCCAACTTCCAACTGCTTGTTGATACGTATAAATTTCCTTAATCAGTTATTTTTCAGAATTTTTAAGCTTTTAATTTGGATTCATTGGAACTTGCACTTCCTCATTAAATTTCTGTAATATTTTATCAATATAATCAATCTTCTTGATCCAAATAAATTTTATTTGCTACCTTAGTAATATGGATACATAAATATTTCTTGGCTTCTCCAAGTAATTTCATGTTCAATTCAATATGATCATTGCTCAATAGCAGCATGTCGTCTACAAAAATTGCTAAATATATTCGACTCACCTTTTTTATATTGTAGTACACACAGGGAGCTACTTTTGATTGCTGCTAAACTAATTTTCCGTCAAATTTGATCTAGCTTCACAGTCCTCCATACTAAACTTGACTGCTTCAATCCATATAAAGTTTTTTAAAGTTTTAGAATGGTGTTTGGATTTTCACACTTGACACCTTCTGGATGTTGAATAATAATTTCTTCACCCACGGCACCCTGCAAAATTGCTGTTACAGATACATTTGCCCTGTTTCCAAATTGTATGTTATTGCTAATGTCATCTGTAAATGTTAGCGATGTGTAGCAAACAACTGAATAATACGTCTCTTTTTTTCAGTGTTTTTCCGTTCACCACAAGACGAGGTTTATAACGTTCATTCAGTTCATCTTTGATCTTAAAAACCCATTTAGTTTTTATAAGACTTTGGAATTAGCATCACTAACTTCAACTCAACTAATTTAAACAATAACTAGCAGACTCCAGCGCTCGAAATTCGAGTGCAATTTCTAGGCAGCTTTATTTTTCAACTTAGTTTTCAACAAAGTTTGAAATTTAATAAAAAATTAGCACTGCTTGTAAAGTCCCAGTTTTTATACCCTCCACACCTCGATGGCAGAGGGTATATATAGGTTTGACATTCCGTTTGTAACGCATCGAAACAAATTCCGGACACCCCAAAACCATATATTTTCTTGAGCATTTTAACAAGGGAAGTTGATTTACCGATGACCGTCTGTCCGTTTATCTGTTTATCTCAAAGGAGTTGCTATTTAAAATCGTCAAATTCGGTTAAAGAGGTCACGAGATATGAATAACACTGAAAACACTCTTGAAAAAATAAAATTTTTCAGTGTGTTTTTCTTTTTTTTTTTTTGTAGCGACAGACCAAAGCCTCTAGTGGGAATCCAACCCACGATCCCCGCATGATAAGCGAGCACGATACCTATTCACCTACCGCGACGCTTAAGATAGGTTGTATATGTTGTAATGCTTCTTACTGTTGAAGTCGTTACAGTTGTGTGTAAATACTGCACGTGTCACATTGGCCTAAGCAAGTATTACCACATATTTTTTTATCGTTAAAATTAAAAATTAAAAATTTAAAAATTAAAAATTAAAAACTAAAAATTAATAATTAAATATTAAAAATTAAAAATGAAAAATTAAAAATTTTAAATTAAAAATTAAAAAATAAAAATTAAAAATTAAAAGTTAAAAGTTAAAAATAAAAAGTTAAAAATTAAAATTTTTTGTTTCATTCTTTAGTTTCTTACCTGTTATTATTTTTGTTGTTTTGTAATAAATAAAATTATTTTAAAATTTCCTTTATTCAATATTAATAATTTGTAGCCAAGAATCATTCGATTTTTTTTCTTTTGAAGTATCGTATGACTTCTAAGGTCTCAAAACAGGTTTATAAGGATCAAACTTTGGGTATTATTATGATGCCGGCTGCGTTAGATCTGTGGTCACAACAAATAACCGCCTAAATCGAAAAGCATGCTTTCGAGAAAAATAGCTTTTTATAAAAATGTAATGGGGCTTCATTACGCCTTAGGTCAGTATATTTTTATTAATATCTTTAAAAAAAAAATTTGAGAAATGGGGATTTCACGAAAATATAAGTTTTTTAGTAGAATATGATAGCATACATAACTCAATTCGGCGAAAATTATTTTTTCGCGAAAAACACTGTTTATATAAATGTAATGGGGCTCCATTACGACTTAGGTCATTATGTTTTAATTAAAAACATAAAAAAACAGTGTTAGATAAATGGGGATTTCACGTAAATATAAAGCGTTGTTAGTAGAATATGATAGCATACATAACTCAAATCGTTATTAAGTCGACTTAGGCAGTTACCGTTTGTGACCACAGAAATAATGAAATTCATTGGTGTTCTATGAAGTATTAAGGGGTTTTTTACTCTAGTAAAAAAAAAAATAATCAAATTTTTCAAATAGTAATTAATTATTTTTAAGGATCATTGTTTTTTATAATAGAAATTGGCAAAGAAGAATACAAATTAACTTTAAATTTAATTGGTATTCGGATTTAATGTTTCAGTATCGGCAAAGTTGTAGCCCCGTACCTAATATTGGGTGGTGGATTTCAAAAATTCGACACAGCCTTACTTGTTTTACATTAGGTTTGGCAAACTAAACTTAATTTAAATTAAAAGATTCTATTCTAACATTTGGTAGCATCAATGCAGAAGTAATGAGAATAAGTGGTTTTGTGGTCACGATTGTGACATTTGAATGTTAATGAATGAAAATCAAAAATTTACCGTTTATCGATCTTTATCCTCTATCTTTGTATTTTTTCAAAATTTATTATTGTTGTAACGAACATTTTGTGAAAAGAGTGCACTTGTGCACGTGTTTTTTACATTTGTACTCCCACTTTTTTTTATCCATATGTAATTCCGTATGTCCGTATTACCATTTTACATACGATTCATAATTTTTGCTATCACACGTGCATATGTATTTCCGTATGGCATAACCTCTAAACAAGCTGTAAACAAGCTGATTTTATTTGTGAATTTACAAAAATTTATTGTTAAAAATTAAGTTATATTTTTTATATATTTTTTAATTGTTAATTAATATTAAACAATTTATTTTTCTTTCAATATTAATCTTTATAATTTACTCTGTTTTTCTTTCGCCACAAGCAGTGTTGTATTTTCATATGTTTGTCATACCAAAATAGAACCTGTTCTAATTGAGAAATGTACATGTGATTTTCCTCATGTATTGTACATAAACAATGTTTAATGTATGTATCACACGATGTGTATAACATAGTGTGATAGTACCTTTAAAGAAGTAACTAATTAAGAGAAATTGAAAAAAATACCAAAACCAAACATGGCCGCTACTTTGCAGTCCGTTTGATAATCATTATAACGGAGATAAGCTTTGGATTCTTTAATTTAATAAAAATTAAGTATTTATTTTAATAATACAAGTTAGATATAATTTTTTTCAAATTTTAATTTTCTGTGGAAATGCCCATATACGAATATATAGACTGAACATTCGGCCTGTGCAGTTACTTTACCTTTATTATATGAACTACATTTACATAGTGTAGGCGTTTTAATACAATGTGTAAGTGAGTGATGGAGTGCCTTTGTGTTTCCAAAAGTACTGTATCTTTTAATCAGCTTATTTTAACCGCGAATTAAACGCAAGTTTCTTGCCTGCCTGCATGTAAGTAAATCTATCGTTCTCCTTCATAATTTCTCTAGATGTTCGCAGTACTTTTTTTTATGAGTAACCATTTTTGTTGATATTAAATGTGCAAAATTTTATTTGTGAAGATAAAAGGCAACGTTAATGTCAACTTCCTACAATCTGTGCATGGAGGATGATTAAATTTTTAATGGGCTCCATAATTGAGTTTCAATGCATACAACATTTATTCTGTTGTATGACTTACGAGACATATATGAAATCATCAACAATAAAATCAAGAGGGAAATTGAACAAATATCAAAATAATCACCCTAATGTGTGATGAATAAACATTTAAATACGTTGTTCAAAATTGACACAAAATAAAGATGCAATTTGGTAGTCTGGCACATCTTATATATTAAAAGAATTTATGAATAAACATTGCATTCAAGATTTTTATTCAATATTTTTCTTCTCTCAAACCTCTATAACTAGAGTTCTAATTAACGTAGGCTGTTGACATAGGTCTAAGAACACTCAGTGGATCAAGCTCCTTCTTTTGAGCTATTAACTGCTTAAATTCGTTGGGTTTGAGGAAAGTTGGCATATTTTGGCATTACTGTACGTTAACTTCTCTTGGCAAATTTTGGTATTATATTATAAAAATTAATATGTATAATATAATATAATGCTGCGGAGTAGCAGGGGTCCTCTAGTAAATATTTGAAAAGATTCTTACAAACTTTTTTGGTGGTGGAAAATTCAATAATAATAAATTCAATAATAAAAAAATAAAAAGATTTTAATCTTTATATGCTTGGAAATAACAGGTTGTTCGAATTGATTTTCTTAGAAAATGCGAGACCCTAAAAAAATAATACATACCCAGCAAAATAATGAGTACGTTAATTACATACATATATACAAAAAATCATATTCACAAACATTTGTTATTTAAAGTTATTATAATTTTTGTAATACATTTTTAGTAAGACTTCTTATTTCATATGGCAATCTTATTGGAGATTCGGACTACTTCTAGCTCAAAATTGTGCTTATTTAATTATTTGTTTTTTTTTGCTGATTATACAAACGCAAACAAATATTTATTTAAAAATTAGAAATGTTCTACTTATAAATGCTTTCTAAAACTTTTTAATTTTTTGAAGCCCTTCAAAGTTTATTTATACTTTTTTCAGAGATTAAAAAAAGCAAAGCTACTGCACAACTACTTTGACACCATTACAATAACGTAACGTAGTCCATTGAAATAACAACGTTAACGGTAAAACAAACTGTTCGACACATACTTACATACCACTTTAAAGGAGGTTTATCAATGATTTAATAATTCTGTTATGAATAAATTGCTAAGAAATCTTATTTAAAGTCATTTTTCAAATGATTTTTACTTTTTTAAACTCTTTCTTTTAACTCATACTCTCTGTCGTGGGGCAACCCCATTCCGCCTTATCCAATTGATCTGAAACTTTGCCCATAGTCTTGTTATGACTACAGATTATTTTTTGGGTAGTTACAGTTACAGTCACGAATAGTCACGCACAGTTACGGAGTGATCTAAATGTCATTTCCCCTCATCCGATCGATCTGAAACTTGGTCCTTAAACTTGCTGTGAAAAAAGATTAACTTTGACTTAGTCACGCAAAGTCACGCACAGTCACGGAGAGATTCAGAAACGCATATGCATAAGGAAAGAAAGAGTTTTAATAAAAAACTTTGTTTTTATGGGTTAGATTATTAAAAAAAAAAAAAAAACGAAACAATGATCGACCAAAACAGCAGGTACATGTTGAGGTCGAAAAAAAATTCCGCTGTGAAAAGTGATTCGAGTTTTTTAAGTACTTGAAATATATAAAGGGGGTTTTTTTAGACTTGTGGGTTTCAAGAAGAAATAAAACGCATATAATTTAATATTATGGTCAAGAACTTATTATAAAGATAAGGGTTTGCCACTATGTTTTAAAAATGATTTGGGGCAAGTGGCCAATTTTCACCACATTTTGCAGCATAGACAAGCGACTTCACATAACCCCACAAAAAATAGTCCAGCGGTGTTAAATCTCACGCTCTTGCAGGCCACGCCACAGGTCCACGACGCGAGATAATTCGCTCACCAAAAGTTCCTTCAATAAATTGATTGTTTCGTTGGCTGTATGGCATGTAGAGCCGTCCAATTCAGACAGGAAAAAGTCATTATTCATGGCTCTATAGCGTTCCCCATTGACTGTAACATTATGGCCGGCTCCATTTTTGAAGAAATATGGACCAGTGATTCCCTCTGCCCATAAAGCACACCAAACAGTGACTTTTTGAGGATGTAACGGCGTCTCAACAATGGCTTGTGAATTATCATCACTCCAAATGCGACAATTTTGTTTATTAACGTACCCATTTAACCAAAACTGAAAATCGGGATCGGTGGCCATCTCGTTTAGGGCCCAGCCGCGGCGGCCACTTGCCCCAAATAATTTTTAAAACATAATGGCAAACCCTTATCTTTATAATAAATCTTAATTCTTGGCCATAACATTAAATTATATGCGTTTTATTTCTTCTTGAAAACCACAAGTCTAAAAAAAAAACATCTTTATATGTATGTATGTACTACATTGTTCTATTTGTGTATCATTCATTTCTAAATTGTATAGCAGTATAAAAACTGCCGAAGTATGTGATAATTTTTATTATAAAAACAAGTGTGCATGTACGAATATGTAATAATTGAAAGAACAATCTAATACCCTTATACAGCGTTACATATCAGTGAGTGATAGTGAGTTTACATCTGAGGAAAATCTAGTAGATTTTAGTTGAAATCTATTTCAAAATCTACACCGTTTACATTTAACTTTTTTGACATTTTGTGAGATTTCCACAAAAATAAACAGCTGATTAAAATAACGCATATAACTAGAAATACCACAAATATTCAAACCAATAGGAAAATGGAAATATGGATTTTACTATTATATTATGCATCAAAAATGAAAAAAGCACAAGCTAAAATAGAAATTTTGCGGAAAAAATCAGCATATGTTAAATGTAATGTTTGAACAGAATTATTATTTAGCAGATTGGAATGGGCACATGTCAGTATAAAAAGTTATAACTTTTCAATTGCTAAATATCTTTTTATTATATATTTTATTAATAATTATACCCTATACCACTATGTGGTTTGGGTATAATGACTTTGTGCTGCTGTTTGTAACAACCAAAAATATTTGAAATTTTGCGGAAAAAATCAGCATATGTTAAATGTAATGTTTGAACAGAATTATTATTTAGCAGATTGGAATGGGCACATGTCAGTATAAAAAGTTATAACTTTTCAATTGCTAAATATCTTTTTATTATATATTTTATTAATAATTATACCCTATACCACTATGTGGTTTGGGTATAATGACTTTGTGCTGCTGTTTGTAACAATCAAAAATATTTGACCTAGACCCATCTTTAATTATACCGATCGAATCAGAATCACTTTTTGAGTTGATTTAACAATGTCCGTCAGTCCGTCCGTCTGTGTGTCCATGTAAAGCTTGTAATCAAACTGCAGGTCGCAAATATGAATATATTTTGATGAAATTTGGTATATAAGCTTTTATCGGCCATGGGATGAACGCTTTTGAAATTGGTGAGAATCGGTCCATGTTCAGACCTAGCCCCCATACAAATTACCCCTATGAAATCGACATAAATTGCCATAAGATCTAAATTGTCATATAGATCTTACTCAAATTGGGTTTGTATGCGTTCATTACATCCATTAATGAGTAGTCCAAAAATGATCCCTTTGGCCCAATATAGAGCTGCTTCCCGATCTTCACTTAAATCTATTAAAAAATAAAAATATTACACTGATTCTTCTCAAATTTTGTTTGTATATATTTTCGCAAAATACAAGAGACTTTACCAACCATGGTCAGGATCGGTCCATTTTTGGACCTAGTCCCCATATAGATATATCATCCGATATGAACTTTTTCATATCTGCAGCCAAAAAAATTAATAAAAATCCCACTCAAATTTGGTTTTTGCTTATTTTCTATGTCCAGTTAGTTGGGCCTAGGAGATACGGTTTCTAAACGCATGGTATAGGGTATCATATAGTCGGTCTAGACCGACTATAATTTTCTTACTTGTTTTCTACTACAATAATCAAAATACACAGTAGTATCATTTGGTAGAGCCCAAGTTTGACAAGATTTTTTGAGATTTTGCTAAAATCTAGTAACGAGCTAAATTTTGTTTTGTATGGGAAATCTAGTAAAAATGAGCTAGATTGTGCTCGAAATCTCGTATATACTTGATTTTGCTTAGATTTAAACGAACTTTGAGTCTATGATGATCGTTAAGATATATAAGAAACTAGCAGACCCCATCGAACTTTGTTTCGCACCCAGGCTACATTCGCAAAAAGCTTTTTGGATGGATTTTAAATATTACGTTATTTAAACAATATTTTCACAATGACATTAAAAATATTTGGACTCCACATAGATAATTTACTTTGTATTTCTAAATTAAATTCTACCACTCATGTTAATAACCTATTGATCTCACCATCACGTGAGTAATATAATACCGCCACTTTTCAGCACGATTAATTGAATTCATGATATATGTCAATCATAACTTGCTAGTTCTTATGGTTTCGGAGTTCATTTGTTACAAACAAACTCGCCATCGATTTTACACATAAAGGTTACGGGAACTATTGAATTTTTTTCTTGAAAATATATTCTTTGAGCTTTGATTTAAATTACTCAACTGCTACATGCCAATAACTGCCACCCTTATGTACAAATTAAAAATGGCCATTCAATAAAATAGCATTTTTTTTTAATTTTAGAACTTTTATTTACAAAACTGTTTGCCATATAAACGATATTTATTAGAGGATTCGTTTTACTTTTTGGACATTTAAGTATGTACATTAATTGATTAATCAATCAATCAGCCGGTCTACATAAAAAAAAATGGAGTGATATATGTGGATTAACTTTAAAGTGTAAAGTTACAACAATAAATTAAATTCAATTTGAACAGAAAGATAAGAGGTTGAAATAGGAGAAAATAAAATCAAAAATAATTACCAACAAGAATAACAATAGCATTTTCCAACATTGAGGAGCCCCATCATTGTGAAATGAACCCAGAACGTTGAACTCATAAAACACAAAAACATCAGAATACGAGAATGTACGTCGTCGTCGCACTTGTACTTGTACTCGTAGAATACTCGTGAAATACAAGTTATTCGATCAGAGTAAGACGAATGTAAGATTGGTTATTACAAGAAATACGAGTTCGAAATTGAAATCAATTACGTTATTCAGACATCTTTTTACCGGCTACAACCACAACAACAACAAAATAGAAATGCAGCTAAACAATAAACGATTAAAATTTAAAGAGAAGAAAATTATGTTATTCGTAACAATACATGTATGCAACTACGGACCATCTCAGCAACAACCTTCTCAGTTATTATTATTATTTATGTGCAAGATAAATTGTTAATAGATTTTGGTGTCAAACCAACATTTTTTTATAAAATATTTTTTTTTTAAGATTGATATCATTATTGATTATCTGATCAACAAACCATCAATTAAAAACTCATTCATTTAATTAACTGAACTAGGAACTGCTAGCTGGCTGGCTCACTGTTGTAGACTTTTTTAATCCAAACTGGGACAAACCATACGTCTATTTTCAATTAAAAAAAAAAGAGTATTTAAGAGGTATATATCGACAATTATCTTTTGTTTGCATAGGGCATTTCAACACATTTATCCATTAAGTGGAAGCATAATAAATCAGCATTAAATTAAAATAGTATAAGAAATTGGGTGCAAACCAAACTTTTAGAAGTTTATAAAAAATTACAAACTTAATTAAACCGTGATTTATTTACATAAAATGAGCTTATTAGAAGCTACCATACAAGTGGAAAACCGCTAAGATATCGGAAAACTGATGTTGCAATTGATAAAATATATGCTGAAACTGATGAGCGGAATTTGCTAAGCAAAATTATAAATAACCTCTTTCTAAGTGCTCCAAAGTTGGCGGAGAAGACTGAAATTGATTTTGGATTGAGTGCCAGTATTTCCATCTTCCGAATTATGCTGCGAAAAGAAACTTTGGGAGAAAAACTCTGCAGACAAAACCATGTACATACATATAAGTAAGGCCATGAAGAACAAACGTTTGCGGTTCGTTAATTTCCATCCTGGGGAAAAGGTATTATTCACTGACGACAGCAAGTTTAACCTCTTCGGGTCGGATGGAGGACCCTACGTATGGAGAATGCCCAATGAAGCGCTTATGCTTGAAATTCTAAAACCAAAACTTTAACATGGAGAAGCCTCAGTGATTGTTTGGGGTTCGTTTTCCGCAGCAGTCTCCAGAGTTCCCCATTTTATTAATGAAATTATGCATCAAAACGTATTTATTTATTTGTATATTCGTTTCTGGAATTAATCCTTATAGACTATTTACAAAAAAAAAACATTTTAAAATTAATTTTAGTAACACAGCCAGCTATTCATGAATTTAGAAAACATATTATTTTACTTTTAATAACATTAGTATTCAATATGAAATCAATAAAACAATGAAGCGGGTCTGCGTATTCCGAAATTGGTCTCACAAGTGACGTATATAAAGTTTTTGTGACATAGGGATCATTGAACTCTTTAGCCCAACATTTTATGAAACCAAGTACAGTTTATGATCCAATAAAACGCCAAAATCTAAAAAGTTATCTACTTTATAATTAACACATAATTAACAGATATCGGCCTCTTGCATACGAAACGCATATATTTACACTTTTTGAGGTTCAGCTCCATAAAATTTTTATTACATCCTGTGTAAAATGAATTAAAATCTTCTTGGAGGAAAACATGATCAGTGTTTATTATAACTGAAGAAGATTTTGATATCATCTGCATAAATCAAGATGTTTGAAAAAAAAAACGAATAACATTTGGAAAATCGTTTATAAACAAAGAAAAAAGAAGAGGTCCAAGATGACTGTCTTGAGGTACTTTACGTCTATCGGCTTTGAAAATATCTTGAAAAAAAAGTTGGCCGATCGGTTGATCTTGGTGACGATTGGTATTTTTACCAAGACAACGACACCAATCCCAAAGCTTACAATATAAAGAACTGGCTTTTGTACAATGTCCTAAACTTTATTCAGTGGTTTTAACCCAAATTAAGAATTTATGGAATGATTTGGGACAACGCACAGTGGCGCCTGTAGAACAAGTGAGGTTGCAAAAATCAAAAATTTCATGTGTCCCTAAAAAATATTAAATAAACCTTTTTTACAGGAAATTGTCCAACGATTTCAAATATGCTACTCTTATTACAATCAGATTGCTGGTTCAGAAGATATAGCCCTTCAAATTTGACTGATTATCAGTGTTCAAATAACCAGACCATTTTTAGGTAATTTGCTCCGTTTTTAGATACAGTATCTCGCAAACTAGGTAACGGATCGTCATTCTTTTTGATTTTATTGATAGACCTATTTATTAAGAAAATAATAAAAAACAAGTAAGAAAATTATAGTCGGGGTAGACCGACTATACGATACCCTATACCATGGTTTAGAGACCCTATCGCTTCGGTCCAACTAATTGGATATAGAAAATAAGCATAAACCATATTTGAGGGGAATTGTTTTTAATTTTTTTGGCTGCAGATATGAAAAAGTTCATATCGGGTGCTATATTTATATAGAGACTAGGTCGAAATATGGACCCGATCCTGAACATATTTGGTAAAGTCACTTATATACTTGAAAAAATATAAACAAACCAAATTTGAGAAAAATCTCTGCAATATTTTTGTTTTTTTTTTTTAAATAGATTTAAGTGAAGATCGGGAAGCAGCTCTATATTGGGCCTATGACTAAGAATTGTCCTATAGCGATTATTTTTAGACTACTGATTAATGGATATAATAAACACATATAAAAACCAATTTGACTGAGATCTATATGATAATTTGGATCTTATGGCAATTTATGTCGATTTCATAGGGGTCATTTGTATGGGGACTAGGTCTGAACATGAACCGAATTTCACCAATTTCAATAGCGTTCATCCTATGGCCGATAAAAGCTTATATACCAAATTTCATCAAAACATATTCATATTTGCGACCTGCAGTTTGATTACAAGGTTTACATGGACACACAGGCGGACGGACGGACGGACATCGCTAAATCGACTCAGAAAGTGATTCTGAGTCGATCGGTATAATAAAAGATGGGTCTAGGTCAAATATTTTTGGTAGTTAAAAACAGCAGCACAAAGTTATTATACCCAAACCATATAGTGGTATAGGGTATAAAAAAAATTCTGTTTGCTTAGTGTTTGTCCAGGTAAATTGATATTTACCAACTATCCATTTTTTCAATATAAACTATAAATTTCTATATGTGCCATATTATCAAAATAAGTTCTTTGATTATTCGTTTACCTAATGCAAAATTTTCCAGCTGCCCGTTCTTGCCCCATATTTTGCTAGAGGTAAAATTTTTAAGAAAGACATGCATTATTGCGCAATTTATGACATATAACCGTGAAAACCCATTCTTATTGTTATGGAGTGAATATGAATATGGAATCTCACCATTACACGCAAGAATAAGGTTCTTGTTAAAATTAACCTATACGTTTCCACAAGAGGAAACTTTGATGAAAATACATCAAACAAAGATAAGGAAAGGATCAGAAAAAGTCGAATACAGGATGCGTTTTTCAAACAAGTTGGCCTAAAAGTAGACTTCCCCAAGTACGGATACGGAAACGGCTGTAACTCGAATCACTGGAGTAAAAAATCAAATCGTTAAAAGATTGGGAACGATCTTGAATGTTTTAAACTGCAAGGTAAAAGTTGATTCTGAAAAATATGAAGAATATGCTTCGAAAACTGCATCACTTTTAGCAGAATTATATCCACAGAAAAACTTGACCCCGACAGTTCATAAAATATTGTCGCATGACAAAGATATAATTGAATATCAGACTTTGCCAATTGGAGAGCTTTCTGAAGAAGCACAGGAGTCCCTAAACAAATGTTATAAAAAATATAGATTGTTGAACACTTTCAAATCATCAAGGGTGAGACAAAATGAGGACCTCTTCATCATGTTACCAGCATCTTCCGATCCACTTATTTCATCACTGCGGCATGTAAAGTCACGAAAAGAGTTAAAAAATAATTATAGTTCAGAAATTATTAGTCTTTTAGATATACATTTTTTTACGGATTGTGAGCAATATTTTAGGAAAATTGAAAAAAATTAAAATAAATTTAAAAAAAAATTTTTTTTTTTAATATTTTCTGGAATAATTTTAAATCATAGAAGCCTTTAAGAAGAAACATAAAAAATCAAAAATTTTAAAAAATATTTTATTTTATCCATAAGTAGACACCTAAAAGGCGTAGAACCCTTTCCAAACACTCATTTCATAGGTTGATCAATTATCTATCATATTCCTTTTAAATTTTTTGATTATCTTATTTGGTTCAAAAGTTATAATTTTTGCAACTAAAAAACTCAAATGGCGCCACTGTGCAACGATTAAAAAATTAGAACAGTTTCAAAAGTCTTTACTTAAAGAATTGCAAAATATGATTACAATCAATGTAAACACGTCTTAAGATGCAGCTCTTAAATAAAGTAATACACACAAAGTACTAAAATTATATGTTTAAATGAATCGTAAAATATGTCGTCCCAGTTTGGTTTGTTCGTATTTATACCCTATACCACTATGTGGTTTGCGTATAATGACTTTGTGCTGCTGTTTGTAACTACCAAAAATATTTGACCTAGATCCATCTTTTATTATACCGATCGAATCAGAATTACTATCTGATTCGATTTAACGATGTTCGTCCGTGTGTCCGTCCGTCCGTCTGTGTGTCCATGTAAACCTTGTTATCAAACTGTAGGTCGCAAATATGTGTCTATTTTGATGAAATTTGGCTTTCATCGGCCATATGATGAACGCTATTGAAATTGGTGAAAATCGGTCCATGTTCAGACCTAGCCCCCATGCAAATGACCCCTATGAAATCGACATAAATTGCCATAAGATCCAAATTATCATATAGATCTTACTCAAATTGGGTTTGTATGCGTTTATTACATCCATTAATGAGTAGTCCAAAAATTATCCCTATGGGACAACCCTTACTCATAGGCCCCATGTAGAGCTGCTTCCCGATCTGCACTTAAATCTATCAAAAAACAAAAATATTACACTGATTCTTTTCAAATTTTATTTGTACATATTTTTGCAAAATACAAGAGACTTTACCAAACATGATCAGGATCGGTCCAATTGAAGGCCTAGTGCCCATATAGATATAGCATCCGATATGAACTTTTTCATATCTGCAGCCAAAAAAATTAATAAAAATCCCACTCAAATTTAGTTTATCTAATTTTCTATGTCCCGTTAGTTTGACATAAGAGATAGGGTCTCTAAACGCATGGTATAGGGTATCGTATAGTCGGTCTAGACCGACTATAATTTTCTTACTTGTTTTTTATTGTATTATTTCTCAATAAATTTTTCAATATTTATACTTAATCTATAATATTAATAGGCAAGGTGATTTCTTGTGACACCTTCAATTACCAACCGATTTTGACAAAAAGTATACCATTTTAGATATTTCTTTGCAGATGTTCACCATATTTACAGATATCCACCATCTGGCACATTTTTTTTAGTAAAAAATAATTAATACATAAAACACATGCATTTAAGCTTCAACTAAAAAACAAGTAAGAAAATTATAGTCGGTCTAGACCGACTATACGATACCCTATACCATGCGTTTAGAAACCCTATCTCTTAGGCCCAACTAACTGGACATAGAAAATAAGCAAAAACCAAACTTGAATGGGATTTTTATTAATTTTTTTTGGCTGCAGATATGAAAAAGTTCATATCGGATGCTATATCTATATAGGGACTAGGTCCAAAAATGGACCGATCCTGATCATTTTTGGTAAAGTCTCTTGTATTTTGCAAAAATAAATACAAACAAAATTTGAGAAGAATCAGTGCAATATTTTTGTTTTTTAATAGATTTAAGTGAAGATCGGGAAGCAGCTCTATATGGGGTCAAAGGGATCATTTTTGCACTACTCATTAATGGATGTAATGAACGCATACAAACCCAATTTGAGTAAGATCTATATGACAATTTGGATCTTATGGCAATTTATGTCGATTTCATATGGGTAATTTGTATGGGGGCTAGGTCTGAACATGGACCGATTCTCACCAATTTCAATAGCGTTCATCCCATGACCGATAAAAGCTTATATACCAAATTTCATCAAAATATATTCATATTTGCGACCTGCAGTTTGATTACAAGGTTTACATGGACACACAGACGGACGGACGGACGGACGGACGGACGGACATTGTTAAATTAACTCAGAAAGTGATTCTGATTCGATCGGTATAATTAAAGATGGGTCTAGGTCAAATATTTTTGGTTGTTACAAACAGCAGCACAAAGTCATTATACCCAAACCACATAGTGGTATAGGGTATACAATTCTGTGTGTGTGTTTATTAGATTTGTGTTGAATTGTGAATTGGCTATTGATTAGCATACCTTTAGGCTCTTATAAAATTATTTATTAACAAAACCACTTACATATTAATTTTATAATGAAATTTAATGCATTTTATTTAAAAATTCACAATTTAATGAATTTCATTTAAATATTCATATATTTTTTATATATTTAAATTAAAAAAACACTGAAAGAAAAAAATTGAATGAAAAAATACAATTTCCTAGAGTTTGCACTTGAATTTCGAGGGCTGGGCTCTGCTAGTTTATATTTAATGGATTTAATGTATTATTATATTAATAAAATAAAAATATATTAATATAATCTGCCGTACTCGATAAAAATACTGGTGCCGCACTCGATAAAAATACTGGCGATTTTTAATTTTTAAAGTGAAAAAATATCTATGCTTTGTCGCCGTTTGGATAACACCTCATGTACATAAATTGTAAAGCATTTTTAAAACGAAATACATATCATGTTCGTCATCATATAAATCACATCTACAAATTTTATAAACCACAAAGTAATGCAAAAATACATGCAACGATATGAAGTGTCAATACTGTCAACTACAGAAACTTTCTAGGTTTTTAATTATGGAATTTAAAAATTATTTTTTTTATAAATTTTAATGCCATTTTCGACATATTATTTCACAAATACAACAACACCAAATATTATGGTAGCCACTTATGGAAACAATACGGCTATTGTTGCTACCAGTTACTCAGAAACCGAAGCATCTTTATTTGTTAAAAATTTACTTAATTTACTTGAAATATGGCTTTTAAAATGAAATATTAAAGTCAATTCTGAAAAGTCAACTTATACTACATTTTCGTTAAGACGGAAAGATTGCCCTGCTACTACCATTTATCAAGAAGAAATATCTAAAAGCGAAACATTAACATATTTGGGAATGACAATGGACAGGTGCGTCATATGGAAAAAACGCATAAAAGCTAAACTTTATGATCTAAAAATAAAAGGTAAAAAACTTTATTGGCTTTTAGGACCAAAATCATAACAAAAACTCCGCATCTCCAAAGCAATAAACCTGTTTGAATCTACGCTATACAAATCTAGAGCACTACCAGCAAATCAAATACAGACTTTTTTTTGAAAAGTTTCAGTAAAAATGATTAGGTTAATTACAAACCCACCCTGGTTTATAACTAATCATCACATTCGACTTGATTTAAATATGCCTACTGCCAAAAAAGATATTTAAAAATTTAGTGAGAAATATTTACAAAGATTGAGTGATCATACTAATCCATTAGCAAATTCGATCCCTGATGATACCAATGGTACCATTTTATAACTAATAGTTAATTTTATGAAGTTATGTAGTTTAATGGAATTTCGCTTGTTAATGTATATATTGTTAACTAATTTGCTTATTGTACTAGGACATATTGTATTATATTTATATTTACTAGCAGATTCCAGCGCTCGAAATTCGAGTGCAATTTCTAGGCAGTTTTATTTTTCATCTTGTTATTATTGTGATTGAAGATAACAAACTCAATAACAAACACATTAACAAATTTAACAAAACACACAGAGCATATGTATAATTTTATGTATGTGTTAGTAGCAACTTTAAATGCAATTTACTCAAAATTAAGGAAAAAATTTAAAAATCTGTAAATCTTGAAAACGGCTAAAAAGAAATATCTTTCAAGTAATATACGTTTAATCAAAATCGGGATAAAACGGTAGAACAAAACATGGGTCACAAGAAATCGCCTAGCCTATTAATAATATAGATAAAAAAAAACTTTTCTGAAAATTTTCGATTTAAACTCTTTAAAACCTTTGCTACCATTTGTAAGCTTTGATGTTTGCTCAGAAAATGTCAAAACAGCGATAATTGTCTCTTTGAAGGTTAAAGAGAAGTATTTTTTGAATTTTCTTCTGCAAACAAAGTTTTTTTTGGCAAAATTTAAATCTTCAGTTGCTCTTATATGAGAGTATTTGTTTATTATTGTTAATACAACAATGTAATATTAATAGACAAACACTTTTGTCTCAGTGTAATAAATCAGAGGCTTTAAATAAACTTTCCTCTGAAATGTATAATTTTTGTTCTTTCAAAAACCATTTATACTTTGTAATATAAAATGTTTATGTTATCTCAGATGAAAAGTTAAATTATAAATAACTAAAACTCTGTAAATTAAACAATTTTTTAAAATAAATTTTATAAAAAAAAAAATGAAAATTTTTGAGTGATTTTTAGTTTAAATATTAAAAAAATATAAATATCTGACGAATATTTGAAAATTTGCCTATATTGGATTGTACCATACTTCCCATCACTAATAATTGTTTAATTAATATGTTTGTAATATGATCTACATGACGGCAAACATTTCCATTAAGTTATACGCTCCACAAAATGTCAGTAAATACAAAACAGCTACTGTAACTTTAGAACACTGGTAAATGTATCCATGCATCCGCAGAAGCTGCAACAGATGCCAGCCAGCTCAAACCACAATTTTAAACATTTTGTGGTCAATCAATTTTCTTTTTTATATATGATCAATCTTAAAAAAAAAAATCAAATACAAAGAGCAGTTGCAAATTCTATATGAAGTTCATGATCAAGTTCAGATCATTAATACGATTGTACTGTTTAATTAAAAAAATTAAAATGGTTTCGTGGTCGTTTCATTAAGTTTATTGAAAATTTTCTGCCAAATAAACACTTTGCTGGTGGTCTCAATTATGTTGCTATGATGTATTAAATACTTTGTATTAATGTGGGTGGCGAGTGAAAAATGTCTGACTAAATTGAGCTGCAACCAGCAAACAGAAAATGTTTTTTTTTTTCGAAGAACGGGTGTTGTTAGTTTGAAATAAAACAGATAAAAGCATTAGCAGGCATTTAGTTATTCCAAAAATTTGTGTTAGAACTCTAATTAGTTTGATGAAAGCATTTACGAAGCTATAAACAAATAATTGAAATGCATTAAACGTATCCAGGGCTGAAAACTAATTAATTCTTTTATAAATTGTTCAGATATATCAATGGCATAAAGACCAAAAGCCTTGAGACTTCAGCAGCACAAGTAGTACACAAATCTCATCCATGAAACCGATTTTTCAAAATCTTTTTTTATGATTGAGTTTGAAATTATTCAGGCTCAAGATCAAATGCTTTTACTTTAAATAAAGCAAAAAACATTGGCACATTTGTTTAAAAAAATTTATATATATTCTGCATGACAGGTTATACAGCTGTTTCGGGAAGAGTCACCAACCCTCATCAGTAACCAAAAGCAGTAGATAGTTTGTTTGGTAAAAAGTTAAATTCATATACATTTTCTGAAAACAACCAAATGAGAATTCAAGCAAAGAGTTATACTTTTTAAGCCTCTTCCAATATAACAAACTAAAATATAAAGAATATAGATCAATTTTTTTTTAAAGTAAACGCATTTGATCTTGAGCCTGAATAATTTCAAACTCAATCATTAAAATGATAAAGATCGAAAATAAGATTTTTTATTTTTATAAAAAATAATTAAATTAAAAATACGTTAACGCTAAATGTAAGTTTAGCAAAAACAAATTATTTTTCTTGTTTTCTAAAACAAAAACAACCATGTATATTGTAGTATGCAATGTGTACTCGTATACAAAACATATTTGTTTCAAAGTTGTTCTATATTTAAGTTTGTTATATTGGAAGAGGCTTAAATAGTATAACTCTTTGCTTGAATTCTCATTTGGTTGTTCTTAGCAAATGTATATGAATTTAACTTTTTACCAAACAAACTATCTATTGCTTTTGGTTACTGATGAGGGTTGGTGACTCTCCCCGAAATAGCTTTATAACCTGTCATGAAGAATATAGATCAATTTTTTGAAACAAGTGTGCCAATGTTTTTTGCTTTATTTAAAGTAAAAACATTTGATCTTGAGCCTGAATAAAGTCAAACTCAATCATTAAAATTATAAAGATCGAAAATAAGATTTTTTATTTTTATAAAAAATAAAATCTTTTTTTATTTTATTAGTTTATCCTCAAATTTTATATCTAAATTTTATCCGGATTGAGGGATTGAGCAAATAAGTAGAACCATGTGCGTAGATTCGCTAAATCAAAGCATTAAAATTTATATTTTTATTCTACGTTTCATCGCATGTCGTCAGTGAACTGTTAATAATTTTATGGTCTATTCGACTCTTAGAGCCACATTAAAATTTTTAAAAATTTTGAAATGTTATAGCCCTAATGTATAGTACAGAAGTATATATGTGAAATATTTTGAACGAACCTTTTATGCAGAGCAGAGCTGCGGGAGTCGACGATCAAACTCCGAACCCAAAACCGACGAATTTTTGAAGAACAAAAAATTTTTTTTATTTTTTTGAAAATTGTCCTTTTTTCAAAAGTGCCACGATATCTCTGAAACTGCTGGGCAAATTTAAAACCAATGTAAGCACGGCTAAAAGATAATATTGTTGAGGAGTTTTGGATTTTTTTTAACTGAATATTATGAACCGTTTTCAAGTTATTCTAATATAAGTAGTGAAAGTACCTTAATTTTTGACAAAACAGTATATCGCGAAAAATTGAGCTGATAAAAAAAAATCAAGTGCAGATTTGGATTCAGCGTCCCAAATAACATTAACAACAACATTCAGTTCTTAATCGACAAAAACCATGTTCTCTTAAATTATAATTTAAGAAAATCTTATAAAA
Organism: Cordilura impudica; assembly: GCA_963682025.1. Classification (NCBI taxonomy): domain Eukaryota; kingdom Metazoa; phylum Arthropoda; class Insecta; order Diptera; family Scathophagidae; genus Cordilura; species Cordilura impudica. The sequence continues at coordinate 2,594,946 of OY821519.1, forward strand.
TCTTAAAATCTTATGGAAATCGCAATTTTTTCCAATTGAGTATTCTCAGTAAATTGTGAACAAAATCAAAAGTTGTGCACCGGTTACAATGAAATAAAGCTCATTTCATTCGAAATGTGTTTAACTAAATGCTTTTAGATCAAACCTGTGATCTATGTCGCATTTTTATTTTTTTTATGAATTTTTAAAGAAAAAAAAATATTTGTATTATTTATCCTACAGACCAGTGGTGTATTCTATTTTTTGATTTTTGGTGTAAGCTTTCTGGTCACCTTTATTAAAAAATTAAAACAATTTCTTTTTGTTTTTATTTGTGTTGCGCTACGTTTCGACACTTGGTTTGTGTCCTCTTCGGGCTACTTATATTATTTATGTTTCTAAGAGTCAGTGTTTTTTCCTCAACATCTTTTTGGTTTGTTTTTTAAAATCATGTTATAAGTGTTACTTATGTTGTCACTGTCTGCTTTTTTGTTAACTGCCTTTTCTACTTACACCAAAAATAATAAAAAAAAAAAAATATTTTTTTTTAACATTGTTCTTTTTTTAAAAACCTCCACGATATCTCTGAAACTGCTGGGCAAATTTCAAAGATAATATTGTTGACGAATTTGGATTTTTTAAAACTGAATATGATGAACCGTTTTCAAGTTATTCCAATATATGTAGTGAAAGTACCTTAATTTTGGACAAAACAGTATAACGCGAAAATCAAATCAGCGACCTCAAATTAGTAAATAAAGTTCCAGTCAACATCAAAAAAGTTCAATTTTGTTCCCTTGTGTTATCGTCCATTTAGTTTCTAAATTTATAAGACAAAGTTTTCGAAAATTTATTTAAAGATGTTTTTATTCGACCTTTCCAATTGTAAATAAAAATTAAATATTTGAGCTCGAGGTCTGATTTTGGCAAAAGTTATTTATTAAAATCCAATATTTCGATATTCTTTGAATATCATCTTCAGGGATTGTTTTAAATCATAAACAACAAACTTAACTTAACTTTTGCCAAAATCAGACCTCGAGCTCAAATATTTAATTCTTTAGTTTTCGAAAATATTATTCAAAATGACTGTTACTATTTAGAAATACAAATAACATGTTAAATAAAGAACGGTTTGGATTTTGCTCAGAGCACTGAACAGTGCATCAATTACAATGAGTAGTCAACAAAAGGAATAGAAAAAGTACGATTATTGTTTTTCTTGACATCGAAAAAGTCTTCGTCTGTATTTGGCGCGATGCACAGTGGCCAATTTGGCTTCGCTAGCGGTATTTTATTCATAGCTTCCAAAGTAAAGATATCTTCAAAAAATTTTTTTTCTCAATTCAAAAAAAAATCAAACAATTTTTGGAAAAAAAAAATTAAATTTTTTTTTTTTTTAATTTTTAATTTTTTTTTTTAATTTTAAATTTTTTATTTTAAATTTTTTTTTAATTTTTTATTTTGTTTTTAATTCAATAAAAAATAAGAAAAAAATTGTCAACTCAAAGAGAAACCATATTATAAAAGAAATATTAATCAGATTCTTCAGTATCAGATTCAGAGAAATCATCTTCAAAATGATGCATTATAAGCAAGCTTTTAACTTCCTTATCGAAACTAATATTTCTGGAATAGGAAATTGATGAGCCGTTGGACAATGAAGATATTAAGGGATCAGAAGAAACAAAAAGAGCGTTAATTATATCTTCCATTGTATTATTCCTGCAATTTTTTCTGGTATTATTTTCACGGATGTTCCGATAATCTTTATTTCTGGCTTTAAGCGCTTCCTCGGACATCATACCAATTGGAAGCGAAAAATGATTGATTATGTCTGCTCCATGAATTAAAATTCTGTGAACAGACGAGGGCATGTAAAACCAAGGGTATAAACTAACAAAAATTTCGGCAGTTTCCATTGCGTAAAGTCTGAATGCCTCCGTGTTTATATCATATCCACATGCAAGTGCTCGTAAGACGACGCTGAATCGATATATTAAATTTTCGTTCACTCCAGTTATACGACCGGCTAAATCTGGTTGTTGAAAGAACCTTCTTGCCGTATATCCGTTGTTGGTATATCCAGTAACAGCCATTGGTATGTCGACCAACAAATGCATTTCTTCTCGTAGCTTCTGCTGTATATTTGTTTTATTTTGTCCAACAATATCCTTGTCAGCACCACGAGTTTGCCACTTTTTTATTGGTATTCTATAGGATATGTGCAAAATACATTCAAAAAACCTTATCCAGGCGTGGAGACTGGATAGCCCATATTGAAAGAGGTTCACTTTAATTGGAAAGCTCTTCACCAAATTTAAGTCATTCATTTTTTTCGGTGTTGCGTTGCAGATTCCGCATATTTGCGAAGAATATTCTGAAATGACGCTGAAAGTTTTACCATCAAGCATGGTCATGTGAAATTGGTGATCAATAATCAATGAGTTTACATATGTTGGTACAATATTTAATATTTGGCTCTTAATATTTTCAATTTCCCTGTGACTCAGGTCCGCCGTTTCCTTCTCGCAAAGTATTTTGATTGGTCGACAGTATCGTGTAGAAGAAGGTCGATTGTTTTTCTATAAAACTGTCGGTCCGTTCTGCACTTGCAGTGGTACAATACAAATTGAAAATAAATATTGGTCTCTCATGTTTCCTTCGCAGTCGTTAAATTTTTGCCTATATGTGGAATGGCCGCTGCTGCCATCACAACCCCATTTGTAGACAGCAGTTAAATGGGTATTATTATTACTTATAGATGGAATTTCAAAACTTTCAGGGTGTGCTTCCATGATCCTATTTATTGTATGGTCCACAAGACTTTGTAGTGGCACTTCAGCATAATAATCAGTGACTGTAATGTCACTAGGATAGTACTTTTTTTTGGCGAAGCGTAATTTTTCGTAGCATGGATATATATCGGCGTTTTGGTTTCTTGCTGATTTCTTGTTCAAGTTCCAAGTGTATCTGGTATGTCCAAGATCTACAAATAGCGCAAGCGCTTTATCGTCCGAAAATTTAGATGGAAGGGGCTTTGGTTTGTTTATATTTTTTATTACCTTTCCGCTAAACTCCTCATCGCCATTTACCATTTCTACAACTTTGGAAGCACTGCGCTTTCCAGCTTTATATAAACTGCATCTTGCAGCTACCAACAATCCTTCATATGACACTTCCTCTGTAAGCCCTGACATCTTATTGACTTGCGTTTTTCTGCAGCACTCGGAAAGCTCTTTTTCCGGTCGTCCAATATTTTCATTTGCTTTTTTTCCCAATAATACCAATGGTGTATCTAGCCATTCTTGGTTAATTTTTTCGAAAAACACCTTACTTCTGCCACGGGCCTTCCACTTTTGGATAGCAAAATTTCGCAGTTTCCTTCCAATTTCGCACTGCTCCTTCTGAGTATAGGTAATTTTGCTCAAAACGGTACCAAAAACATAATTTTCCACGGCGAGAAACTTCTTGGTGGGGATCGCTTCTTCATGCCATATTAAAAAAAGGGTCCGTTTTGACACTGACATTTTGCCTAAAAAGTACAATAAATTGAAGGCTCGCAGGTACTCGCAGTTAATTTTGGACATTTTGGACACACAATGGTTTACACATATAGGAAAATTTACAATTACACTGAATGCAGGTGAATTTTGTAAGTTCTACTCCACGAAAGACAGGTGTACGTTACAATGGGCGAGTTGCTAATACACTTAAACACGATTACGTTTTATAAATGACATAAGTATACACAGATCACAACCACAGTTTTTTTTATAAAATACATACCTTGGCGTTAGTATATAACAAAACTTTTAATGAAAATAATAAAGTTTGCAAGTTTAACACGAATAGCAAAACGATGATCAAAAAGGCGGAAATATTTTGCACAACACTTGCAGAAACATATGCTGACTTTGACAGCTCACAGCTGTTCATCAGCTATAAGCTGAGCTTTTAAAAATCGATACAAATCTAGTGAATGTATTTGGAAATTTGAATTAAATGCCGCTAGCGAAGCCAAATTGGCCACTGTGCGATGGCCTGATATATATAAACTATTTATATGTTTGGTTACCTTATTTTTCTCTAAAAACTGACAAAAAGTTTCCTATCGTACAGGGATTTCGTGGTAAGTGTAGAGAATTACCAGTAATCTCCTAGAAATATTCCTAGAAATATTCTCCTACTTTGTACTAAATTTTTACCCCTGACTTCGTGGTTCTTAAAAGTCAAGATGTTACCTTCTACGCCGACGAGACTGCACTCATATGCAAGTGTAAAGTTTCAAATACTATAATTTAATTTCTGCTCAAAAATTTTTTTAATAAATGGAAAATTAGAGTTAATTAAGAAAACACTATGGCAATTATATTTCATTCAACAAATCACCTAAACGTACACCCACAACACAATTGGAAATGCAAGCAAACAACGTCATTATAAACGACTACGTCAAATACGGTTTGACATTCGATAAAAAATTAACTTTTAAACATCATGTGGATACAATTTGCGAAAAAAAACAATTAGATGTGGACAGGCACTTTTCCCCCTGCTCAATAGAAAATCTTCAAAATAAATTTGAAATGTGTATATTACCAACATTGCTTGCCAAGTGTGTTATAAAAGAACTGCAAAAACTCATACTAAAAAGCTACAGATTATACAAAAAAGGAATTTACAACTATACACAATCTTAGACCTCGATACTCTATGTCACGCCTACATAGCCGTTTTACTCATAAGACTGCAGACAGCTTTTGGGAAGATTTGATCCAGTTTTTTAACGAAAGATGCATGTCGTCAAACTCTGATTCAATAAGAAGTTTTGTGGTATGAATTCTGCTAATGTATCTTATTTAAGAATAACATAATTTTTATTAAAATTGCTTATACTTTTTTTCTTAGCATTTATAACACCATAATTTTATCCCTAAACTGTGATAAACATAATGTAGCTTTTTTTTTTAAATACACAATTTAATATCTATGCTGTAACATTTTGTAAAATCGTATAACTTGCTGTAGTAAAATCTAATAAAGGAGATATATGTATATAATAAAAAATAATATTTTTAGGAGTCGGAGTCGGAAGCGACTCCTACTTCGACTCCCAACAACCAAAATTTCTATCGACTCCGACTCCGCAGCCCTGGCGTAGAAAGTACTTTTATTTTCGATATTTTTTAAGAACACATTTAGAAAATTTTACAATGTTATGAAATATGATTATTAATACAATATAGGTTTATTATTTTTATTCAATTACTTTAAGGTTACGAAAACAGGTTGAGTGATAATATTGAAATGTGACACAACTTTTCACAAAATCGTTACGAAACCTTTATTCCTTAAGGGTTTTTAAAAGTGCGGGATGTCAAAATATTATCTTAAATTTCTCAAAACAACATAAGATTGAAATCACCCTTCTTTAGATAGTTAAGTTTCACGCAATATTGATTTTCATTCTTAAACTTTATTGGGATAATTTCGAACAAAGAAATCAAGTTTTAATACCTTTTAAAATCTGATTATATCTAAATTTTTTATTCAACACCTGAACTTGTCGTAGTGCTTGTTGCAGCCATTCATTTATTCTTTGTATATTTATTAATGTTGCCACTGTGTCTACACGGCAGTTGCAACAAAAACATTAATTTCCGTATTGTTTATTTATGCAAAGGAAGTGTATCCATCTACGAGTATTTATGTTTGTTTAAGCATATCGATATAAATTTATTGTGTGTCAGTCAAAGTACAATAAAAAAAATTAAACAAATAAACAAATGATGGAACAGCACACCATAATGATGATTTAACTGGAATATTCCTGTCTACATACTACAAAATTCAAAGACTGGCAAAGCCAAGGAGACACTCCCTAAAAACATGAATTGCAGTTTGTTTTCAATGCCTGTAAGAAAACTGAATAAGATAATTTCTAAAATACGATCTGTGTACTTGAATAAGCAATCAAAGAGAGAGTTGTGCATTCATCCAAATTACATTTCAAGTTCATAGCAAATCATGTCGTTCTCCTTAACGCAATTCATTTTTGTACATATGTACTATGTTGCAACAACATGTAATTGTTGTTGACATTTCTCGAAAAAAAATGTCGGCCCCGTTCGTTGATTTAAATTCCATTTAAGTGCAAAAAAAGCATCTAGAGCAACTGGGGCAACATAAGTGTTCCCAAAGGTTTTTGCAGCTGCAAAACTAACAAAAACTGCAACACGTGTGCGTGCGTGTAATCCATGAATTCCCTCTTGCCATTGTGCCATAAATGGATGTAAGAACTGATGGTGCTGCCCTCAGCATGCATCATAAAAATAAACAAAAATGTATGAATAAATAATTTATACTATAACATACAGTTGCGAGCAAAAAAAATGCGATGCTGAGTTCTATGATCTTCCGAGTGCATGTCTGTGCTTATAACTGCATCCAATTTATCTACTACTTTAGTTTTTATATTCTATATTTATAGCCAACTAATTTACGTCACTATTTATAAATTAGCCACTTACCCCCGAATTCATAATGAAAAGTTAGCTGCTGCTTACATGTCGCGCTCAACGAGGTTCTTACTAGTCAACCGATTAGCCTTAGTTTTTAGTTAGCACATAGTTTATTCATCTAATAGCTTTAAAAACAACTCTGAAATTTGTAATGCCACCATATTTTTTGCATTAATGCAACCTGATATAGTGAAAATCAACTCTGTTTACAATTCAATTTGTGTGATTTAACTCCTTCATTTTTTTAAATTTATATTTACAAGAATTAAGTTTATGACAAAATTATTTTAATTTGAAAATTATGTAAAAAATGTTTGAAAGATCCGAAAAGTAAAAAATATTTCTTTGCACTTAAAAACAATTTATATATTTTGTTGTGCTTAATTTGACACACATCAGCTGTTTTAACACACTTAGTCAGTGTTTGAAAGGTTCTTGATCTGAGTTAAGCAAACGCAGCAGCAAGTGCATTATAAATAATACTCATGCTAGATACCGCATAAGTTTTCATTATAAATACGGCCGTTAATGTTTTTTTTTTTTTTGTTATTTAAGGAAAAGGTGTTTATTCCGTGCGAGCAAAAATGGAACTTCGTGTTATAATTTTTTTAAATTAATATTTAAGTGGTATTTATTATTATATTATACTTAACACTAATATTTACTGACATAGCCCTTATTAGCTATTACTGGACATAATATTGAAGGCATAAAATCAACTAATGATATAATGGTAAACAAGAGATATTTTTTCCCATTATGTTTTCAATATTCTTTCTAATTCTTTAAAATTTGAGGGTTTTTGCTTCTTTACTGCTCGATCTACAAGATCCCATAGATTTTCTATAGGGTTGAGATCAGGGGGCAAATCGTTGCATTCGATATCGAGTAAATTCAATCGAAATTCCATATTTTGGTTTATTATTTTAAGAATATGGACAATCGTCAGACCTCGTTTCACTTTTACTATTAACTATGGACCACAACTCGTTAGATTTGACAGAGTAAAATTACTCTTCGTATTTTATTTTGGAAAATACAAAAATAATGTTGATCGAAAAATTTCGATAACGAATGCGACGATTCGTTCCCATGTGTCTGGGGGCGGCCACTCCAAAACTTGGACATCTTTGTTGCTTAAAAAGTTGCGAGTTAGGCGACTTGTGTGCTTGGGCCATTATCGTGTTGGAATATAGCATTTGTTGTTCCAGTATTTCACAACATTTAACGCCATTCATAATTCAATTTTTATTATGGGACCAACGCCATCCCGATAACGCCATTCATAATTCAATTATTATTATGGGACCAACGCCATCCCGAGAGAATGCACTCATTAAAAAATAGAAATGAGCTGCGTTTGGTTGGATATTTATAATTTCTTACCCCATACCATTATTTATCTTCCGCCATGTTTGACTGTAGGCAACTGATATCTAGGAGAATATATTAGTTTAGGTGGCCTGCGAACGTAGTTTATTCCATCGGAGCCAAATAAATTGAATTTGCTTTCGTCGCTCCACAACATTTTGGCCCACTGATCCTTTGACCAGTCGTTTTGCAAAGTCAATCCGTTTTCTTTTTCATAGACTCTATTTATTAATGGTTTCTTGGCGGGTCGTCTTGCTTTTTGCATAACTAGCAGCATCTACTGCCGTCTTTCCTGCATAAATTTGTTGTTGTTTTTCGTGGGCAACTACTTCCTGACATTCTTTCCACATGTTTTCTTATTTTAAATCGCGATGCAATTCGGCACACTATGGATTTGCTTATATTATATTATAGAAGCCCAATTTCACAATCTTCTACAGCTTGAATAATAGCTGATCTATTATGACAGCTGTTTCTATTATAAATTCAGCAATATTCAAGTTTTAAATTAAATTGATGTTTTAATAAATACTAGCAGATTCCGGCGCTCGAAATGCGAGTGCAATTTCTAGGCAGCTTTATTTTTCAACTTAGCCACTTCAAAAACCAACACTTTTATGGTTTATTATTATTGTGAATGAAGATAACAAATACATTAAAAAATTTAATAAAACACACATAGCATATGTATAATTTTATGTATGTGTTAGTAACAACTTTAAATGCAATTTACCCAAAATAAACGAAAAAAATTAAAAATCTGTAAATCTGCAAAACGGCTAAAAAGAAATAACTTTCAAATAATATACGTTTGGTCAAAATTGGGATAAAACTGTAGAACAAAACATCGGTCACAAGAAATCGCTTAGCCTATTAATATTATAGATAACTTACTTTTACTATTGATTCATTAAGCCGTGTGTCCACTAGCAAGTCACTTGCGGAAGAACTGCTGCAAGTATTTGCTGAAGTGTTTCCACTCAAACCGAAACTTGCGCAAGTCTACGTCCAGAAGTAGTTTGTAGAAGTTATTACGGCGAACTAGCTGCAAGAAATTGCAGACGTGTTTCCACACAATGTGAGTACAACTTGCAGTAGTTTTTGCTTTTTTTACGAATGACAGTATAAAAATGTCTTGTAGCAAAATAACAATGGCCGCTGCCATCGCAGCATATTTAGTTAAAAAGAAACAACAAATTAAAAACAAAAAGAAGTGTTTTAGTGAGAAATTGGGTGCTGCGGCGCGTAGATTTAAAATTTCCAAATACATTACTTGAAGAATTGCGGACCGAAGATTCCATGCAGCTGAAAAATTTCCTGTCAATGTCTAATGATGATTTTGAACACATTTTATCTTTAATTCAAACAAGTATTCAAAAGCAGGCTACTAAAATGAGATTGGCTACACCTCCTAAAGACCGGCTTTTAGTTACTCTTCGATTTTTGGTTAGAAAAAAAAAAAAAAAAATATTTTAAATTCATTTCATTTTCATAAGAATGTCAAATTAAAAGCAAGTTATGAGTATGTTTATTTTGTAGGAGATTTCTTTCATTCGCTTATGTATCCGTTTCGAATTCCTGTTTACTTATTTGTTTCCTTCTTGACCAAACTGCATTCCGAGGTTGTGCAATTTCCTTTTGACCTCTTCTTCGGGCGCATCTATATCATTGGCTATTGAATTTAAAGGGTTTTGTTTTGTAATTTTATTCTTATAGTCTTTTGAGGACGTGTCAGGATAACTTTCTTGATTTTCAATTACCAAATGTGTTTTTTTACTACTCCAAACGTATTTATTTTTGTCCATTTTTATAAATTGGAAAAATAACTTTAAAAATAACACAAACCAAAATTGAAAACAAAAGAGAATACCACAAACAGTATACCCGACATATACCGGACTTCTGCAAGTAAACAAAACACTTGCAGTTCACAGCAAGTCGTGCAAGTTACTTCCAGCAAGCAACAAACACGTGTTTCTACATAAATGCTGCAAGTAACTTCTGCAAGCCGTGACTTCTGGAAGTCGACTTCTAATATGTACGTGTTTTCATGACAAAAACTTCTGGAAGCAACTGGACACACGGCTTTACGTTTCATTTTTTTTTTTCGCTCGTCCAATTTATTCACTTTTTTCACTGAATATAAAAAATTATACCTTTCACAAAAGAAAATGAATCATAATGATGCCAATAAGAATATTCCGATTACAAAGAATAAAAAATTTAAAAAAGAGATGAAGATCATAGAACTCAGCGTTGCATTTCTTTTGCTCGCAACTGTACACTAAATAAAAAAAAAATGTGGTTTATTTTCGATGATCATTGCCAACTAACGAGTACAGAGCGTTAAACTTGTGTATGTTTGCAATTATAGATAACACACTAAATGATTTATTCTATTTGGGGGAACATTTGCTTTATGTCCTCGATTTATGTTTTTCATGGAATTAGGCGAAAAGTGATTTATAGATAAAAATCTTATAAGTGTGTATTTATTTTTGAAAAACTTAAATTCATGTCCTAATTCTTTAAAAATGGTATTAAAGTATACATTTCTATAGATATGTAAAAAAAAAAACAAGTAGCAGATTTATAATCAGTAAAGGTCGGCTATAAGTCCTGTCGATATTTGGTTAAGTCCGTATATTCGGTATTCAATTTCACATTTGTTTTGATTCATAAGTTAGACCTACCACCACACAAAGCTCTCAATCCCATGCGTGTATTTACTACATACATTTGTACATAGCAATATATAGCAACATTAGATGTTGACGTGAACGTTGGTGACAATGGCGCAACATAAATGACACAATCATGTGCATCCAGGCGTGGCAGTATGGCTTAACTAGCCTCACCTTAGCCTAAAGGACTGCAAACAAAAACGATCTTAGATGTGGCTGTACAGAATTAACCATGCAGAAATTTTATTCGAGTTATCTTGGCAATTCAAGTTTATACATGCGAATATCTCAGTACATGGTGGAAGTTTTAAAAGAAGAGAATACATATTGACATTTATTAGCACTTTTGCAGATTTTGAAGACCATGAGTATTCAATGGAACACGTGCGTCTTGGAAATAAATTTATAAATGTCATGTTACCGTTGTATGCATTCGCCCACAACATGGTGAATTTTGTACGCGGAAATTAGTTAATTGTAATCGAATGATGACTTTTAAAAGATAAATTATATTGAATTATTATTTGATTTGTTTTTTACTTCGTCGAAACAGTCACCGGCATTGAAACAATTGTATGCTGGGATTCAATGTTTCATTTAAAATTTGAAAAAAAAACTTGTAAAATACTCTTCACATCCAAAATGACATTTTATAATACAACATTTTGTTGACACAACAACATAATCATTAAGAATCATATATGTTCATATTTAATTGCCTTTAATGGAAATTTATTTCCACTATAATTGAAACGGAATGTTCGTTATAGAAGAAAATGTATTTTCGATCAAACATATGCCGAAGACGACGGTAGGTATTCCAATTGTTTATTTCAAGAGCAAAAACTAATTTCACAGGAGTAATTGTGCAACATCCCAATCGATGTGAGACAGAACAGAAAGCGCCAAAGCAATTTAGCTCCATAATAGGAAGTAAACTAGAAATGACTGAGACAGCATTTCAGCATCTGATTAAGAGTGCAACACGATTACAGAAATCGTCAGGTTTAATCAAATTAAATATTAACTTAAATTTACTTTCGACAAAAATAAACATGTTTTTCTAATTTGAAAGGATGGTAGTAACTCATAATACCCTATAGCAAAGAATGGTGTAGGGTATGTTACGCCCGGTGAATACATCATGATTCAACTTCATAGATTATTTAAAACATCGTAAGAAAAAATAACATTGTAGCCTAAAAAAGAGCAATGAACTGTAACATCCATCATACAACAAATAGAAAAAAAGAAGGTTATGTCGTTCTTTGTTATTGCGCTACCAGTCTCTAGGATGAACTCCTTGAGAAGCTAACACAAGTATTTCTTATTTCCCTTTGCCACAACAACAAAAACAGGCTTATGCCACTTCCACGTTTACGTTATGAGTTAAATTTTTTTTTTTTTTTTGATGTGTACATTTAATCTTCAATGTGGCAACAAACACATACAATATAAATATTAAAATTAGGGTGTCCCGAATTGTGGATGCGAAAAAATATTTTTTTTTAAATCGCTGAAAACTACTAATTGATGACTGTAGACGAAAACGAAAACGGCAGTAAAAATATCTTTCCAATAACAACTTAAAACAAAAAATCACTCATAAAAGCAAAATATACTTTATTGGAGTATTTATTAAAACTTAAATCTTAAAAATTAAAAATTAAGAATTACAATTTAAAAATAAAAATAAAAACTAAAAATTAAAAATTCAAAATTTAAAATTAAAAATTAAGAATTAAAAAATTAAGAATTAAAAAATTAAGAATTAAAAAATAAAAATTAAAAAATAAAAATTAAAAACTAGAAATCAAAAATTAAAAATTAAAAACAAAAAATTAAAAATTAAAAATTAAATATTCAAAATTAAAAAATAAAAATCAAAAATTAAAAAATAAAAGTTAAAAATTAAAAATTCAAAATTAAAAATTAAAAATTAAAAATTAAAAATTAAAAAATAAAAATTAAAAATTAAAAATTAAAAATTAAAAATTAAAAATTAAAAATTAAAAATTAAAAATTAAAAATTAAAAATTAAAAATTAAAAATTAAAAATTAAAAATTAAAAATTAAAAATTAAAAATTAAAAATTAAAAATTAAAAATTAAAAATTAAAAATTAAAAATTAAAAATGAAAAATTAAAAATTAAAAATTAAACATTAAAAATTAAAAATTAAAAATTAAAGTCACTTATATTTAGAAAAAATATATAAAAACCAAATTTGAGAAAAATCTGTGCAATATTTTTGTTTTTTGATAGATTTTAGTGAAGATTGGGAAGCAGCTCTATATGGGGCCTATGAATAAGAATTGTCCTATAGGGATTTTTTTTTTGGACTAATGATTAATAGATATAATAAACACATACAAACCCGATTTGACTGAGATCTATATGATAATTTGTATCTTATGGCAATTTATGTCGATTTCATGGGTCATTTGTATGGGAACTAGGTCTGAACATAGACCGATTTTCACCAATTTCAATAGCGTTCATCCTATGGGCGATAAAAGCTTATATACCAAATTTCTTCAAAATATATTTATATTTGCGACCTGTAGTTTGATTACAAACAGCAGCACAAAGTCATTATACCCAAACCACATAGTGGTATAGGGTATAAAAACTTATGTACATATTCTCCGTAAAGTTCTTGGTGGTACACAATCAATTTCACCACAAAAAATACCTTGAAAAATACTTAAAGAAAATATCTTTCTTCCTTTATCGAAATTAGTGGACACTTAATCTCGAAAGAAACAGCAGAAGGAAAAGAAGAAATTTAACTTGAATATTTCAATTTATGTGAATAGCTCCATTAGGACTCCAAATAAATGAAGCGTATTCTAACTTTGGCCTTACAAAAGAATTAAAATTGCTTTTTTTATCGGAATTTATACGAATAAAACATTGAATTTGGCTTTTAAAGCTTAAAGCTTTAGAAGGAAAATTTTGGCTTTGTTTTTTAAACACTGACAACTTTCAAACTTTTTGCCTAAAAAATCGTGAATTTAACTGAATTAAGTTCAAAAACTCGGTCTTAAAAACTTTAGTTAAATCAAATTAAGCTGCATCGATAACCCAAAAACCCGCTCTTAAACTATAAAACATTATTTAGCTATTTAAATCCCATGTTCGAAAAAAAGAAACCCAAATGATATGTTACCCTAATAATTACAGACAGTTAAAAATTATGTTTCAGGTATCGCGGCCATGTAGCGGATGTTGCAAATAAATAACTAATTTTGCACTAACGTAAACTCGTCGACTAAAATATAAAACTTTAAAAATCATTGAAATTGAAATTGTTTCCGTGTTAGCAAAAGGAATAAAATCAAAAGAAGTGACTTTGTAATTGATGACAAAACTAACACTTTCAGAACATTTTGCAAAGATTAATAGAAGTGTTGCTTTTCGTCCGGTTTTTTTTTTTGCTAGTTTGTACATACTCATATAATAAATGATTTCCTCATTAGAGTCTTGTGAAAAACATGACTTTAGGCCATATGTTTTCTTTTGTTTCGTTTGTTTGTGTTTTCTCTTTAAGCACGATGAAAGAAGAATTTTATTGAGTAAGGTTAGTAAGATTGGTAAACATTGGCAGAAGAAGAACACGATGTTAACGATGATGTTGTTTGGTAGTTTGGTGTTTTTTTATGCCAATATATAATATGTAGTTTGTTACGGCAATGATTATATTTTTATACCCTCCACACCACTGTGCAAAAGGTATATTATATCAGTTTGTCATTCTGTTTGTAACGCATCGAAAAATGAATTTGAGACCTCGTAAAGTTTCGATGCTTATAACAACTCGAGTCGATATAGCGATGTCCGTCTGCCTGTCTGTCTGTTGAAATCACGCTCATTTATAATATGAACGAACCATTTACCTTGGTAAACTTAGAAGGCTGGTATTTAAAATGGTTATTGCATTAATTTTCTTTTTTTGTTTAATATTGATATAATTATACTTTTCTTGGCAATAAATAAATTGAAATCTAAATCTTTTATACATCTGACTTATAAAGGACTATATGTTTCAACTTGCATTTTACACATAGAGGAATATCTTTTGTTTGTTATTGGTGTTAAAATCGGTATTTGGTTGAAATATCTAAAAAGTTAATTTCATAATTTTATGATTTTGAAATTTTTTTTTTTTTTATAAATTTCCACAAAAAAAACTACTAATACGAAAAAAACATTTCTAAGTTCAAAATATCTCATATACACTCTGCAACTAATTTCATTTAATATCCAATATTAAAATATAGACCTGAGAGGGCCTCATATTGGACAGTTATGTTGAATACATACAGAAACAAAAATCAAATAAATGAAAGAAAGTAATATGGAAAATATTCAACAAAGATCATTATGGTTAATAGAGAAGCATTTAAAAATGTGTGAGAAAACCCATTGAATTAAACAATTAACAAAAAGATGAACATAAAAAATGGTTGTACCACTTAAAGTACTCGAACTTGAGTTTTGATGAAGAAATAAAATTAAAGATATCTCTACTTTGGGTTTAGGAAAGTCATTTTTAATGATCAAAGTCAATCATCAATTGATCAAAAAATTCTATGAGAAAAGGAAAAGAAGTCCAATTCAAAAACCAACAAATCAAATAAAAAAAATAATAAAACAATCACTGTCACTGTGATGAATTTCTGATTTATCAGTCGGTGATTGTTGTAAAAGAACAATAGTTGTAGCAGACTGAAATTCAAAAAAAAAAAAAAAAACTACTTTTATTGTTACAATCAACATATAAAATACTTTACGACCCATTCAAAAAAAAAAAACAAAAAAAAAAAACTGCAACATATTAAAGATATGCCTGAGTGCATTTGATATATGGGCTCAAGTTTAACAAACAACTAAAACTAAAAGCATTATGAAACTATAACGGATGTATATATGTACGTATGTTCGTATGTATGTATGAATATGATTGTCTCTTTATATGTAACAACGACAAGAACAGCAGCAACAGCCATCAACGGCTGAAGAAGAACAACAAAACAAAAAACTCCTGGTACACAAAGGGGTCAACGCACAAGAATCTAACAATAATAAAATTAATTAAGCAACAACAAAACAAACAAAAAAACTATGTTAAACTTTAACATTTATTTCAACGACCACTGTCATTTCTTAAGAATTTCAAACCATTAAAATTACAAACAACAAATGAAACATTTTTTAACAAGTTTTAATCGCTTCTTTTAAGAATTACAAAAAATTTGACATAGTTTATTGTTCTTATCTTATAAGTGATACAATTAATAGAGCGAGTGTTTCTTTTACTAGAACATTAATAACGCATGTTTATTTTTAGACTTTAAATTAAAGTGATTAAAAAAATATGGCACAAATTAAGTCGCAAATAAGCACAGACATGTTTTATTTAAAATTATCATCATTATCCAGGAAAATAAGTTAAGCTTCTTTAAAGCTTTTAAACAAATAAGACAGATACATTTTTTTCGAAAATCATTTATAACCCCAATTTTCTCTTTCTGAACTGTTTACTTTAATCTTTGCCTACTTACATCTGATTACAAACCCTCCAGATTTTTTACTCTACATCTTTTAAAAACAGCTTATAAAATTACGTTTTCTTTTAGCAATGGTCCCACGAGTATACAACAACAATTTGTTTCAATGCAAACAAATGTACCCCAATCTAAAGAAATAAAAACAAACACTTTCAAAATTAAAATTGCTAAGAAAATGCTAAAAAAAAGAACACAATAAACATAAAATTAATGGCAATACTTCTGTTTAAAGGGAGTCAGTATTCTAACATTTTTCGGATTCACAACAAAACCGTATTCATGTAACAATCCGGTTAAGGTCTATCAACTGTATCTGACATCAAATGAGCAGTAATTTGGAAATTTTAAGTCAATGTAATCGAATACTAAAAAATATCCAAAAATTGTATTTTTCAAATATAAATCATTTAAGGTGCTATTGCACGATGTGTTTTTACATATGTACTGTCCCTTTTTTTTTATTAATATGTAATTCCGCATGTCTGTCAAAATTGTCGTTTTCATACGATTCATAATAGCTCTGTTCGTTTACGTGATAATTTGTACAAATTATCACAAAATTTACTGGATCCTGTTCCTTTACTTCAAAAACCCAGTAAAAGAGAACAAATAAGAGCGTAAAGTGACAGTTAATTTTTTGAAAACTTGCTAGTTTTTACTGGATATTTTTTTCCAGTAAGAAGTTTTCTTTTCCGACAAAAAATGTCGCATTTTATTTGCACTTTTTTCGAAAAGTATTTTTTTTTATATAGTATATTCTAAATTAAGAGTAACCTAATGTTATACATCAATAGAAAGGTCTTAAAGTGCTGTGTTCATAAAATTTTGATTATTATCCTATTTGAAGTCATGGGGTGAAAATATTCAAAAAAACGGGAACAATGTGGAAATATTCTCACACTATTAGCTGAAAGAAGTCAATGGCTACAATTTTTTGCGATTTACAAGCGCTCGACTTTGAGACCTTTCGATTGATGTATAAAATAAGGTTGCTATTAATTTAGAATATAGAAAAAATACACTTTTCGAAAAAAGTGCAAATAAAATTCGACATTTTTTGTCAGAAAAGAAAACGGCAATAGTTTCAATGAAAATTTTTATATACATAAAGTAAATTCTTCTAATTAAAGCATATATCTTTTTTTAATTTTGAGTTTCACTTCTTCTACATTTTCAAATGTGTTTACAATCAGCTGTTTCTATGAACTTGCAAATTTTTACAATTATGGATATATATGTTTTTGAGAACTAATTTTCTTACTTTCTGATATTTCGCTTTTTACTGGTTTTTACTGAGAAAGTAAACGAACAGAGCAATCATCATCTGAATACGCCATCAAATTTTTCGCCAAGATTATTTGTCATTCAGATAGATAATAGTGAAATATGTATAAATGCATTGAAAAGTTTAAAGTTTCTTTCTGAATACCTATTCTTAGCAATTCTACGCGTAATTACATAATTTTGTAAGGTTTTCATGTTATTATAGGTTAAGTTAAACATAACGAGCCCATGTTTACAATTAGAATTAATATGCAAACCTTTGTAGCCGATCGTAAAATCGGTTTTTGCCGAACCAGAAGGGTTATTTCGAATCGATTAAATAAAAAATTGTAAAATTATTGGGTAACAAGGAAGGTTTCCCGTCGAGAGAACTCCAATTGGACTGAAACTTGGTCAAGTGGTAGAAGATATAAAACGAATGGACCCGTGTCCTTACCAGCCCAATACCAAAAGGAAAATCGTAATTTTGTTGATTTTTTTTTTCATATTTACTCGAAAGTAAAATAAAATTTGTTATCAAAGAGCGTTTTGAAGACCTTTTTATTAATTTAATATTAATATAGGTAGGTATGTGAATTTGACATCTACAAAAACACCTTAAGATACATAAGGCCAGTTTACACTATCACACTTTGTAATACGACCTGTCAAAAAGTCAAGTAATATAAAAATTCGTATCATGTAAAAAGCTTATGTTATGAAATTGACAGTCTGTATGATTTTTTTTCGAAGTCCGATGATTTTTTAATTTTTAGAAACATTTCTAAAAACTTGTCACTTTTAGGCCCATGTCTTTTTATAAGCTGAAGAAGCTCCAAATTAGGACTATAGAAGGTATAGTCTAATGTTCTACAGAAAGTGTAACATAGATGCAATAAATACTGATTTTTCCATCGCCTTCTAGTATCGTCAGATCCTTAGAGATCCTAGCATAAGACGTCAACCTAATAAACATGTTTTGAAACTAGATGATGTCTTTAAAGAATTGATAGAAGATGAATAAAAGTCTATATTTGCATACACGTAAAAATATTTATCAGACGTTTATCGTTTGTCGTTTGTCTTGTTTCATTAGTTTTTTCATGGAAAAATATTGTTACTTATAGCCAGAGTTCAGAAAAAAACACACACTGAATAAAAAACTCGTACATATATGTAAACAAACATAACTTAGACCAACACACACATATTTTTATTTTCATACCAATTATGTTTGTTTTTAAATTTTCTTCGGTGCCCAACACAACCATGACTGTGTTCGTTTTAATATTTCGTTATTTACACGAACATTTTTGTATCACATACTTTTTGTTTCAATCACACATAAAGCACACATTTTTGAGTGTTGCTTTATTTGAAATTCATGTTCTGGTACGTGTAATGAAAAAAAACACAGAACATGTACAATAAACAGGTTCGAGTTCAGTTATATTTTAAGTCGTGTTGTGGCTCGTGTAGTAAGAAAAAACACAGAACATGTACAATAAACAGGTTCGAGTTCAGTTATATTTTAAGTCGTGTTTAAAATATAACTGAACTCGAACCTGTTTATTGTACATGTTGTGTTTTTTCTCACTACACGAGCCACAACACGACTTAAAATATAACTGAACTCGAACCTGTTTATTGTACATGTTCTGTGTTTTTTTTTTCATTACACGTACCAGAACATGAACTTCAAATAAAGCAACACACAAAAATGTGTGCTTTATGTGTGATTGAAACAAAAAGTATGTGATACAAAAATGTTCGTGTAAATAACGAAATATTAAAACGAACACAGTCATGGTTGTGTTGGGCACCGTAGAAAATTTAGAAACGCACATAATTGATATGAAAATAAAGATATGTGTTGGCTGCTTTTGAACAGAACATTGTGTGTTTCGTGTGTGTATTTTCTGAACCTTGCTTATAGCTTTTAAAAACTTTTTCAGTTTGTTTAAAAAACAAAATTTTTAAATAAAAACCTTGGCAAAATTGCACTTTACCAAAAAAAATGGAAAATGACCCCCTCCTGGAATTAATCCGGCCCAGGAGGCCTCAAAAAGGGACCCGAGGTTGCGAGAAAATCATGTGGGTACTCAAACTTCCGGAAATTTTATGGAGATAAAAAAAGAAAAAAAATTTGGGGCGTGGTCCCAAGTGTACCCAGCCCCCCTAACATTGGGGGCCTGATCCATTTTATAAGTGTGGGTATTCAAATGAAAGGGAAATCGGAGAGCATTAAGAAAATAGAATAATTTTTGGATACTGTTGTTGTTTTTTTTTGTAATTTTTTCGAAAATGAAAAAAAAAAAATTTAAAAAAAAAAAATTTTATCGACGCAGGTTTGACAGATTATACGAGGGGGTGCTTTAATACCATGTGAGATAAGGCCATGATGGCTTTATCTCTCATTCAATAGGGAGATAGTCATTTTTTTTCATTTGAATGGGAGATAAAGCCATCATGGCCTTAGCTGACATTAGCAATATTAGAAAATGGCTTTATCTCTCATTTCAGTTTTCTTATTTTTATAATTAAGAGGTAATGGTTTTCCCTTTTAGAAAATGTTTAAATTAGATGTAAACATTCCGTAAAAGGGAAAATCAATAGTTTTCTTATTTTTATTATTAAGTATTGAAATCTGGCTTCGCATACTAAAGTTTTTCTGCGTGGCAGCCCGCGCTTAAGGGTTTTCTCCTCCAGTAGGACGCGGCAGGTGGCTTCGCTGAATAAAGTTTTCCTGCGTATGTCACAAGAATAAAAAAATGTGTTTTATAAACAAGATTTATACCTAATACCGTTAATAGTTTTCATTTTACTACATTTATACCTATTACCATTAATAGTTTTAATTTTTAATTATTCTATTTTCTTAATGCTCTCCGATTTCCCTTTCAGTTGAATACCCACACTTATAAAATGGATCAGGCCCCCATTGTTAGGGGGGCCTGGGGACACTTGGGACCACGCCCCAAATTTTTTTCTTTTTTGATCTCTATAAAATTCCCGGAAGTTTGAATACCCACATGATTTTTTCGCAATTTTGGGGGCCCCTGGGCCCCCCAGAGGCATTTTCCCCACTTCTGGTATTTTCCCCACTTCTGGTATCGATTTTCGTAATCAGCGAGTGATTTTGATTAGGATAGGGTCAAAAACGCAATTCAGCCAAAACCTTTTTTGGGTTATATGGGCGGTGGGTGTGGCATAGTTCTGCAAAACTTTGCAAACATCTTTACTTCATAATGCTGATAAATCGAGTCAAGTTATAAGACTTTTAATGAAGAAACATAAATTCTGGTCCAAAATTCATATTCGGGTGCCAAGTTTCATGACTTTTGGTAAAGAAATAAAAATTTGGGGCGAAATAATCTTTTCGTGTTTGAAATCCTATGAGGCCATTTTTGGATCAATGTACCCAAAAACAACGACAAATCCTTTGGTTTTACATACATACATATTTAGGAAGAGACATAAACGTGAAAATTCTGCGACTGCAAAGAATCGTTTTTATTTATTTCTCTAACACTGATTGTGTTTATACATCCCCCACAGAAGAAATAAAAATAAGTAGAATGTTCACAAAAGATACAACATTAATTTGGCAGTATTTGGCTATAATGATTACGATCATATTTAAATTTGCCATTAAATAGTTAACATTAATGATACAATTTAAAGTTATTTATGGTCAGAACTTAAGTTAATCTAAAAGTTTGTTTCTAACTTCCATTAATTATAACTATTAAATTTTCTGACGTGTAAAAATCATAAATGTTGTAGTTGCTATATTATTTAAACAAATGTATACCTAAGTTGTGGTTTTTTTATACCACACGTTACGAATCTCGTCCTGTGCACAAGAAGCCCTACCCTAATTTATCATACTTACAGTTTTATTCAGCATTTATATTATCCGAGATTTTAAAATGTTTTTTTTTTTTTAATTTCCTATTATATTTGCTTATTTTAACATATGTATGCACACTGCTAAACTTTTTACTATGTATTGAATCTTTTCTCGAGGATTTATCATATGTTCAAACAAATACACACACACACAGCCAAAAATCTTTTCTATTTTAGTTGAAACGACTGTTTTAATGATATTTTATTGAGGTATAATAAATTGGATTTATATAGAAAAATTTAGAATTTTTCATTTAAACATTAACTGTGAATATTGCACTAAGTGGAAACAAACTTTTACCGGCAACGAATTCAAAACGAATGGAGATTAATACGAAAACGAAAAGAGCTAAAAAAAATATGCTCTTCTTAGCTTTAACTGTGTTGTCAATAATAATAAGACCTTGAAAACGTAAAAGTTTTTGAACCAATTCATTTATTTTTTTTTTATTACAGTTTACTTATGTATGGAATATATTAGTATAGGAGTATATAATCTAAAAATCCTTAAAGCTGAGAAACCTTAAAATAGATGTAACTAAAAGCTCCCGTTGCACGTTCTTTATACTTTATTCCTGGTAAAAAAAAAAAAAACTTAACCGTATATTACAAAATTAAAAAAAAAAACGCTTTGTTGGCATTATCATTTAAACTGGAAAGTTTGCAAAAAAAGAGGGCAAACAAGCCAAGAGAGCTAGCTCAATTATTAACAGTGTTGTCATTTTGGTGCTTTTCATACTTTTTTTTATTAATACATATTTAAAAAAACGTGTATTTATTCACAATGCTTTTAGGGATTTTTTGTTTATTTTAGGTTTTACAACTAAGACAAAGGCTTCCAAAGAAATTAAAGATATTACAATATAAATTTAGTGTCAAAATATTTTTAATAATAATGATATAATATATATATATTATTATGAAAACTTTAATATATGATGCAAATATTATTTGTGGTATGGAAGTTTGACTTACGAACATTAACTCTTTCCGGCGTGGTGGTATAAAAGAGTATAGCACTTATCTAATTAATTTTCCTACATTTTGTGTTTAATGGTATATTCTAAATACTACTTTTATATGTAAAGTTAAACTTATATTTAACAAAAAAAAAAAAAAAATATATACCCAACTTTTGAACTATTTTTTTTAACTAAACTTGAGTGTCATCAGTCAAGTGTCGAAAGTGTTTTCCGCGATTTAGTAAATTTCTTAAAAACACAGTTAGGCTTCGTAGTTCTATAATTTTTATACCCTATACCACTATGTGGTTTGGGTATAATGACTTTGTGCTGCTGTTTGTAACTACCAAAAATATTTGACCTGACTCATCTTTTATTATACCGATCGAATCAGAATCACTATCTGATTCGATTTAACGATGTCCGTCCGTCCGTCCGTCGTGTGTCCATGTAAAGCTTGTAATCAAACTGCAGGTCGCAAATATGAATATATTTCGATGAAATTTGGTATATAAGCTTTTATCGGCCATAGGATGAACGCTATTGAAATTTGTGAGAATCGCTCCATTTTAAGACCTAGCCCCCATAAAAATGACCCCTATGAAATCAACATAAATTGCCATAAGATCTAAATTATCATATAAATCTTAGTCAAATTGGGTTTGTATGTATTTATTACGTCCATTAATCAGTAGTCCAAAAATGATCCCTATTGGACAACTCTTAGTCATAGGCCCCATATAGGGCTGCTTCCCGATCTTCACTTAAATCTACCAAAAAACAAAAATATTGCACTGATTCTTCTCAAAATTTGTTTGTATATGTTTTTGCAAAATACAAAAGACTTTACCAAACATGGTCAGGATCGGTCCATTTTGGGGCCTAGTCCCCAAATAGATATAGCATCCGATATGAACTTTTTCATATCTGCAGCCAACGAAATTAATAAAAATCCCACTCAAATTTGGTTTATGCTTATTTTCTATATCCAGTTAGTTGGGCCTGAGAGATAGGGTCTCTAAACGCATGGTATAGGTTATCGTATAGTTGGTCTAGACCGGCTATAATTTTGTTACTTGTTTATAAATAAGTTAGTGAAAAACATGCTTGAAACTAGTAACACCAAAAATAAATAAACACTTTGAAGTAGTGAAGGTTTAAAATTGATGGTATAAAAATATCAAGGACAGTGATATTTCCTATATATTGGAAACTATCGAGGATATTAAGTTGTTTTGGAAGAGATTTCATCAGACGCTGATTCAATTGTCGATGGCATTGAGGATCTCGATGATCAGAACCAAATCTAGGAACTTTTTTTATCACATCACTGCATTCGACAATGAATATGAATACATTAATGAAGGTGAGAGCCGGTATGTCGGGGAGTTTATAATCGTATGAACAGTTGAACCACTAAACGATTTTAGGCTGGATATAATTTCAATTCTATTAACTCAGGCTCATGTTCATCAGTGACTTCTGCAAAGCCAAATAAAAAAAAACACTATTCAGCTATAAAAAAAAATCTTTTGTAAATGCAAGAATACGAGCGTCGTCATCCCACCAACCAGTAAGAACTACTCTACGAAGATGTACGCACTGTAGCAAGACGGGATACCAGAGAAGAACTCAGAAGATGTGCTCGACTTTCGATGTTCCACTTAAGCAAAACCATATCCTGCTGTAATGACTTCCATGAATAAAGTTATCACATTAGCGCGGTGGTATAAATATCATACCACATCCTTGCGCGGAATCCTATTAGGATAAAATATTTTTTTTTTTTTTAATTTTTTCCGAATAAATTACTTTTTTAATTTTTGCCGATTTCATATAGTGGGTCGGAAAGAGTTAATTAACATAAATGGAATATTATTGAAAAAACTTACGAATTCTGAATAGTATTCCACAATTTCAACTATCGGATCTTTTTATCTATCTCATTAGGTTTGTTTTGCCAATACTTTCTTTAACTTACTTAAAGGCAGAGGTAGAAGGGACGTTTAGCGGTGATGAATTTGAATATTATGAACGGATTGTTCTTAAATTCAGAAAATGCATTGTTGCATAAAATTTAAAATGACTGTTGTTCAAATTTTAAATGCCATCAAATGCTTGTGAAGAAATAATTCTAATGGATCGTTCTTATATAAACGCTTTTATAGTCTAATGGATGTGAGGATTAATCAGATTTTATGAAAATGAATATATAAATATACTTTTTTTAAAAACTAAAAAACATTTTATTTTAAAATTACATATGGATATAAGTATTAATTATTACTTTTTTTAATCGTTTTTTGCAAAGCTCATGGTGTGTTTCCTCCTTCAAGAGTTGGCAGTACTGTTTATTGACAGCAATACTTCTTTTTTCAGCTTTATTGCAGTGATGCAGTTTTTAGCGTTGCTTTTAAGGTGACCAGATATTTATAATTCTTTAAATGATATATCATGTCTGGTACGCTATATTAAATTATTTGTCATGACAAGTTTTATATAAAACTCTTTGTTTAGTTGCTCATATTATCTTGCCAATCTTTAATTTAACATTGTGAAAAGACTAGAAAATAATAAAACTTCAAATTTACTTAACCCTTTCAGACCTAGCTGCATCTATTGTGAGATCTGGTTTAAGGTGCATAAAATATAAATAAATACATTTTTTCAGATTTTTTTTTACCGGTATTCAGTGATTTTGAGTTCTCTTTAAACAAAAGAGAATTAAAAAGAAAAGAAAGCAGACTTTGCTAAAAAGAGTTTTTATATTGATGGTTTAACTCAGGTCTGGAAGGGTTACCCTAACTTTAAATAAAAACAAAAAACCAAAAGCAAATTTCTTTATAGAAATGTTAATGACTCATAACACCAATTGGGTTTATAATAAGTCCTCCTTTTATTGGGGGACTTTTGGTCTTTTCAATATCTGTAAAGTTGAAAAGAGTAACGTGTTGTATAAACAATCCAGGAATAGCTGAAGGCTTTAAAATTCCAATTGTATTTTTATACCCTATACCACTATGTGGTTTGGGTATAATGACTTTGTGCTGCTGTTTGTAACACCCAAAAATATTTGACCTAGACCCATCTTTAATTATACCGATCGAATCAGAATCACTTTCTGAGTTGATTTAACAATGTCCGTCCGTCCGTCCGTCCGTCCGTCCGTCCGTCCGTCTGTGTGTCCATGTAAAGCTTGTAATCAAACTGCAGGTCGCAAATATGAATATATTTTGATGAAATTTGGTATATAAGCTTTTATCGGCCATGGGATGAACGCTATTGAAATTGGTGAGAATCGGTCCATGTTCAGACCTAGCCCCCATACAAATTACCCATATGAAATCGACATAAATTGCCATAAGATCCAAATTGTCATATAGATCTTACGCAAATTGGGTTTGTATTCGTTCATTACATCCACTAATGAGTAGTCCAAAAATGATCCCTTTGACCCCATATAGAGCTGCTTCCCGATCTTCAGTTAAATCTATTAAAAAACAAAAATATTGCACTGATTCTTCTCAAATTTTGTTTGTACATATTTTTGCAAAATACAAGAGACTTTACCAAACATGATCAGGATCGGTCCATTTTTGGACCTAGCCCCTTTATAGATATAGCATCCGATATGAACTTTTTTATATCTGCAGCCAAAAAAATTAATAAAAATCCCACTAAAATTTGGTTTTTGCTTATTTTCTATGTCCAGTTAGTTGGGCCTAAGAGATAGGGTTTCTAAACGCATGGTATAGGGTATCGTATAGTCGGTCTAGACCGACTATAATTTTCTTACTTGTTTTTTTTGCTTTTCATTCACATACATATGAGTGAAACAGTGAGAAATGCATTTGCATTACATTCATGCCCCCTCCTTTAAGCCCGTCTTATTGTTTAACTAAATCAGCTGCCAATAATACGAGTATGTATGTACGTATTGCATTTAATCACTTTACAAAATCGATAATTTATTGTACGGTTAAATAAGGGATGTTTTTGAGACTGACGTGGAAAATAAAATATGTATGTATGTACCTACATTGTATATGTATGTTTTGGTCATTTTTAGTTAGAGTTTTTACCACTCTTCAATAAAATCTGTTCATTTTAAGTTGTACCCATATAGTTTAAGCTCTTTGTTTTCTTCGAGTATACGTTTTTTACATTTTGAGTACTCTTTGGTTTCCATGCATGTACAATGAATGCATTTATAAGAAATAATTTTAAAAAAATTTCCATTTCTCATGGCACATGCTCTCATCCCGGCCATCATTGTCGGTTGTTAAGCTTTAAAGTTGGAATACAAATTGAAGTAGGAGAATAATTATTATAGTCTATGTTATTATGTACAGTGCTTCAAAAGTATGTATGTATACGAATACTATTTGTCAACCCATTCCTAAGGAAATAATTTATTAACTCAATTCTTAATAATAATAAAAATAATTGAATTAAATATAATACAATACTAAACTAAACTCGTTTCTAATCAAATGATAATTAATTTTTATAATAAATATGTTCACTTGAATCCATTTAATTAGGCCCTATTTCATGATTCACAACCAATCTAGGCCAAAGCAATTGATTCATAGGGAATTATTATATGTAACGAATAAATCAAATTCCGAAATTGGATTAAAGAACTAATTTCTTCGATTCTCTGATAAAATACAACAAATTAAATAAATATAAACAAATATATCGCACCTGTACCTCTAAAGTGAGTCAACTCAAAATTTTCCAATTTTCACTTTTTGCAAGAAAACGATACACAGTGGTCATATCTATCCACAGTAAAATTCTCACATCGGTTTTTCTAGTCTTTCACAAGAAAAAATGCAGTTGTAACCCTCTTTGTGCTATATGAGTAGCTTCTTTAGAATCCACTAAAAAGACACATTTTGAGTTGCACCCAAAAAACTTGTTATTTTTGATGATCACTGAAAAAATCGCAAAAACAACTACTGTTGTATCTATAATATTAATAGGCTAGGCGATTTCTTGTGAGCGATGTTTTTTTCTACCGTTTTATCCCGATTTTGACCAAACATATATTATTTGAAAGGTATTTCGTTTTAGCCGTTTTGCAGATTTACAGATTTTCAAATTTTTTCCCTTTATGTTGAGTAAATTGCATAAAAGTTGCTACTAACAAATACATAAAATTATACAAAGCTTTCCCAATAAACATTTTTGATTGGCATCAACTTGAGGTGCAGTTGAGATCAAATACATTTCTCAAATCTCCAACGTTAATTCTCAAATGCACCTCAATAGTCCGATTATAGTCTTCCCAACTTAAAAGGCACATTTTTTATATGGCGATTTTCTTAGTAATCAAATTGAGAAATTTGTGATTCTCAACTTGATAGCAAAGAAATTTCTCCAATCGGTATCAAATGGAAGGTACTGAATTGCCATATTAAAAAAATTATACTAATTTTAGAAATGAAAACAATGTACTTTTTTTAATGTTTCAATTTAATTTCATTACATATTTAACATTAATACCCTGTTTCCATAACACAATTCGTCATACGCGAACGAAAATTTATATGAAGAACAAAAACAAAATACACACAAATTTTCGTTCGTCTGTGACGAATTGTGTTATGGAAACAGGGTATAAATGTACATATTATGTACATTTTTTAAAATCTAGAATTAAAAATAAATGAATTAATTATTTGTACATTTTATGAATATTAATATTAAATATGCCATAAATAAGAATTTAAATTGAAAAATTCGACAAAAAGCAGAAATAATTAAGAATATATCAATTAATTATTTGTATTTTTTTTTTGGCATTTTTTAATTTAATTTATTATTTATGACATATTTAAATAATATCTCTAACTTAACACAAATCGTATTCAAGTTGAAAAAATGTTTGGTCTCAAGTGGAGAAAAGTGTTGGATATCCAATTGAGAATAAAAATGTTTCTCAAAGATTGGAAAAAATGTTAAGTCTCAACTTGATGTCAAGTTGAAAGCAAACAAGGAGAAAAATTGTTCAACTCAAGTTGAGAATTACATTTGACATCAATTTGAGAACTTAACTTTTCTCCAACATTGGAGAAATAATATTTCAATGCATACTGGGATGTGTGTGTTTATTATATTTGTTAATGGGTTTGTAATAAAAATGAGTTAGTTTTTTGTGTTGATTTGTGAATTGGCTATAATTGATTAGCATACTTTTAGGGCATTTATTTAAAGGAAAAATAAAATTTCCTAGAATTTACGCTCGAATTTCGAGGGCTGGAATCTGCTAGTACTTATTATTCGTAATTCTTTGCAATGAAACAACTGTTTTTAAATTTTATAGTAAATATTAAAACAACCGTTTTTTGCTTCTACTGAAAATTTGTAAATTTTGAGTTGACTCTCTTTAGAGGTACAGGTGCGATATGTTACTGTATCTGCTAGAGCATTTGGATATACATATTTTAATGTGAATTCAGAAAAATGGATGTTTTATGCGATCGATAAATCCAAAGAACTTGGAAATTTTTATCTAATTTCGGAGGGGTTTGCATTTCTATTGGTATAAATTCCAGAACATGTTCTGTGGCACCAGTAAATTATACCATATTTTTTAAAAGCCGATTTTCGATTTCTAATTTTCAGACTATGATTCGTCATTTGAACCCTTATCTTATGGCATGTAAGTAGTATATATAAAGATATGCTATGCTAAAAGCCCTGGGTTTTAGTACAGCATTTCAACATATCTGCATGGAGTTTCTAATTGAGTTGTATTTCGTGTTTACTTTATTTTAAGCGTTATTGTATTATTTTATATAGGAAACAAAAGCTAATGGACTTGGAAAACATTTCGACATTACGACTACTTGTATAATAAATTCGACATTTTACAAACACTAACAATTACAATTGCAGTGGTTATTCAGAATGTTAACATACATACATATGTATTAGTTGCTGCTTTCACATCCCCATTTTTTTAAGCCAAGTTGTTTACGAAAAAACTTGTTCAAGCCGTAACAATTGTTTTTCACTCACCCACAATACAATGGGAAAAAAATTTAAGAAATCAAGTAATTTTTATTTATTTTGTTACTTTTAACAGCTGTAAAAACTCAAAGTCTAATTTAACAATTTCCGGTTAATTATTTCAGTGAAAAGCTGTCGTTCTGTATGTTTGTCTGGCTATCTCTACGTTGCCCACAAATACAATCCAACACCTTAAAAGCGATTAAAGCAAACATAAGCGTTGGGCCAGAACAGAACGTAAACTAAATTATTGATTTTTACTAATGACCAACCAGCTCAACTGAAAGACAGATATTAAAATGCATTTGAAATTGCTCGTATGCTTTTTTTATCGTTAGTTCGTGCGTTCGTGGACGGTAAATAATGCAATCCGTATATGATGATTATGTCAATTCTTGAGGTAAATGTGACATATGTGAACGCGTGAAAACCGGCGATAAATATCAGTGGTTCCCACCTTTAACGACACCACGCACAACACACTTAATCGATAATTATGAAAACACAATGCAACATTACTCGTACAGTGAATTGATAAAAAAAAAAAATTGTTTTAAACATCCGCCAGCCGGTAGGTTTTGTTTGTACGAGTAAACAAACACTCTAAATTGTAGTTTGTATACAATGGTCGGTCATTTGTGTTTGTATAATTTTGACATTTAATTTGATCACCGATGTGAGACCAATGATAAACATTTTTCAAAATTATAATTTATATGTGTATGCATTTGATAAAATCTTTATTTTATTTCAAACTGTAGTTTCAATAATTAATAGAACTTACCGAATTGCATTTACAATGTATTTGTGTGGTTAGAAAGAATCATTGTTATCGGAAATAAATTAAAAAATTATGAGTTTTGTGCGTATGAACGTATTTTAGAGATGTTAAGGGTTTTTAATTAAATTTTTAACAATTATTGTTGTGTTAAAAGGAAGGGGTAATAAAGCTTAATAAAAAAAACTAAATAAATCAGTATGAGCAGGGTTAATGATGACATTTTTTATGCTGGTTCTAAAAGTTTTATACTCGTATTATGTAGTGTTTGTTGAAAGATCGATAGATCAGATTGATTAATCAACTCAAAAATTAAGATTTTTAATTGAATTTTTAGTTATAATATTATTTAAAAAAAACTCGTGTGAGTTCGATCACAGGGGAGATATGAAAACATCTATTAATTAAAGATTTGTTATGCACTTTTTTAAAATCAAACAGAAAGCGTCATCGTATCACTTATAGCAATCAACTGCATCGGCTCTGCTAATATAAAAATATTTATTATTATTTATTATTTCAACCGGTTAATTTTTAATTTTTCATTTTTCGTTTTTCATTTTTCGTTTTTCATTTTTTATTTTTAATCTTTCACTTTTTATTTTTAATTTTTCACTTGTTATTTTTAATTTTTCGTTTCTAATTTTTTATTTTTAATTTTTTATTAATTTTTTATTTTTCATTTTACATTTTTATTTTTCAATTTTAATTTCTTATTTTTAATTTTTTATTTGTCATTTTTAATTTTTCGTTTTTTATTTCTAATTTTTCGTTTTTCATTTTTCATTTTTATTTTTAATTTTATATTTTTCATTTTTCATTTTTCATTTTTCTTTTTTCTTTTTTTCTTTTTCGTTTTTCATATTTTATTTTTCAGTTTTTATTCTTCATTTTTCGTTTTTCATTTTTAATTTTTTTATTTTTATTTTTAATATTTAATTTTTCATTTCTCATTTTTTTTTTCATTTTCATTTTTTATTTGACTTTTTTTACTTTTTATTTTACATTTTCGTTTTTCATTTTTAATTTTTTTATTTTTATTTTTAATTTTTAATTTTTCATTTCTCATTTTTTTTTCATTTTCCATTTTTTATTTGACTTTTTTTACTTTTTATTTTACATTTTACATTTTTATTTTGAATATATTATTTGTAATTCTTTATTTTTCATTTTTTATTTTTCGTTTTTTATTTTCCGTTTTTATACCCTATACCACTATGTGGTTTGGGTATAATGACTTTGTGCTGCTGTTTATAACAACCAAAAATATTTGACCCAGACCCATCTTTAATTATACCGATCGAATCAGAATCACTTTTTGAGTTGATTTAACAATGTCCGTCCGTCCGTCCGTCTGTGTGTCCATGTAAACCTTGTAATCAAACTGCAGGTCGCAAATATGAATATATTTTGATGAAATTTGGTATATAAGCTTTTGTCGGCCATGGGATGAACTCTATTGAAATTGGTGAAATTCGGTCCATGTTCAGACCTAGCCCCCATACAAATTACCCCTATGAAATCGACATAAATTGCCATAAGATCCAAATTGTCATATAGATCTTACTGAAATTGGGTTTGTATGCGTTCATTACATCCATTAATGAGTAGTCCAAAAATGATACCTTTGGTCTCATATAGAGCTTCTTCCCGATATTAACTAAATCTCTCAAAAAACAAAAATATTGCACTGATTCTTCTCAAATTTTGTTTGTATATGTTTTTGCAAAATACAAGAGACGTTACCAACCATGGTCAGGATCGGTCCATTTTTGGACCTAGTCCCCATATGGAAATAGCATCCGATATGAACTTTTTCATATCTGCAGCCAAAAAAATTAATAAAAATCCCACTCAAATTTAGTTTTTGCTTATTTTCTATGTCCAGTTAGTTGGGCCTAAGAGATAGGGTCTCTAAACGCATGGTATAGGGTATCGTATAGTCGGTCTAGACCGACTATAATTTTCTTACTTGTTATTTTTCATTTCTTATTATTCATTTTTCAGGGTATTTTAAATTTTTGGTTTTTCATTTTTAATTTTTTTTTTTTTTTTTTTCATTTTTCATTTTTTATTTTTCATTTGTTATTTTTCATTTGTTATTTCTCATTTTTCATTTTTAATTTTTAATCTTTTTTTCATTTTTCAGTTTTTATTTTTCATTTTTCATTTTTTGTTTTTCATTTCTATTTTTCATTTTTTATTTTTTATTATTCATATTTAATTTTTTATTTTTTATTCATTTTCCATTTTTTATTTTTCGTTTTTGATGTTTCATTTTTCATATTTTATTTTTCGTTTTTCGTTTTGCATTTTTATTTTTCATTTTTCATTTTTTTTTTTCATATTCTATTTTTCATTTTTCAATTTTTTTTTTCATTTATCGTTTTTTATTTTTCATTTTTTATTTTAAAATTTTTCATTATTTTTTCACCAATACTATCATAAGTCACACATATTTTGTATTACATCTTACATCTTACGCTGTTTTTGTGATTGTATTGTGGGCGGTATTGTGGGGGGTAGCCCTGCGCGTATAGATATTTACACGCGCTTTGTACACTTTGTTATGTATGAAAATACACTGACTATTTTGACAGAGGTCAAAAACGCGTTGAAGCATATTGTTTGTGTACCTTCACTTCAAAAGAGAATTGAAGAATTTATTCTTTAGAATTTTGTGCTATCAAATAAATTCTCCACCCGATCACTGAGTTTATTGACATGTTCTTATATTCATTTGTCTGATTTCTTTTAAATAATACAATTACGAACAAACTATCACTGCCACTTGGGGCATTTACATATTGTTAAATTTCATTACATTATTTTAGTCAATTGATACCATTTTATGGTAATCCTATGATTAAACTTACACAATACAATACTTATTATTATTATATTCGTTGACTATGTATTTCCTCTCGAATATTGGAATTAATGGGAAAACAATAAAATATACACATTCATATTTATGTAATAATTAAAGAACATTGTCTGAGATTGGTTACACTTACAAGAAAAAGCTGGATGTGGGAATAAATAAATGGATGTGTAACAACTTCTGCTGGCTTCATAATAAAATTTCAACAAATTGATAAGAGCATAGAAATTTTGAAATCACCTAGGGGTCATTTGGTATAATTAAATTTTGTTTTTCTATAACTGTTTATAAGATGTTTTTTTTGAATCGATGTCTAATTTAAATATTCTAGTTGTCACAGACTCTATGTAGTTACGCACTTACAATTACAAATTTGTCAAAAATTTATGACTGACGCCAATTTTTTGAAAACAATTTAAATTTTAAAATATTATTGGTTTGTAAATTAGAGTTTAAATTAGAGTTTCAGAATGGAACAGCAAATAATTCACACAGAAATTCGTTCAAGTATCAAAACTTGTCAAACTGCAATATTTAGTAAGCGATGATATGATATAAAAAGTGTTAGAATTGGTCTATACAGAAAATTTTCTCCCTTACACATTTTACTGCGACAGAAAATCCATTCATTGTTGGTCCTTATCGGTAGGTCTTCTATATCCAATATTTAAATAATATAAATCGGATTATGGTCGGATCCCAAATTATATTATTTCAAAACATTCGTTATAAACTAAATTTAAATTTCGAAACTTAAAAAGTCGTGCGGGGTGAACCATATACTATGAGCGTCAAAATAAGTAAACACCAATTATTAATCTTTAAATTGTCTTATTACAAAGTTATTATTGACTTACGATAAAAGTAATGTTTACTACTACACCATTTAGAGATTGATACTATAAAATATGAAATCAAATCAAGTGAGAACATTGCAAAAATCTCTCGAAAGTGAAAATACACCAGATTTTATTCGTCAAAAGAAATTAAACAGTTATAATACTTACGCTTTTTTATATTATGGGAAACTCTTTTTTATTCAAACGACTTCCTCGGTAGTTCTTGCAGTAGCCCATATTTTCAGAACATTTCCGACAGGATGGAGGTGTTTTTTTTACCGATGACTGCACTCATTTCTTTTTTAGTGTCTCAATCGATGCCGGGTGATTACCGTAACACTCATTCTGAAACGCGGTGGCCAATGCGCATCGCCAAAACGGCTAATAAAGCGATTTTCAAACTTGCTACGGAAAAGATCGATTGTTTCACAACTTATGTGGCACGGCGCGCCATCCTGTTGAAACCAAATGTTGTCCGGATCCATTTGTTCGAAAATGGGCCATAAATAATCAGTTATCATTGCACGGTAGCGCTCACCGTTCAATGTAACGCATTTACCTGCCACATGGCACAATGATACCATTGGCCCTAAGTCGACCTACCGTCGGCCCACGAGAAACAGTGCATCATTCAGGGTGCATTGGCTTTTCAGCAGTCATGTGTGGCCCAGATGTGATAATTTTGCTTGACGTAACCCCCGAGACCTAATAGTCTGTCGTCAGAAAAAATAATTTCGGTGGAAGATTCAGCATTTTGGCAATAACTTTTTAATATTTTCTAAAGTAGTTCACTCAAGTGTAAATCGACTCATTTCGGAATGCTCATATATTTTTTTTTATTCTGATTTTCAATGGCAGAGGTGCGTAACCAAACAGCCAGGGTAAACTCTCTTAGCCCCCCTGCACAACCACTACCTATGCAATGAAGGTTAGGGCGAGCCATTTAATACAAAAAACCTTAAACGTAAATTAAAACGGTAAATTAAAGGTTGTGTAACATAACGAGAACGCATGCAAAGTTAACCTAACTGCACGCTGAGCAGCAACCACGAGGACCACAAAGCAATCACAGACCCATTAGTTTATTTTATACGAGAATAATAAAAGCAAAAAAGCGTTGCTAACTCGATGGATGGCGGAAGACATACTCAAAATAACCAGTAGTTCAAAATGCAATCACTAGAGAGACCACCCCGTATTTCCTACTCGTACAAAACAAAATCTATTCAAAATCTATTCAAAAATATTATTTAAAAATCAAAAAATCAAAAAATTTATGTTTAATTTGTTTAAAAATTTCAGATGTAACAAACATATTGCCAAATAAGTTGTCTTTACTGTAGTTAAACCTTTAAATAAACTTTAACTAATATTGTACAAGAAATAAAATAATGTTAAGGTAAATACAGTTTTGTCACCAGCTGCTGTATTTTTGAAATATGTTAACTTCTTTTTTAAATTAAAGCGTCTTGACATTTTCACTTATAAATTTTGAAAGTAAAAACCCTATGTTGAAAATATGCAGTTATCATAAAATTCAAATAAATTTTTTAATTTTAACCTATTAACTTTACTATATCGAACTAAGTATAATTAAATCGACATGGATAAAATTATAGGCCTGTCATTTTTACATTAAACCAGCTGCATCTTAAACTAAATATTACAACCAATGTAAAAGACTGTAATGCTATGTTCACACGGACAGCAAGATTCACGGTTCGCTCTCTCATTCACGGGTCGCGCCCGAATCATGACTGAATCTACATGATTCGCCATACAAAATTTTGAGAGCGAATCTACTTGGTTCAAAATGAATCTAGTTGTGAACCTAGAAACATTGAGTGTCATCTCCAGGTTTGATAAAAACTTATCGCTAGTTTATCTGAACTAGTTGTCAAAAATATATAAACAAAGAAAAAACAAAAAATTAATTTGTGCAATAAAATAAATAGAAACATTTAACAAATAAAAAGTATATATTTACATATATGGGGGATTTCATGTCAAGTGCACCAACTTTTGAAACCGATGTCTTCCGATCGGGATGAAATTTGCACCATGGTTAGTCCTATTAGATAGTAGTTCAGACACAATTTTTCAACAAGATCGGTCCAGATCTCTCTGAGTTAGAGGGGATCAAAATTTGACATTTTGGCCAAACAGGTGTTTTTTCTCATCCATGTAACTTATTACCTATTGTTCCTAGAAAATTTTCTCCCAAAGAGTTTAGATAGCTATTTCTTCAATATTTCTGAAAAAATACTTTAAAAAAAAAATTTTTTTAGACTTTTTTTTTTTGCTAAATTAAAGCATTTTTTGCCTTTTTTTTCAAAAAGGGCATTTTTTTTTCATAAGAAAGCTTAGGATTTTTACTTTAAGAGCTTTTTGGTCGCTTAGTGGGATGGGAGTGGGATATCTATCAAAATAAATGTTTTGTAACTCAAGACAACGGATTTTCAATTTTTCACAAATGCACTATTTTGAATTTTTTTCTATTTGTGTCTAAAACCTTACAAATAAAACTTATACTGAGAAACTAGACAACCTAAACTTTCCGAAGGTATGTAACATACCTTTATAACATAACAGAAGAGAATGGTTATCTGTAACCTGAAAGAGTTATTTGCAACATTTCAAACTGAACACGAGGATGTTAGAATTGGCTTCACGAAATTAACCCAAATGAGGCCAAAACATTGCGTTTTGGCAGAAAGCAGCGGAACTCACACAGTATGCGTTTGAATTTACCATGAAAATGTTAAACTGATGTTGAAGGAAATCAACTTAAAGTATTTAACAGATGATTCGGCAGAAGATTTACACGATTACCGCGATTGCCTTAAATTGACTATGTGTCCTAATGCAACAACTTCTTGCCACTTATGTGAATGTACCAATTGCCCGAAAACCACATTCATCAAAGAAAATTTAATCAACTCTTTAGATCGAGAATATATAGAGGAGGTCAAATTTGATTCTTGGATTCAGACTGACAGATGCACATTGAAAACAATCATTTTAAATGTGGATGATTTTGTGGAAGAAATGTGTACAGGATTGCTAAACTTGAAAAACCATGACTTTTTAGTCAAAGAGCAATGGTCATTCTTTAAGGATTTTAAGATACATTTGAAGTCTGGTGAATTCGTTATTTCATATGATTTCGCAGAAAACTATAAATATGTTCTTCAGGATGCCATACAAGCATTCCACTTCAATAACGACCAAGCAACTATATTCACAGTAGTTATTTACTGCATGAAAGATGAAAAACTGGAACACAAAAGTATGGCAATCATATCCGACGATTTAAAACATGAATGATAGCGTTGCAGTTTATGAGTACCATATGTTGAGAATCAATTTGTTTACATATTTATTTATTCATACTTTGTAATAAAACACTTGTTATGTTTCTGTTTTTATAGACACATATGCATTGATTTATATTTTAGTTTTTAGTCAAATAGAAAAAATAAAATTTTATTCACAATTTATCTATACCATAGAAAACAAGTCTTTTTCTCTGCTAACACCAGAAGATAATACTAAAATATCTAAAATCTAAATTTACAGTAAAGAAGGTATACTACGTTTCGGACGGAGCTCGTCAACATTTTAAAAACAAAAGTAGCTTGGCAAATCTTATGCCCATGAAAAAGATTTTGGAATGCCAGCTGAGTGGCATTTTCGTCCTACTGCTCATGGTAAAGGAGCATGTAATGGTATTGGAGCAAACCTTAAAAGAAATGCAGCGAAGTATAGCCTCCAGTGCTCTCATCAAGATTGCATCTTAGATGCGACTGCTTTATTCCATTGGGCAAAGAATTATTGTAAAGAAACTAAAATAGTTTTTAGTAGCAAGGAGGATCATCGGGAAACATTGAAAACACTGCAGAGCAGATTCGATGCTGCGGTAACAAACGATGGCACCGCTCAATACCATGCTTTTATACCGCTTGTCGATGGAAGACTCAAGTTGAAAAATTTTTCTGCCTATTCAATGCGATTTCTTTCCAAAGACAACAAATAAACCAGCAGCGAAATCAACAGCTGAACCTAGTAACGCCAAGAAAGGATTGACAAAAAAAAACGCAGTAAGGCAACAAAAAAGCTGGATGAAAGACTGGGTATTTAAAAATTTACAAGACTTAAATACTTCATCAGCTACAATAAATTAAGTATAAAAATAGTTATGATATAAATTTTAATAAATTATTTATCTTTTTATTTTTAATGTTATTATTATACATTAATTTAATTATTATTAAAAATAAATAAAATATAATAATTTTTCAACATTTCTAAAGAAAAAAGCGATTTTTTTCCTAGGTTAACATATTCTGGGCATTACAGTATCGAGGGTATAAAATTTTAGTTAGGTATGTTATATACCTTCGGAAAGTTTAGTTTGTCTAGTTTCTCAGTATAAGTTTTATTTGTAAGGTTTTAGACACAAATAGAAAAAAATTCAAAATAGTGCATTTGTGAAAAATTGAAAAACCGTTGTCTTGAGTTACAAAACATTTATTTTGATAGATATCCCACTCCCATCCCACTAAGCGACCAAAAAGCTCTTAAAAGAAAAATCCTAAGCTTTCTTATGAAAAAATAAAAATAAAATAAAAATCCCCTTTTTGGAAAAAAAGGCAAAAAATGCTTTAATTTAGCAAAAAAAAAGTCTACAATTTTTTTTTTTTTTTTAAGTATTTTTTTCCGAAATATTGAAGAAATAAACTCTTTGGGAGAAAATTTTCTAGGAACAATAGGTAATAAGTTACATGGATGAGAAAAAACACCTGTTTGGCCAAAATGTCAAATTTTGATCCCCTCTAACTCAGAGAGATCTGTACCGATCTTCTTGGAAAATTGTGTCTAAACTACTATCCAATAGGACTAACCTTGGTGCAAATTTCATGCCGATCGGAAGACATCGGTTTCAAAAGTTGGTGCACTTGACATGAAATCCCCCATATATATTCAAATAAAAATGGAAAAAATGAGTTAGTGAAACGTAAAGTGTAGAAGGATGTCTTCAAATGTTTGCACAAAATATATAAACGTCAAAATGAAACAAGAACACTCGTCTGAACACCAAGGTTCACAATCATGATTCAGAGAGCGAATCAAGAGGTTCATTTTGCCGTCTGAACATGTTATAAAACTGTAGCCGATACTGAAACTTAAAATTCGAATAATAATAAATAATATAATTTCTTTTCATAAAATTCAATGATCGTGTCTTCTATAGAAAGAATTAATTACTATCTGAAAAAGATTAATATATATTTAAGAAAAGGGTACTTTTTAAAAGAAGTGTACTTTAACAAAAACTTTTTTTACATAAGGGTGCTTTTTTAAAAAAAGGTATTTTATTTTTAAATTTTACTTTCTTAAAAAAGGTGTTTTTAAAAAAAGGGACAATTTAAAAAAACGGTACGTTTTTAAAAAGAGGCTACTTTCTTAAAAATGGGTACTTTTCTAAAAAGGGTACGTTTATAAAAAAGGGTACTTTAAAAAAGGCAATTTTTATAAAAGGGTACTTTTTTAAAAAAATTTTACTTAAAAATAAACTGTGCTTTTTAAAAAACTGTACTTTTAAAAAAAAAAACTGTGCTTTTCCTAAAAACGGTACTTTATTTAAAAGGGTGTTTTTTAAAAAAATTGGTAATTAAAAAAACGGTACCTTTCTAAAAAGAGGATATTTTCTTAAAAAGGGTATTTTTTTTTTTTTAAAGTGCACTTTCTTACAACGAGGATATTTTCCTAAAAAAATGAACTTTTTAAAAAGAGTACTTTTAAAAAAAGGGTACTTTTTTAAAAAAGGATATTTTTTAAGAAAATGCACTTTTTTTAAAAATTTAATTTTTTATGGATTATTTTTTCTTTCAAATTGGCGATTTTCTTTATTATATCGTGATAACGATAAAAAAAAAATATGTGGCAATACTTTCTTAGGCTAATGTGGACCGTGCAGTATAACCATACACACACCCACATGTAATAAATATACAACTACAATGACTGCAACAATAAGAATAATTATAACATATACATATATATCTTTAGAAAAAAGAAAAAAAAAACAACAAATGTATTGAACATTTTTATTTCTTCAAGAGTTTTTTCAGATTTTCAATCATTTTGATGATTTTAAATAGCAACTACTTTGGGATTTTAATAAACCATTTTAAACAAAAACGATGAGTCTAGCATGGTTATTTGGGGCTGTGATCGTGATTTCTACAGACAGACGGTAATCGCGAAATCAACTTCCTTTGTTATAAGGATCAAAAACTATATATGGAATGACAAACCTATATACACCCTCTGCACAGTGGTGTTTAGGGTATAATAACAACGTTATTTAGAAATTTTCCAAACAATCTGAAGCTAACCATGTAAGTAAAGTATAAATTGTGAAATTTTCATTAAAATTTAAAAAGGGTTTCATATTACACAACACAATTACATAATATATACAGGATCTTACGCAACCCCTCTCTAACTATAAATTCGTTTCCATTTTATTGTACCTTCTATTGGCGGTAGTTTGCCATCAACAAACAACCTCGTTAGCGGTAGATCAAAATATATTTAATAGATTGAAATAGACAAACAACAATAATAAACTACATACAAACAAACGAATACTACTTTAAAAAAAACAGGAGTTCTTTGGCGTCGACAAATAGCTGCAGCTGTTTATGACACGTACTGCATAAGCTCGGAGGTGGGTACATGTTTTTTATTTGGGTAACATTATGAATGAAACATCATATTGATTGACCGATACTGATCCACATTTATGATATCAGATATTGTTTTTACTTCTGTTTTCTAAAATCTAACGCTAACTCAGTTCAGGGTTAATTTTCGACAATGATCTACACATTTACACATATTTAGTATGTTGTTAGTAACTTTACAGTTCGTGGTGGTTGCGAATAAGGGTTGGTTGCATAATTATATTTTCTCACTGCCAGCAAAATGCATTCGCAGGACTTATAGATTGCATGTAATAAAGGGTGCTTCTTAAAACAAATCACATTTTCCATAGCTATAATTTATTGCCTTTAAACTCATCCCTAATGTTTTCAGATTTATGTATGTATGTGCTAAATATTAAGAGTGGGCCAACAAATTACATATCAAATACAAACATATTTAAATCGGTCTTTTTAAAATGTGATTTTATTTTCAACAATTGTATAAGACATTGTACGTTCAAATATTTAACATCGATGAATTTCGGGTTTTTCTCCACATTTGAGTGGATATAATTCACCAAAAATACTTGTTCTCTCAAGTTTATAATTTTAAATTTTGTATACTGACGTAGCTAAGTGTGCGAAGTTAGCCCCCCATTTTTGGAAATAAAATTTTTTGAAGATTGTTGTACATTGTTCTAGGATTGTTCTACAATGTTCCAAAACGATGAGTTTCTAAAATGTAAGCTTTGCCCCCCCACTTTTGGAAAAAAAAATTTGGCGGTTGTTCTAGGTTTTTCTAGTTGTTCTAAACATTGTTCCAAAATAGATATGTTGCAAACCGTAATGTACGCAAATGAGAACGAAAAACATTTTTTCCGCGATATCAACGTTATTAAACGATATCAATATTTTTATGCAACACGAAATTTAACGTACAGATTCCAAAATTTCTTCCCCATTTTTGGAAATACAATTTTTGAAGATTGTTCTGAATTGTTCTAGGATTGTTCTATAATGTTCCAAAACGATGAGTTTCTAAAATGTAATTTGTACCGGTAAATCGAAAAAATTAATTTTAAACTTTGCCCCCCACTTTTGGGAAAAAAATTTGGCGGTTGTTCTAGGTTGTTCTAGTTGTTCTAAACATTGTTCCAAAACATTTTTCCGCGATATCAACGTTATTAAACGATATCAATATTTTTATGCAACACGAAAGTTAACGTACAGATTCCAAAATTTCTTTCGTACAAGGTATCCTGATTGGCACTCATACCCGGTTCGAAGGACCATAAACAAATTCCTCAATAAATTAAGGGATTTGTTGTGCACTTTTAATAAAATAAAAGTAAAATTATTTGTTCGTCAAACAAATATTTGTTATATTTATATTTTTTATTGCTGGATACTTTTGGGGAAAAACGCTGTTGCTGCTGCTGTCACTTAATATTCTTTTTTGACTGACCGGAAAGGGCGGTTGACAGATGGCAAAAAATGTCGTCCTGTCAACCGTCCTTTGTCGTCCATTTACCATAGGTGACAGCAGCAGCCCAGGGGGTCACAATATTTTAAAAGAGAGGGTCGATGTCGAAAACGTCGAAGTCTTCGTCGAGACCATCTTCTTGTTCCTCGACGGAGACTTCGGCAAGACTCTTCGTTTTTACAAAAAAATCGTTTATTAAAATCTCAGAAGATTTGATGTCTAAAATCAAAAAAATCGGTCCAAAGGGTCATAAGATTTGAATGTAAATAACATGTTCTTCAAAAATAGAAATAATGTCTTTGTTTACCGCTCTTGCACTTTTCGCCTACAAACAAAAAAAGACGTCGTTAAAAATCACCGTGTAAATCATGCCTATATTTATGCTG
The DNA here is from genome assembly GCA_963682025.1 of Cordilura impudica. Lineage (NCBI taxonomy): Eukaryota > Metazoa > Arthropoda > Insecta > Diptera > Scathophagidae > Cordilura > Cordilura impudica. The sequence goes on from OY821519.1 coordinate 2,637,319, forward strand.
CACGTGTCACGCTTGTTGTAAAAATTACAGTTGATTTTATCGTAGGAAAAAATTTATGTATTGAACCGCAGGTCGGCCATCATGAAATATTTCATGCAATTTTCCCAATTCTCTTCTATAGTTGGTAAGTAAAATTTTTTAAATTGCCATTTTATCGGAAAATTTTCTTTAGTTTTGCAATCCCTATTAAAAAAGTATATGTGTATACGAAACAAATATATATTTTAAAATGAGTGTAAAGAGAAATTCCCAAAAAAAAATTAATAAAACCATGAAACATTTTATACCCCTCTTGCTTCTCACCCCCTCTTACCTTCAGATACAATGGTTCATGCAATTTTTAAGAAATTTTCATAAATAGTACTAAATTGATCAACTATTCAAATGAGTGAATACATATTTTATTTTCTGTTTAGTATTAATTCCTATAATTTTTTTCTGGAAGAATATCACAATAAGTTCATTAATTTTGCACTAAAAATAAAAATGTTCGCGTTGGGTGGTTTTTATTTGTATCATGACAATTTAATTTTTGTCCCCATTCCATTTCTTTTTTTAGATTACACAGTCGACAGAGGGAAAACACTGGTTCCATTATATAGATGAGACGGTGACGATGAATTTAATGAGGAAGCTAACCGATGAATTTATTGCCATTTGCGAGAAGAGTCCGGCGAGTCTTAAGTCAAAAATGATGAACATGAAAATGTATCATCCAGCAGAAATTCGATCAAAGTTTTTATGGACCCTTGAAATTGGTTATACTATTTACCATTATCTCTAAATTTTTTGTCTGACTAATAAGCAAAATCTAGTATATACGAGATTTCGAGTACAATCTAGCTCATTTTTACTAGATTTCCCATTGAAAACAAAATCCAGCTCGTTACTAGATCTTAGCAAAATCTCACAGAATCGTGTCAAACTTGGGCACTACCAAATGATACTACTGTGTTTTTTTTTTTTTTAAATATTGTAGTAGAAAACAAGTGAGAAAATTATAGTCGGTCTAGACCGACTATACGATACCCTATACCATGCGTTTAGAGACCTATCTCTTAGACCCAACTAACTGGATATAGAAAAAATTTTATAAATAATTTTTTGGCTACAGATATGAAAAAGTTCATATCGGATGCTATATCTATATGGGCCTAGGCCCAAAAATGGACCGATCCTGGCCATGTTTGGTAAAGTCTATTGTATTTTGCAAAAATATATACAAACAAAATTTGAGAAGAATCAGTGCAATATTTCTGTTTTTTGATAGATTTAGGTGAAGATCGGGATGGGGCCTATGACTAAGAGTTGTCCCATAGGGATCATTTTTGGACTACTGATTAATGGAAGTAATAAACACATACAAACCCAATTTGACTAAGATTTGTATTATAATTTGGATCTTATGGTAATTTATGTTGATTTCATAGGGGTCATTTGTATGGGGGCTAGGTCTGAACATGGATCGATTCTCACCAATTTCAATAGCGTTCATTCTATGGCTAATAAAAGCTTATATATCAAATTTGATCAAAATATATTCATATTGGCGACCTGCAGTTTGATTACAAGCTTTACATGGACACACAGACGGACGGACGGACATCGTTAAATCGAATCAGATAGTGATTCTGAGTCGATCGGTATAATAAAACATGGGTCTAGGGCAAATATTTTTGGTAGTTACAAACAGCAGCACAAAGTCATTATACCCAAACCACATAGTGGTATAGGGTATAATTACAACGGAGTGGCTGAAAAAATTACATTTAACAACAAAAACAAAAGCAAACAAGTTGTATAAAAAGGAAGTAAAATATTTATTATTAATAAAAAAATATTTAGTAATTGAAAAGTTATAAATTTATATAAGTTATAACTGACAAAATCTCACAAAATGTCAAAAAAGTTAGATGTAAACGGTATAGATTTTGAAATAGATTTGAACTGAAATCAACTAGATTTTCCTCAGATGTAAACGCACTATAAGACAATATATGTATTGTAGGGTAGGTATTTGAACTGCCTTTAAGCAAGTAGTACCACATATTTTTTTCTCGTTATCACGATATAATACCCTTTTTTAAAAATATCCCGGCTCACAATATGAAACTTTTCTTTCTGAAATCCGAGTTTATGGGTGAGAGGGGAGAAAGGAATGGTATGGGGTACATGCTTTCATATACTCGGAAATTCTATTGTATTTAATACTTCATAATTGTCAAAGTGGAGTTATTTTACGTTTTCTTTAATTTTTTTATTTGCGTTCGTGATTCTGATGACTTTGATTGCAAAGTTATATAAATTTAAGAATTTTATTATTTATTTTTGACCTATAGTTACTAAAGTTAATATTTTTTCCAATATTTTGCGATACTCTTAGTCGACATAATTGTCGTTTCTTTTTATTTTTTTATGGCTTCTTCATGAAATTAACGCTCAATTGCCTATGACTGCCCAAATACACTGTCTACATTTGTTGATATATCTAACTTCTTAACAGTATATTCTAAAGTCTAGAATCTAGGCTAATGAAAAAAGGATGTCTTTTGAAAGCTGATATAATAGAAAGTAGAGCCTAGTTTGTCTTACTTATTTTAATTATTTAGTTATTTACTCATTAAATTGTTCTTTCATTTCTAAAAATTTTAAATTTTAAAAAATAAATAAAAATATTTGTGTTCAACCCTTTGTCTTCATTATTTCTGTGATAAGTAGGAAAAGAAAACAAGTTTTTACTTATGCAAATTGATGCTTCGTTTTGCAGATAATAACATTTCGTAAAGAGATTTGTGTACTGCGAAACTGATTTGATGAGGAGATATCATCAATAACGAAAAAATAAGTAAGCTGTGACAGATGAAGTTAAGATAACGGCAAAGTTGATATAGAGGATCTGTTATTTTATGTTACACATAAATTACTATGGAAAGTTCGTAGACGATGATTAAAAAAGAAATTCTACACGTTTTTAACGATAATCAACTTGTACAAATAAACAACCTGTACATAGTTCAAAAGATATGATGTGCAGAATCTAATTTGACGATAATTCTTATTTTTTGTATTAAAAACAACCGTAGGAAATATGCAACCATACATTGCCATATTTTAACACCACTGAACAGATTTAACCTTATTATTTATACCCTATACCACTATGTGGTTTGGGTATAATGACTTTGTGCTGCTGTTTGTAACAACCAAAAATATTTGACCTAGACCCATCTTTAATTATACCGATCGAATCAGAATCACTTTCTGAGTTGATTTAACAATGTCCGTCCGTCCGTCCGTCCGTCTGTGTGTCCATGTAAACTTTGTAATCAAACTGCAGGTCGCAAATATGAATATATTTTGATGAAATTTGGTATGTAAGCTTTTATCGGCCATGGGATGAACGTTATTGAAATTGGTGAGAATCGGTCCATGTTCAGACCTAGCCCCCATACAAATTACCCCTGTGAAATCGACATAAATTGCCATAAGATCCAAATTGTAATATAGATCTTACTCAAATTGGGTTTGTATGCGTTCATTACATCCATTAATGAGTAGTCCAAAAATGATCCCTTTGGCCCCATGTAGAGCTGCTTCCCGATCTTCACTTAAATCTATTAAAAAACAAAACAAGTAAGAAAATTATAGTCGGTCTAGACCGACTATATGATACCCTATACCATGGTTTAGAGACCCTATCTTTCGGTCCAACTACTTCGATATAGAAAATAAGCATAAACCAAATTTGAGTGCGATTTTTATTAATTTTTTTGGCTGCAGATATGAAAAAGTTCATATCGGATGCTATATCTGTAAAGGCACTAGGTCCAAAAATGGACCGATCCTGATCATGTTTGGTAAAGTCTCTTGTATTTTGCAAAAATATGTACAAACAAAATTTGAGGAGAATCAGTGCAATATTTTTGTTTTTTAATAGATTTAACTGAAGATCGGGAAGCAGCTCTATATGGGGTCAAAGGGATCATTTTTGGACTACTCATAAGTGGATGTAATGAACGCATACAAACCCAATTTGAGTAAGATCTATATGACAATTTGGATCTTATTGCAATTTATGTCGATTTCATATGGGTAATTTGTATGGGGGCTAGGTCTGAACATGGACCGATTCTCACCAATTTCAATAGCGTTCATCCCATGGCCGATAAAAGCTTATATACCAAATTTCGTCAAAATACATTCATATTTGCGACCTGCAGTTTGATTACAAGCTTTACATGGACACACAGACGGACGGACGGACGGACGGACGGACGGACGGACGGACGGACGGACGGACGGACGGACATTGTTAAATCAACTCAGAAAGTGATTCTGATTCGATCGGTATAATTAAAGATGGGTCTAGGTCAAATATTTTTGGTTGTTACAAACAGCAGCACAAAGTCATTATACCCAAACCACATAGTGGTATAGGGTATAAATATTGCACTGATTCTTCTCAAATTTTGTTTGTATATATTTTTGCAAAATAAAAGAGACTTTACCAAACATGATCAGGATCGGTCCATTTTTAAACCTAGTCCCCATATAGATGTACCATCCGATATGAACTTTTTTATATCTGCAGCCAAAAAAATTAATAAAAATCCCACTCAAATTTGGTTTTTGCTTATTTTCTATGTCCAGTTAGTTGGGCCTAAGAGATAGAGTTTCTAAACGCATGGTATAAGGTATCGTATAGTCGGTCTAGACCGACTATAATTTTCTTACTTGTTTTTGTGTGATTTATTTTGCTATATTTTGGTAGCCGTCCGTCCGTCCGTCCGTCTGTGTGTCCATGTAAAGCTTGTAATCAAACTGCAGGTCGCAGATATGAATATATTTTAATGAAATTTGGTATATAAGCTTTTATCGGCCATAGGATGAACGCTATTGAAATTGGTGAGAATCGGTCCATGTTCAGACCTAGCCCCCATACAAATGACCCCTATAAAATCAACATAAATTGCCATAAGATCCAAATTGTAATATAGATCTTACTCAAATTGGGTTTGTATGCGTTCATTACATCCATTAATGAGTAGTCCAAAAATGATCCCTTTGGCCCCATATAGAGCTGCTTCCCGATCTTCACCTAAATCTATCAAAAAACAAAAATGTTGCACTGATTCTTCTCAAATTTTGTTTGTATATATTTTTGCAAAATACAAGAGACTTTACCAAACATGGTCAGGATCGGTCCATTTTTGGGCCTAGTCCACATATAGATATATCATCCGACATGAACTTTTTCATATCTGCAGCCAAAAAAATTAATAAAAATCCCACTCAAATTTGATTTATGCTTATTTTCTATATCCAGTTAGTTGGGCCTATGAAATAGGGTCTCTAAGCGCATGGTATAGGGTATCGTATAGTCGGTCTAGACCGACTATAATTTTCTTACTGGTTTTAAATAATTTTAAATAAGCTGTAAAAAAATTTTACAGTTTTTGTTATCATCCTTATTATATTTTCCATCACTGTATATAACTGAAAAATATTAATTTAAGCATACTAAAATTGAAAAATATCTTGTTTTTATTGGTATAGAGCAACAATAAAATTTAAGGCAGCTATGTTAAAAATTACAACAACTTTGAGGATTCACTTAAATTGTGTAAATTGTATAGAAAACACAAAAACCATAGGACTGGAATTATGTCGATAAAGAGTTTATTTTGTAAATGCCTTAAAGTATGCCATACATTCATTGCCGTTTTCATATTATACATTTGGTTTACAAAGTATTAAAAACAATAAAGGCAATGCCGTAATTTTGTTTTGAAAACAATAAACTGAATGATTTAATTGTACATTACATGCTAAAGTTCAATTATTTATTTGAGCACATTTGCCAATCAAATTGCATCTTATTTTATGATGTTTACTGTGTTAAATAAATATTCGTTAATTATAAACTAAATCACGAAATTGGTAATTAAATAAATATTAATATATTCCATGACGCATATAATGTTTGTTTTTTAATAATAATATAAAGATTTTTGTGATTATTCAATAGACAGGTGTAAAAAACTACTTCAAAATCTATTCATTCTAATCACAAAAAGACCTCACTGATATATCGATAATGACTGAAGGGTAGAGAGAGTAAAGTCTATTTGAGTTAATTTTAAAATCAGATTATTGACAAAAAAAAAAAAAGAAATATATATATAAACAGATTGTTTCCTACAAATAAATTAACAGCAGCACAATAGGAATGACTTTCAAAAAATCAATACATTCAGTTGTTCAAATACAAAAACACAATAAAATGATTGAAAACATTTAATACCGGATTTACGATAATTTTACATTCATGCATATGAATATATCTTTATTTACGCATATACATTCCTAACTTATCTATTAAAACTAATATCAATATAAATTATGATCAAATTATGATCATTCGCAAGTAACACGACACACCTTTTACCAAAAAATATTAGGGGGTTTAAGTCACTTTTTCAATTTGTTTAAAGTTCTTAATTAGAATTGAAAAAGTTGAATAAATATAATATCTTAATTGCACTTATAACAACTTTTGAAATAAAATAACGCAAATAGTTTTCGCTGTGTAAAGTTGTTATGAAATAGAAAATGTGTCTGGGACCGAAATAGAAAGTTGATTTTTAAATTATAATAAATTAAATGCAATCGTGTCTATTTTTTTACAAAGTTGTGAACTGCTGGGAAATCCAAAACAGCCCAGCTAAAAATTTTTTTTCAAAAGAAAGTAGTTGAATATCCCGCTAAACTACTCTTATTCATTCTACATTCTAGAGCTAGTTTACTTTGTAGTCAGGGTATAATTAATTAGTGCTGCTGTTTTCAACTTTTGATGTGTAAACATCTATACTCGCAGGGGGTAAATTTCTATTTCACAATACAATCACAAAAACAGCGTAACATCCCTGCAGGAATCCTGGGGTCAAGTGTCCCCAAGTCACCACTTTTGTCTACTAGTTTGTTGACATTGTCAACAAACCGTCTGCACTATTTACTTTACTTTATCTGTCAAAAAAACTTTCCATAGTGAAGTTGTTTCTGTTTCTTCTTGATTTCTATAGTTTTTTTTTTTTTTTTTTTTTTTGAAAAACACGTGGTTGGACGAAAAACTAAAGTTTTATAACAAGATATAGAAAAATTAAATATAAAAGGTAAATAAAAATATATTTTATAATAAATCAAATAAAAAACATAATAATTAAACGAAGTTATGAAAGAAAAGTGAAAGAACAATCAAAGAATATCTGGATCCAATGTCTACATACGGTTCCATGAGAATTACCTAGTCACTACCTAATCAATAGTACCTATGTCAATAGTGATTTGCAATGACACGTACATGTTAAATGTCTATAGAAAATTACATTGCCTGGGGTATAGTTGGTCAGTAGTACTGGTGACAAAGTCAATAGTGAATCAGTACTGTTTCACTATTGACATTTCCTGCAGGGATGTGAGATGTAAGACAAAATCGGTGTGACTTACAATTGCATTGACGAAAAAAAATGAAAATGAAAAACGAAAAATTAAAAATGAAAAAAAAACCAAAAAATGAAAAATGAAAAATAAAAAATAAAAAACGAAAATTAAAAAATGGAAAATATTATATGAAAAATGAAAAATAAAAAATGAAAAATAAAAATAAAAAATTAAAAATGAAAAATAAAAAATGAAAAACGAAAAATTAAAAATGAAAAATAAAAAACGAAAAATTAAAAATAAAAAATTAAAAATTAAAAACGAAAAATTAAAAATTAACTGGTTGAAATAATAAATATTTTTATATTAACAGAGTCCCTGCAGTAGATTGCTATAAGTCATACATAGATGATGCTTTCTGTTTGATTTTAAAAAAGTGTCGTACAAAAATCTTTAACTACTAGGGGCCGTATGCAAAAAAATTAAAGTGTACTTCAAGTAGACTTTATCAACAAATATTGTATGAAAAACATACAATAAAGTCTACTTGAAGTATAATTTAATTTTTTTGTTTACCGCCCTAGTTGTTTACACATCTCCCCTGTGATCGATCACACATGACTTTTTTTTATTGATTTATAAATGCAATTTTTATTATTATTAGAGACGTCACTACCAATTAACTTTTCAGCCGAATATATAATTTTGGTGTTATTCGGCTGAATATAATATAAAATAAAACTATGTTATAAATAAATTATTAAAATCTGCCAGATATATCTTTTTATTTTATTTATTTGCAATACAAGAATGCAAATAAATAAAATTTTAGAGACTAATTGTTTTACACATAAATTTTCAAATAATGAAATTAAAATAATAAAAAAAACGTTCAAATATAAATTACTATACCGTTCTACCGATCATTTGGCTATGATCCATGTCTATTTGAAGTTGTTACGCAAACTACAGATCGCAAATTGATATTTTTATGAAATTTGGTACATAATTTTTGATCAAGTTAAAGACGATCGCAGCAAGTTGGTGTTGATTAAGCCCCGAACTATTTCCACAAATTTCATCGCTGACTTGATGTATGTACATATGTTTATGTGGTGTGGGTACTCGTATAATGAGTTTGTGCTGATGTTTGTAACTAACAAAAATGTATGACCTAGACCCGACCCTCCTTTTATTCTGAGAATCACTTTCTGGGTCGATTGAGTGATATCAATGCGGCCATCCGTCTGTCCTTCTGTCTGTGTGCCCATGTAGACCTTGTAATCAAATTACAAATAGCAAATATAGGTGCATGTTCACACCTAGCCCCCATACAAATAACCCCTATCAGACCGACATACATGGTCGTAAAATCCAGATTATCATATATATATATCGATAAAATTTGGTGAATGTGTGTCTATTATACCCATTAATCTGTAGTCTAAAAAAACCCCAGTTGAACCATTTTTAGGCGTAGTGCCCATCTAAGCTGATACCCCTGATAGTTTACATATGGTTTTGAGAAAAATAAGAGAATCTACTAAATATGGTCATGATCGGTCCATATAAAAATGACATCAGATATGAACTTATTCATCTCTGCATGCCACAAAGTACCACATTAGCACTCAAATTTGCTTTATGCTTATTTTCTATATCCAGTTATTGCCTCAGAAACGTTGGATTCAAGACTCTCTCTCGAACCGCATGGTATAGGGTATTGTATAGTAGGTAATTAAAATTGTTTTTTCAGTCTCGCTATTTTATTTCAGTTATTTAAAAATGAACTACACGAAACATTATTTTTTTACTGTATATGGGCATTTTTACGGTCAAGGACGCGACATTCGTAAGCCTATGAAGTGAACAAAAAAAAAGAAATTTTAACACTTTTAACAATTTCAATAAACGCAATTTTCGGATGCCTGTAATATTTGTTCATTAGAGAGAGATCTCTTTAAATAGGGATCTTTTCTATAGCTTTTGCTGGGTCAAGCTACTTTTTAAATAGCGCTTCAATAACTTTAAATTTTTTCGCTATGCACACTTGTAATGCATTTCTGCTTTCTTTACTGTTTTGTCCCAATGTTGGCTTGCAGGTATAAGACTCAGGCTTCTCTTTTCTATAAGCATTGTTTTTCTTTCTATCCCGCAACTTTTTCTGCCCTATACGATCTTTGATTGTGATTTCGATTTTGCCAATTTCAATAGCTCCTCACGGCGTTTTCTCATCCTCTCAACTGCTTTATCGCAATATTCATTATACTGCAGTAGATCTCATTTAAATTTTCGCAAATAACGCATTGTTTCTACCCTGCTTCTTTCGGCACACGTTTTACCCATCTACATAAGTACATACAATATATATGTATAGTGTGCGACATAATATATGCACGAACTTGTACTTAATATATAGAAAAACTGACTGGGATTTGAATTCTTTTTATTTATTTATAACGAAGATAGACCCGTTATAATAACACAAGACATAAACCAAAATAAAAACAAAATAAAACAGAAAGAAAGAACATAAGATTTATAACAATGCTTTTTGCCCGCGACAAAACAAAAGCACGAAATAAAAGATATTTACATTCTTCTTTAAATAAAAACAAAATTTCAACAACAACTACCGTTAAATAATAAAAATTATTTTTTAGACATTGTAACAATAATTAGAGAAAATTTGCACGTGTTTATAGTCGATCCTAATCTTCCAGAGTCATTGGTCATATTTTGCAATACTTTAATAATCTAACCCATAAAAACAAAGTTTTTATTAAAACTCTTTCTTTCCTTATGCATATGATTTTTGAATATGTCCGTGACTGTGTGTGACTATCTTAATATTAATCTTTGGCCACAACAAGTCTATGGAAAAAGTTTCAGATCCATCGGATGAGGGGAAGTGGGGTTTTAATCTCTCCGTGACTGTGCGTGACTATGTCAAAGTTAATCTTTTTTCACAGCAAGCCTTTTGACCAAGTTTTAGATCGATGGGATAAGGGAAAATGGGTTTTAAATCACTCCGTAACTGTGCGTGACTATGCGTGACTGCGCGCGACTATGTCGAAGATGAACTTCCTTTACAGCAAGTATATCGATCAAGTTTCAGATCGATCGGATGAGGGGAAATGACATTTAGATCACTCCGTGACTGTGAGTGACCACGCGTGACTGTGCGTGGCTAAGTCAAAGTTAATCTTTTTTTTCACAGCAAGTGTATGGACCAAGTTTGAGATTGATCGGATGAGGGGAAATGACATTTAGATCACTCCGTAACTGTGCGTGACCACGCGTGACGTGCGTGACTACCCCAAAATTAATCTGTAGTCACGACAAGACTATGGGCCAAGTTTCAGATCAATTGGATAAGGGTGAATGGGGTCCACCCATGGCAGACAGACAGACAGAGAGTATGAGTTAAAAGAAAGAGTTTAATAAAAAAAAAAAATGGCTAATAATAAGTACTCAGTGCAAGTAAAAGAAAAAATAATAAATTATTATTAAAACAAACAAAGTTGGAATAAATCATAGTGTGATTTCGCGTATTCAGACTCTTTGACTCCCATGCATAAAGGTGGTCGGCCGCGGAAAACAGCAAACGGGACGATCGATTACTAAAAAAAAATTATGTGAGTCCGATCACAGGGAGATGTGTAAACATCTAGTAATTAAAGTTTATTTATGGCACTCAAACAGAAAGCGTCATCTATCAACTGCAGGGGTTCTCTTAATATAAAAATATTTATTATTATTTATTATTTAAACCGTTTAATTTTTAATTTTTCGTTTTTCATTTTTAATGTTTTCTTTTTAATTTTTTAATTTTTCGTTTTTCATTTTTTATTTTAAATTTTTTATTTTTCATTTTTCATATTTTTTTTTTTCTTTTTTCATTTTTTATTTCTCATTTTTCATTTTTTATTTTTCACTTATTGTTTACTTTTCATTTTTATTTTTCATTTTTTATTTTTCATTTTTCATTTTCCATTTTTAATTTTTCCTTTTTCAATTTTTGTTTAACAAAAAATTGTTTTACATTTTTTATTTTTCATGTTTCAAATTTCATTTTTTATTTTTCATTTTTATTTTTTGTTTTTCGTTTTTCATTCTATATTTTTCAATTTTCATTTTTTATTTTTCATTTTTTATTTTTAACTTTTAATTTTTATTTTTCATTTTTTATTTTTAATTTTTTATTTTTCATTTTTCATTTTTATTTTTCATTTTTCACTTTTTATTTTCAAATAATCATAAGTCACACCGCTTTTGTCTTACGGCTCACATGTTACGCTGTTTTTGTGATTGTATTGTGAAATAGAAATTTACCCCCCTGCGCGTATAGATGTTTACACATCAAATAGGATCCATTTATATCAGCAAGGTCTAATCCAAACCAATTTCAAGTAAATGTTTCAATAAGATCCATCCAAAGACGAGATGTTAAGGGTGGGTTAAAATCATACCGAAGTGCAAAAAAAACATTTATTTCCGCCAAAAATAGACTAGCTGGAATGGAATTTGCAAAAGGACACACAAAATGGAGTACAACCCAATGGAAGACCGTACTTTTCTCCGAAGTTAAATTTAAAAAGTTCTGATGGATTTAGGCTAGCACGCAGACCTAAAGGACAATGTCTTAATATTCGTTATACTCAAGGCATGGTAAAACAAGGAGCAGAGAATATATTGGTCTGGTGATGTTTTTCTGATCATGGGATGGGACCAATTCATAAAATAAATGGCATAATGGATCGTTTCATTTATAAGGATATCCTAAAAATTTAAATGCTGCCACACGCAGAGGAGGAAATGACTCGATCCAAAACGCACAGCTAAATGCGTGAAATAATGGTTCATAAACAATAAGATTAACGTTTTGAATTGGCCAGCACAATCGCTTGATCTCAATCCCATAGATGGGATATTGTAAATCGTAAAATAAATCGCGATGGTTGCAGAAATACAGAAATTGCATGGAATGGAATTTTCGGTGAAATTTTATCTTATCTAATAGAGTCCATGGCACGCAGATGTCAAGAAGTTTTAAAAAATAAGGGCTACGCAACTAAATATTAGTAAAATTCTAATTTTTATTGAATAAACAAAAAATGTACTATTGTTTTTACGCGTACAAATTTTTTTGTTTTTATTTTGTGTTTGTCATTGTTATTAATCCCCATTGTTTGTATTAACCACAAGCTCGAAAATATGTTAAGTCGCACACTGTATATGAATGTTAAAATAAAAAAGTTTGTTTTTCAAAAAAAGCGATAGCAAACTTTGTTTAATAAAATGTTTTTATACCCTCCCCACATCAATGTGCAGAAGTTATAGGTATATCAGTTTGTCAATTCATTTATAACTCATAGAAATAAATTCTGGAGAACCCATAAACTATACATATTCTTGATCCGTATAAAATGAGATCTGCCAAAGTCCGACTGTTTGTCTGTCTGTTGAAAACTACTTAGGCTTAACTTGTTCCTCATAACCTGTAGCAGATTGATATTGAATTAGGAGCCTCTAGACCAAATAGGCTAGGAATGACGTATGTAGTAGGCGAGGAATGAAAAGATTCTCTTAAAATGTTCATATAAAAACTAAAAATAGTGAAAAATAGTTAGACGTAATAGAACATGTGTATAGATATGTATGTATCAACTATGCATACACAATATTGGTTGGCTGTTGAACATGCGAAAAAAAACAACAACAAGAAAAAATGTGTATGCATCGTTAAGGTGTGTTTACACTATGTGTATTTTCCATATGTAAATTCAGTTTTACGATCCATACGTAATTCCGTGTGTGTCTCAAAATTAGCGCTTTACATACGATTCATAATTTTTGCGTTCAAACGTACATATGTATTTCCGTATGACATAACCTCTAAATGTAAACAACAGCTGATTTAATTTGTGAATTTAGAAAAATTTATTGTTAAAAATAAAGTTATATGTTATATATATTTTTTAATTGTTAATTAATATTAAACAATTTATTTTTCTTTCAATATTAATCTTTATAATTTACTCTTCTTTTCTTTAGCCACAAGCAGTGTTGTATTTTCATATGTTTGTCTTGCCAAAATAGAACCTGCTCTAATTGAAAAATTTGCATATGTCTTGCAAAATGTGTTGTACATAAACAATGTTTGAAAGGGTTCACACTATGTGTACAAATTACACGTGCTAAAAAACTAAGAAAAACACAAGCAAAACACGTAGTGTGAACGCAGCTTTAATAAACAAACAAACAAAAATTAAATTGTGCGTGTTTACATATGTATGTATATGCTCATTGCAATTATCTTTTTAATTTTAAAGATTATTGTATAAAATCTAGCCATGATAATGTTAAATCTAGCCTTTTTTAAACTCTTTCTTTTAAAACATACTCTCTGTCTGTCTGTCGTGGATCAACCCCATTCCCTCTTATTAAATTGATCTGAAACTTGAACCTAGTATTGCTGTGAAAAAAGATTAACATTGACTAAGTCACGCGCAGTCACGTATGGTCACGCACAGATTTAAAACGGATTTCGCGTCATCCAATCAATCTGAAACTTGGTCGATATACTTGCTGTAAAGAAAGATTATCTTCGACATAGTCACGCACAGTCACCGAGTGACTTAAAACCCATTTCCCCTTATCTGATCGATCTAAAACTTGATCGATAGACTTGCTGTGAAAAAAGATTAACTTTGACATAGTCACGCACAGTCACGGAGAGATTAAAATCTCACGTCCCCTCATCCGATCAATCTGAAACTTTGTACATAGACTTGTGACCAAAGGTTAATTTTAAAATAATCACGCAAAGTCAGAGAGATTTAAAACTCATATGCATAAGGAAAGAAAAAGTTTTAATAAAAACTTTGATGAGGGTATCAAAGATTCAGCACAGCTGAATTTAATACTCTTACTTGTTTTTAGTTGAAACTACTTTTGATTCGAATTCAAATGTTAAGCCTATGTGATTATATCGATCGCAGAGCACTGATATCAAACTATGATTTAAGCACATGAACGTGGCATTGGAACATGAACAAAATTAAATGACAAACTTAGGTCAATTTTGTCATAATAACAACTGGGATAAGCTGCAAATACATTATATTTTAAAAATTTGATGTTAATTTTCAGTGCCGGTGGAATTTGCGATATGTTTTCTATGGGGTTAAATCAGAAGAGCAAGCAGGCTACATTGTGTTGCTGGAAACTGTACCTTTTTTTCTGTATTTACATGTAAATATGACAACAAACTACATGGAAGTAATTCACAACATTTTGGTTGACACGATTTGGAACACCAGACAACACTCTTCAGTAAACGTAGCTTTTCGTAGGTCTGATAAAATTATCTTTTAAAAGAAAGCAAATAAAGAAATTATTCTCTAAAACGACATTAAGGAAATTACATTTGACCAATTTTATACTCATATTATTTTTGAACCGTGCATTAATATGACTATTCAAAAGACAAAGAATTTTCTTCACTGTTTGTCTTTGAATATGTTTGAAAAAGTTAAGAACATTCCAAATGGTCATTTTACACACTTTGTTGGAAACGCATCCAGCAAATTGTGTGGGTAGAGTTTTGTTTGCTGTATTCAAATTAAGTCGGCGCTCGCGTTCATTGAACTTTTTTTTCTGTCACTGGTTTAATTTTTGCCGAAATTTTTCATATTTTTTAAATAATTATAAACAAGCTTTTGACTTCTGCTAATTTTAGAAGCAATTTCCGCTTATGATGCTCCATTTTCTGACAATGTGCAAAATTAGTACATTTCCCGGTGGCCTTTTGTTTATCAGTAATGTTTCTAATAAAATTAAATAGAATGTGTTGTATTAAAATGGTAATTTTTGTCAAAGATGGACATGTTTGCATTTGTGCTATACAGTTTGAACGCATTAATACTTTAGGTATTGCGATGTAAGAGATTTTAATAACGGTATTTCTAATTAATCGTAATTTTGTTTAATATAAGTTTATTTTTTGAAAGAAACATTCCACAAATAGATGATAATTATTGCATGCATAGTTAAAATTTTATAGAACACTAGCTGTAACGTGATGCGCTGCGCTACATCAATTGAAATTTGTTTTTGCGATTTAGATTTTGGCAATTTTTGTTTAATACGATTTTCGGCGTTTTGATTGTGGCGATTTTTGTTATTCGAAATTTTTCGATTTTGGCTTTGATTTTTGATATTGGGGATATTTGATATTAGCGATTTTTGATTTTGACGATTTTTGGCTTTAGAGCTTTTGTTTCTTTTTTTATTTTTTTTGAATTTAGCGATTTTTGTTATTCGCGATTTTCGGTTCTGCCGATTTTTATTTTGTCGATTTTTGTTTTTTTTTTGTGAATTTGGCGATTTTTGGCTTCCACTATTATAGTATTCCAGTTATATGATACTAAATATTTACTGTGTATGGGTGCTACCACGCCCACTGATCTAATCCCTCCCATTTTTTGTCAGACCATTCAAATTAATAACTTATGAACTCACACAAAGTTCCAAGGCTTTCTCTATTGCAGTACTCTTGATGTACGACATCAAATATTTACTTTCTATTGTGGGTGCCCGCCTATTTTTTCCGCGACTCATCAAATACTTCAATAAATTAGATGTTAAAAATTCACTTTATAAGGGAGGTACCACGCCCACCTGAAAAATCCAAAAAGAATATAGCTTATTTTTCCTTCTGCATATACAGTTACCTGCTGTAACAATTTCAAGACTATTGGTCCAGTGGTGTAGTCTCCTATAAACCACAAACAAACATACAAAACTCCATTTTTAATATATAAGGGCACTGTTACACATTCAATATATATTGTGGTATTTGGATCGCGGTCAATATATATTGAACGTGTAACAGTGCCCTAAGAGTGTTTCACAAATTACCAAAAGGTGCTATCATTTATGAACGCACTGTATGTTATTTGAGTCTTCCCATCATCATATCAAAATTTTATAAACAGTGTGTATTGTGCAGATGTTTTGATGAAGGGAAAAATTAAAAATATTTAAATATTTATTGTTTTAAGTAAAAAAAATAATAATTTATTGTGTTGTTTTGTACATATAGTATTTATAACAAAAGTCTTAATATATATTATCACTAAACAAAACATCACATTTGCAAACAGATATGAGTGTTGTTTCTAATCAATTCAATAAGTTGTTTTGGCAAGTTTAAAATATTCGCATAAATTTAATCAGAATTGTTGTTGTTAATATGGACGCATAAGCTAAGAGTGTGTTAGCATAACTATTAATTCCTGAGCTATTTTGCAGGTCTGATATTCTTGACATTGCACTGATTTGTTCCTTATCCAGAGAAGGACGAAAACTAAAATCAATTATATTGGACTTGCAGATTTGAGCATATACTCGTGCGGATATTTTGGGCGTGCGTTTGCGCTGGGGATCACTGAAATCGACGTGATATAAACCGAATTTTTCTCTGTAATACATTAAAGAAATTATAAACATTTTATAACGAGTCTGACATTATTCAAAATGTGCAGTTGTAGACTTACGTAAAGCCAGCTTTCCATTCATAACTGTCCATAAGGCTCCAAGTTATATAACCTTGTACATTGGCACCGTCCTCCAACGCATCAAGGACTGCATTTAAATACACGTGGTAGTAATCAACACGAGCATAGTCTTCTAAACCGCCTCTATCGCTGACGCCATTCTCGGTCACAATAATGGCGGGATTATTGTATTCACGTTTTATCCACATTAATAAATTGTACATACCCTTGGGAACAACCTGTAATTTTAAGCATAAGTTAAAAAAAAAAAAACATTACTAAGCATAAAATTTGTTTATTTTGTAGTTTCAATTTGTATATACATATGTATGTATGTACGAGTATGTATGTATTTAGAAAATATTGAAATTGTTTGAAAATTTGAAATTTAAGCTGTTAATTTATTTAAAAAGAACTTTACAGATAGATATATTACTTTTTCAATTAACAACAAAAAGTTACTGTAGAATCAGTCTGAGTTTATTATTTGGGGTGCCTATGAAGAAATCCTTCAACTTGTTGTTATAGTATTTGCATGTTAATGTACACATGTTGTAACTTAGACAGGTTTTTTTTTGCTCACCTACGCAAAATACACCACCTGTGTTAACACTTTACAAAAAAATGTCACTTTTAATATTAATATTGTTTCAATAAAAATATCAATATTGCTTTGTTGGGCTTTTTATACAATTCTAATTATTTAAATAACAGGTGCCAGTAATGAGAATATCATTTGCATAAATTGGCACGTACTTGGACAAATGTTCAATTACATGTTTGTCAACAAATTCGCAAGAACTGGCTGAAACTTGTATGAAGTGGCAATATTGAAAGAGCAAAAGAATAAAAGACTGTGTAATAATTATCATTCTTACCTTTAGCCATGCGGATCCGGATCCAGTCCATTTAGGATCTTGACTTTCAACCACACCCATATCATGAGTAAATGATGGCACTGGAAATTTTGCTGAATTATTGTGATCATTCTTTGTTACCAAATTGGAAGTATAAGAGTTTATGCCAAAGAAGTCGGATGTACCACGAATGCGTTGTATTTCCGCTTTGGTAAATTCCGGTAGACGAGAACGTGTGAAGCCTTGTTCTTTGCTCAGATTACGAATTCGATCAATCATAATATCTGGATAATTACCGTGATGTGAAAAGATTGGATGAGCAAACCAACCAACCTGTTAAAAATTTGTTTTACGGTTAGTTAAAAATTGTCTTCAAACACACATTAACAGGCGCTAAGTACTTACATAAAATTGCATAGCTCTTTCTGAAGCTTCCCGATCATCTGTGGAGTCTGTCTTAGGTTCTGGCCATGAAACATCTAGAGTAATGCCAATGCGACCTTTTTGGGATTTCTGATACTCCTCACGATACATGTGCACCACTTCGGCATGTGCTTTGAGTAAATTATGGCCACATAAATAGGCCGGAATACCAGGATAATTATAAGATGGTGCCATGAAATCTACACCATAGCCATGTTCACACACATGCCATGGTTCATTGACGGTAGTCCAAATTTTGACACGATCCCCAAACATTTCCAATAGCAAACGGGCATAGTCCTTAAACAATGGTATAATTTCTGTATTTGTCCAACCACCCAACTCTTGCAAGCGCTGTGGCAATTCCCAATGATACATAGTGACCATCGGCGTAATGTTATAATGGAGAAGTTCATCTATAAGATTACTATAGTACTTAATGCCCTTCGTACTAACATAATTCATATGACCATCGGGCATTATGCGAGTCCATGATATTGAAAATCGATATACGTTTACATGTAGTTCGCGCAGCATCTGTACATCTCTTCGCCACTGAAATAGAAAGAATAAAAAATGAACCGTTTCAATTATTTAATCAAATAAAAATTTATAATTATTTCATGCAATTAAGAAATATTCGATTTTAATCTGTGTCGCTCTAAGGAAACACCTCATATATAATTTGTTGCAATCACCACGTAACTGATGCAATTTGTTATGTAAAGAAATTAATTTATTAATCAAGCAGCAAGCCATTTTTTTTTTATAAATTTTTGTTTTGTTTTTGCACGCAAAAATGCATGTTATGAACTTGTTAATTGAGGTCATACGAGTATATATATTGCTTAGTTGTTTATTATTAAAAAAAAAAAAAACCGTACGTCTTTAGATCAAGATTTGTAAATAATCTTTTTAAATCGACGTACGCCCAACAAGTATGTATTGTACCGTATGGTAATAAGTACTTAAGTTATCAACAACGTTCAAGTATTTTCAATATTAATTATATTTTAATAAACCGAATAATCATTTTAATATCAGTTTATTATACCCTATACCACTATGTGGTCGGGGTATAATGACTGTGCTGCTGTTTGTAACAACCAAAAATATATGACCTACACCCATCTTTAATTATACCGATCGAATCAGAATCACTATCTGATTCGATTTAACGATGTCCGTCCGTCCGTCCATCCGTCTGTGTGTCCATGTAAAGCTTGTAATCAAACTGCAGGTCGCAAATATGAATATATTTTGACGAAATTTGGTATTTGATCTTTTATCGGCCATGGGATGAACGCTATTGAAATTGGTGAGAATCGGTCCATGTTCAGACCTAGCCCCCATACAAATGACCCCTATGAAATCAACATATATTGCCATAAGATCCAAATTATCATACAAATCTTAGTCAAATTGGGTTTGTATGTATGTATTACATCCATTAATCAGTAGTCCAAAAATTATCCCTATTGGACAACTCTTAGTCATAGGCCCCATATACAGCTGCTTCCCGATCTTCACTTAAATCTATCAAAAAACAAAAATAATGCACTGATTCTTCTCAAATTTTGTTTGTATATATTTTTGCAAAATACAAGAGACTTTACCAAGTATGATCAGGATCGGTCCATTTTTGGGCCTAGTCCCCATATAGATATAGCATCCGATATGAACTTTTTCATATCTGCAGCCGAAAAAATTAATAAAAATCCCATTCAAATTTGGTTTATGCTTATTTTCTATATCCAGTTAGTTGGGCCTATCAGATAGGGTCTCTAAAAGCATGGTATAGGGTATCGTATAGTCGGTCTGGACCGACTATAATTTTCTTACTTGTTTTAATATCAATTTATTATACCCTATACAACTATGTGGTCGGGGTATAATGCCTTTGTGCTGATATTTGTAACTATGTACCAAAAATATTTGACCTTTTATTATCGACTCAGAATCACTTTCTGAGTCGATTTAGCGATGTCCGTCTGTGTGTCCATGTAAACCTTGTAATCAAACTACAGGTCGCAAATATGATTATATTTTGATAAAATTTGGTACATATACTTCTATCGGCCATGCATGTTCAGACCTAGTCCCCATACAAATGACCCCTATGAAATCGACTTGAATTGCCATAAGATCCAAATTATTATATAGATCTCAGTCAAATTGGGTTTGTGTATGATTATTATTCATTTATCCATTTATCAGTAGTCCAAAAAAAAACCGTATAAGACAATTCTTAGTAATAGCCCCCATATGAAGCTGATTTCCTATCTTCACTTAAATCTATCATAAAACAAAAAAATGTTGCACAGATCTTTCTCAAATTTGGTTTGTATATACTTTTGCAAAAAATAAGTGACCTTACCAAAAATATGGTCAGGATTGGTCCATTTTTCGACCTAGTCCCCGAAGCAAAAAAATTAATAACAATGCCACTCAAATTTGGTTTATGCTTATTTTCTGTATCAAATTAGTTGGATCTAAGAGCATGGTATAGGGTATCGAATAGTCGGCGTAGACCGACTATAATTTTTATACATGTTTTTTGTTCACATAAGTGTGTATATTAAGGAGGAGTGACATTTTCTTTTGATTTTAAGTTCTAAGTGGTATCAGTTCAAATAAATGTAAAAATTTTAAACAGATTCGGAGTTCATCTTCAGAGTCCCCGTAGTCACTGAACATTTTGGAAAATAATATAAATTAGAAAAATTGATTTTATAAAATCAACTATTTTCTAGTTGATTGCATTCTATCATATCATTCATATCTATACAGATACGAAATATTTGTTTGTTGAGGATAACGCTAAATCATTTAATAGCGTCACTTACACTGTATAACAAATTTAAAATTATTGCAAATTTAGTCAAGGAAAATTGTAAAATGTGATATATTTTTACTTGAAATATGGCCTCAAACTGAATAAGAAATAAGGACCCAAAAATGTATATTAAAAAAACCAACAACTATAATTCGGGATATTATTTCACTTTTGGGGTCTTTCTTTAATTTTTATACCCTATACCACTATGTGGTTTGGCTGCTGTTTGTAACAACCAAAAATATTTGACCTACACCCATCTTTAATTATACCGATCGAATCAGAATCACTATCTGATTCGATTTAACGATGTCCGTCCGTCCGTCCGTCCGTCTGTGTGTCCATGTAAAACTTGTAATCAAACTGCAGGTCGCAAATATGAATATATTTTGACGAAATTTGGTATTCGATCTTTTATCGGCCATGGGATGAACGCTATTGAAATTGGCGAGAATCGGTCCATGTTCAGACCTATGAAATCAACATATATTGCCATAAGATCCAAATTATCACACAAATCTTAGTTAAATTGGGTTTGTATGTATATATTACATCCATTAATCAGTAGTCCAAAAATGATCCC
Organism: Cordilura impudica; assembly: GCA_963682025.1. Lineage (NCBI taxonomy): Eukaryota > Metazoa > Arthropoda > Insecta > Diptera > Scathophagidae > Cordilura > Cordilura impudica. Next base: position 2,659,021 of record OY821519.1, read on the forward strand.
TATTGGACAACTCTTAGTCATAGGCCCCATATAGAGCTGCTTCCCGATCTTCACTTAAATCTATCAAAAAACAAAAATATTGCACTGATTGTATATATTTTTGCAAAATACAAGAGACTTTACCAAACATGGTCATGATCGGTCCATTTTTGGGCCTAGTCCCCATATAGATATAGCATCCGATATGAACTTTTTCATATATGCAGCCGAAAAAATTCCTAAAAATCCCACTAAAATTTGGTTTATGCTTATTTTCTATATCCAGTTAGTTGGGCCGGAGAGATAGGTTCTCTAAACGCATAGTATAGGGTATCTTATAGTCGGTCTAGACCGACTATAATTTTCTTACTTGTTTAGTTTGGGTCTTGGGCCTTTTTTTAAAAATTCAAATTCAAAAATAAAAAAATTAACATAATCTACTGGATTTAAATCATTTCACAAATTTCATATCATACAAGTGTATGCGCCCTTTTCGTCCTCAGATTTCATGGTGTTAGCGATAACTAACAAATAAATGCTTCAAATGTATGTACACAATTATGATCAAAAAGAATGCAACCAGTAAAAACATTAGTGGATTTAATGTCACATGTAGAATTTTTACATTTAGAACCGAATGAAATTCGAGAAATTGCTATGTCGCACCGTCCTAATATATGTCTATACCATCTATACTAATATAATAAATAGGTAATGTGTGTTTGTTTGTTTGTTTGTATGAGTTAATCTTTGTGACTAGTCATCTGATTTTAAAAATTTTGGTTCCAATATTTATAATGGTCCTTAAGGCTAGGAAATGAACTTTCAGTCTCATATGTATTGAGTACTATGAGAGAGACAGCTTTGCAAATTTCTGTGATGTCGCCTATTATTTATGTTAGTAGCAATGTCGAAAATGGGCGGAATCGGATAGGTGGGCGTGGCTCATCCCAGTCAAAGTAATAATTCAATATTATATATCTCGAGTACTATGACAGCGAAAGCTTTGCAAATTTGTCTGAGGTCTTCTATTATTAATGTGAGTAGTCGGACAAAAAATGGGCGGTATCGAGCCTATGGGCATGGCACCTTCCATCCAAAGTAAATATATCTGGAGTACTGTAATAGTAAGAGCCTTGGGACTTTGCGTGAGCCCATAAGTTATTCATGTGATTAGCAGTGGGCGTGGCACCGCCTATACAAAGTAAATATATAATATCATATAACTGGTTTGCTATAAAAGGGAAAGACTCGACACTTTGCACGAGTCCATCAGATGTGATGGAGTAGTCCGATAAAAATTGGGCGGGATGGGATTAGTGTGCGTGGCACCTCCTATACAAAAATATGAAGTACTACGAAACTTTTGACAAGTGCATTAATTATCAACGTGAGTAGTCGTGGAAAATATGGGCGGAATCGTCAAATTCAAAAATCGCCACAATTAAAAATCGCTAAAACCGTAAATCGCGAAAAAAAGAAATAAAAATCGCCAAAAACAAAAATCTTCAAAATCAAAAAAGGTACAAAATCAAAAATATCCAAATAAAAAATGGTCAAATTTTATTCTAAATTCAAGGCCAATAGTTAAGTGTTGCCAGATTTAATTTGGAAAATCAATGTTCTTCTCATGAGCAGAGTAGGAACGCCGAAAAATTTGATAATTGTTGCACTGAATGAAAAAAACTAAAAAACATTGTATATCAGCAGGCATTGAAATAAAAAAATATAAAGTAAATTCAATAAAATATTTTAATTGCACAATACAAACTTCGTAGGAAAAATTGATTACGAAATAAAACATGTCAATAAGTCTCGGTAAGTCGTAGTGAAGCGTCGTATTATAAGTCGTATTATACAATTTGATGACTACGTTATATGTTCGTAATTGCTTAGATGTGAGTTAATTTGTTCAAATGGAAAAAGGGACCAACAAACACGATTGATAATTCTGATCCCCAACATTTTAGATATTTTCAAAAAAGCTCCCAAGTAGGTTGAATTTTTTAGTTTTAATTCTTGTTTTCAAAACAGAGCGTAAAAAATAGATATGAAAGTTATGTGTAGTTTTCATTTGTAAATAAGTATAAAATATAAAAGGCATTAAAAAAATTTAAAAGGTGAGAGTAAATTAAAAAATATGTATAATTAATTGTAATTTTTTTTTTTAATAACATATTCCAATCAATGACAGACAGACTACGCTTATGCCTAAGCATCTGTTGAATAAATTCGTTTTAATTCAAATTTACATATTTCATCCATAAAACATTGCAATCACAGAATAACGTATTTATATTGTGAAATTATTTATTAGTAAAACATTTATTAATAATAAACTACTTTTTAATAAGTGCACTTAAAAACAATTTTTATTAAACTTGTTTCGATGTTTTGTTTGTTTTTCTGATTTTTGTTTCACTTACATGATGATAACTATCTGCTGAAATATCAGCATTTGATTTATCTTCTATCTTTTGTGGATGATTATGTGTCATAAAATCCCAAATGGATTGACCTTTGTCATCAGCATTCCAACCGCCTTCAATTTGGTATGATGACGAACCAACGCCCCACACAAAATCATTAGGAAATCGTCTTTTGTATTGATGCTTAGAGTTTCTATATAATGTAAATAAATAATATTTATATTAATTATCTTGTTTAGTTATATGGTTTAAGTATTTTAAATATCTTAATTTAGAATGTTCTTAAACATTAAACACATTTACTATGTCTTGAAACTGAGTGTAACCATTTTGACAAAACACAAGCGCTAAAAAATTTACTGTAAGAACATTTTTTCTTTAGTTACTCCTTTTTCAAAAGCATTAAACATAACTACAATTTGTTAAAATTTAAAATAAATTTCCGGTTAATTTATTATTACATGATATTTAATTTATTATTACATGCTGTTTTATTGTTTGACTGTAGCGATTTAAGGATCTTATTTTAACCACAACAGAATGACAGATATTTTAATGACAATATTATTAACTCTTTTTTTTAATTAATATAAATTTGTTGTATCAAACAATCATGATATAAACACCTGTTTGTTTATTAAATTGGCTTTTACGGATATGAAGGTTAATGATCATTTTTATTTGATTTTGTGTGTCACTTTAGTGATCAGGAACAATGTCATTTTACTTAAAACAACTCCTCCATTTTTGCAACACCTCAAATTTTTTAATTATTTTTTTATTGTTCTTTTATTTTACTCATTGCTATAACTTTTTTCTATTTTTTAGTTTTTAATTGGTTTTAAATTGTATCGATATTCATCAGAATTTTATTTATCTTAAAAAAAAAACAAGTCAGAGTGTTAAATTCGGCTGTGCAGAATTTTTGATATCCTCCACCCAATATTAGGTACGGCTACCACTTTAAAACTGTTGCCGATACTGAAACATTAAATCCGAATACCAATAATTAATTTAAAGTTAATTGGTTTTCTTGTTGGCCAATTTCTATTATAAAAAACAATGATGCTTAAAAAGAATTAATTACTATTTGAAAAATTTAATTGTTTTTTTTTTTAACTAGAATAGAAAACCCCTAAGTAATTCATAGAACACCAATGAAATTCATTATTTAACACAGCCGGTATCATAATAATACGCAAAGTTTGTTCCCTTTAAGCCTGTTTTGAGACCTTCGAAGTCATGCGATAATTAAAAAAAAAATTTTTTTTTTAATTATATATTCTTCCTTTACTTACATATTTAAACAAATTTGATATTTGCATACATATGAGATCTTATCTTAACATATAGATATTACAACAAATAATATATAGGATCTAAAGATATTAAATAGTTTTTATTTTATATTTTAATGATTTTTAAAGGAAAATGGGAGGAAAAACCTTTATATGATTTAATATATTCAAATACTATCTGAAAATATTTATATGCTTAAGAAGGTTTATTAGAAATAATAGACCCCTATAAGCATATAATTTTCAATTTGGTGATTTTTTTTTTTAATTTTACGTTATTTCTCTACATTCTGCAATTTATAAGACAATTTATAAGACCCTTCTCCATTTTCTTCAGGAGTGCACTTGTAAGTTTGTTTGAAGAAATTATCGCAGTATCATCTGCGTAATAAGCAATTTTCATATATTTTGGGACTTTAAAATCGGATGTATATATCGAGTAAAGCAATGGCGACAAGACTGATCCTTGAGGTAACCCTGAGGTAATGGTTTTTTGGAGATGATGTTTCATTATTAATCGCAACTTTAAAGCTTCTGTCGTGAATGAAATCTGAAATAAGTTTACATAGATATTTTGGTATATTTGCATCAAGAAGTTTAAATAAGAGGCCATTATGCCAAACGGTGTCAAACGCTTTTTCGATATCTAACAATATTAGACCCGTTGAACGTTTATTGTTTTTATTGATGATTATTTATTTTTAATTTTTAATTTTTAATTTTTATTTTTTAATTTTTAATTTTTAATTTTTAATTTTTAATTTTTAATTTTTAATTTTTAATTTTTAATTTTTAATTTTTAATTTTTAATTTTTAATTTTTAATTTTTAATTTTTAATTTTTAATTTTTAATTTCTAATTTTTAATTTTTAATTTTTAATTTTTAATTTTTAATTTTTAATTTTTAATTTTTAATTTTTAATTTTTAATTTTTAATTTTTAATTTTTAATTTTTAATTTTTAATTTTTAATTTTTAATTTTTAATTTTTAATTTTTAATTTTTAATTTTTAATTTTTAATTTTTAATTTTTAATTTTTAATTTTTAATTTTTAATTTTTAATTTTTAATTTTTAATTTTTAATTTTTAATTTTTAATTTTTAATTTTTAATTTTTAATTTTTAATTTTTAATTTTTAATTTTTAATTTTTAATTTTTAATTTTTAATTTTTAATTTTTAATTTTTAATTTTTAATTTTTAATTTTTAATTTTTAATTTTTAATTTTTAATTTTTAATTTTTAATTTTTAATTTTTAATTTTTAATTTTTAATTTTTAATTTTTAATTTTTAATTTTTAATTTTTAATTTTTAATTTTTAATATTTAATTTTTAATTTTTAATTTTTAATTTTTAATTTTTAATTTTTAATTTTTAATTTTTAATTTTTAATTTTTAATTTCTAATTTTGAATTTTTAATTTTTAATTTTTAATTTTTAATTTTTAATTTTTAATTTTTAATTTTTAATTTTTAATTTTTAATTTTTAATTTTTAATTTTTAATTTTTAATTTTTAATTTTTAATTTTTAATTTTTAATTTTTAATTTTTAATTTTTAATTTTTAATTTTTAATACTTGATTGGCCAATGTGGCACGTGCAGTATTAATATACACATAACTGCAATGACTTCAACAATAAGAAGAATTACAACATATACAACATATCCTACGAAAAACAACAAACACACTGAAAAATTTTATTTTTTTAAGAGTTTTTTCAAAGTTACATTCATAACTCGTGACTCCTTTAACCGATTGTGCCGATTTTAAATAGCAACTCCTTTTGAATGTTAATAAACGATTTTATATAAAAGCGAACGGTCTAGCTTAGATATTGACGGCGTGATCGTGATTTCCACAGACAAGACGGACAGACGGTCATCGCTAAATCAACTTCCCTTGTTATAATAATCAAGAAAATATATGGTTTTGGGGTCTCCGGAATTTATTTCGATGCGTTACAAACGGAATGACAAACCTATATATACCCTCTGCCACTGAGGTGTGGAGGGTATAATTAATTACCTTTTTTTTGTTGGTAATTGGTGCAATTTCGACTTTAAAAATAACATGGTTTTTGCAACTGTCTCGACCTCTATTAGTTGCGAAAAGTGAAATCACACTTACTTTTCATTTAAGGTTCACAAGGTTCACAATCATGATTCAGAGAGCGAATCAAGTGGTTCATTTTGTCGTCTGAACATGCTATTATCAGATGCTTTGGCGCGTCTAAATAGAACATGTTATAAAAAATTACATACGAGTAATATTGTAATGTAAAAAAAACAAAAACACGTCGTCTGATACATCCTTTATAAGGATATTTGCAATAATTGACCATTTTATCACAGCAAATTTCAAAATATAATGTTGTTTACATCAATTGATATAATATAGTTAAACGACTAAATTCAGTTTAAGGACTAAATCTGCCCGATTTTCGGTGGCAATTCTTGGTATAAAATAATGCGATGAAAACTAGTCATTAAAACTAAATTTGCCCATGTTTCAATAAAAACTACTATAGGTTTAAAAATATAAATTTTTAACCATTACAGAAAATCGCCTGCGTGTCAATACAGCTCTTGTATTTTTTCAGATATCTTACTGTTCTTGGACAAATGATCCGTTGAAATTATTTTTTATGTTGGTATTTTCGTTTTAATATTTAAAAAAAAAATATATATATTTATATATATATATATATATATATATATATATGTACATCTATAGAAGTTGTTCAATGAGACCAGATTATAATTTCTTAAATTCTTAGACGTGCGGATCCGTAAATTTTTCGAGAAATCTTAACCTAAAATTAAAAAAAAAAATACAACATGTTTTCCATGCTTTTTCCATGTTTTTTGCATTTATACTGTGTCATATTCACTGGCGAAAAAAATTCCCTCAACTGACATCGCGTAATTTTCTGTCAATTACGTTTCCATTACATCTTATACACTGATGCCTGGTTTTCACTGTCATTTTCAAAATCAACTGTAGTCAGTTCTATGAAAATATAGTGTCATTTGCAACACATGGCAATATTTGACAACTACAATGTTGGAATTTTTTTCACGGCCGGATTTTTATCAGTTTATATGATGTAATCAAAACGTAACTGACAGAAAATGGCAGTGAATATGAAACAATCAAACATCACGCGTAATTTGAAGTATGACGTGCGCTATTAAAAACCTAACACCGAATTGTTAGTCATTTTCTACCGAAATCACGTATGTAGATCGAGGGTTGCTGTACAATACGAAATCATATTTGTTTAATTGTTTCTGTTATTTAAAAGCACATTTGTTATAATATCATTAATTATATGAATGCTGGACATTTAATGCTCTACGAGTATTTCTAGCCATATGTACATATGTGTGTAAAACACCTTGATTTATTTTGTTAAATTTTTGTTTCGTACTCAATCGTAACAAAAACATAACTTTGGCACTTGTTTTGGCACTTTGTCTTAAAATTAAACTAAAATATTCATATATGGCTTTTGATTCGACGATTGTCATTGATAGTTTATAGCGATTCAAACATGTCTTTACGATTGAAGTACAAGTACATTGATTTTGCTTTCCAATTATTGTCTGTATCAATATCATGGGAAATACTTTGATGTTTCATTTTAATATAAAACATTTAAATTATATAATAATATATATACAGTTATACTTATGAACCTAACAACGTGAAACGTATAACTTTTGCTAATGAAGAATTTTAAATCGAATCTAAGCCGTGCATACAGCATGTTATACATAATCTGTAGAATAATAGTAATATAACATCGAACAAGATTTTTAGATGACACCTTTTAAATCTTCACCGAAGCTTGAATGAAAGATTAAATAATTTTTCGCATGAATTATTTAAGAATTTAAATCATTGATGGAAATTCCCTTGCGACTTCAAACAGTACATAATATACATACATACATATATTAAAGCACCGGAAAACTTTTTATTTTTTGTTTTTATCAATTATAAACATGCATGTATAAACATATATATATCTATAAAGTTAAATATATAATTTCTTCAATTGTTGTAGTAACAAAAAACAAAATTTATATTTTCAAACAAAAATATGAGGTTAAAAAAAAAGTTCTAATAAGGGAAATGGATCCTTGTATTATATCGCTACAAGAAACACATTGGAAATACACCTATTCCCTATTCAACATAAAAACATCTGGACATAAATTCTGGTTATCAAATAATTGGAAAAAAAAAATAAGCCTTAACGTGAAATTTACAGTCTTATCCAGGGACGTAACAGTTACAAGAGACATGACGAAAAAGTCTTATTTAACCATTAACATTGATGAATTCAAATAATGTTTGTAATTAACAGTTATCGTAGGATATATAATATTTTGGTTATCGTAACCAATTGAAGTGAGAAATATTTTTTTTGGTTGTGAATAATTATTATAGCAATAAAAAAATTTTTTTGGTTACCAATAACCATTATCGAAATTAATTTTTTTTTGTTATTCCTACCCGGACACCTATCGTATTTTTGACTTAATGGACGCATTTCTAAGAGGGTTGTAGTTTAATTATTAAACTACTTTAATTAAACTACTTAAAGTTTAATTATTAATCCACGTTTTCATTAAATAATATCTTAATAAACAATTCTTACAAAACTGCCCGTTAAGTTTACTTTACCAAAGATATTTTAATTTCTTCCCTACAAACCCCTTAGAAATGCATACATTACGAGTACATCAAAATTACGATGTTTCCGGGTAGAAATAACCAAAAAAAATTACTTTCGATAATGGTTAAAAAATTTTTTGGTTGCTATAATAGTTCTTCATAACAAAAAAAAAAAAAAAAATCATGTGAGTCCGCTCACAGGGGAGATGTGTAAACATCTAGTAATTAAAAATTTTTTATGGCACTTTTTTTAAATCAAACAGAAAGCGTCATCTATGTATGACTTATATCAATCAACAGCAGGGTATCTGCTAATATAAAAATATTTATTATTGTTTATTATTCCAACTGGTTAATTTAAAATTTTTCGTTTTTTATTTTTCATTTTTTATTTTTTATTTGTCATTTTTCGTTTTTATTTCTCATTTTTAATTTTTATTTTTCATTTTTTATTTTTTATTTTTCATTTTTTATTTTCATTTTTTATTTTTTAGTTTTAATTTTTTACTCTTCATTTTTCATTTTTTATTTTTCAATTTTCATCTTTCATTTTTATACCCTATACCACTATGTGGTTTGGGTATAATGACTTTGTGCTGCTGTTTGTAACAACCAAAAATATTTGACCTAGACCCATCTTTAATTATTCCGATCGAATCAGAATCACTTTCTGAGTTGATTTAACAATCCGTCCGTCCGTCCGTCCGTCTGTGTGTCCATGTAAAGCTTGTAATCAAACTGCAGGTCGCAAATATGAATATATTTTGATGAAATTTGGAATGTAAGCTTTCATCGGATGAACGCTATTGAAATTGGTGAGAATCGGTCCATGTTCAGACCTAGCCCCCATACAAATTACCCATATGAAATCGACATAAATTGCCATAAGATCCAAATTGTCATATAGATCTTACTCAAATTGGGTTTGTATGCGTTCATTACATCCACTAATGAGTAGTCCAAAAATGATCCCTTTGACCCCATATAGAGCTGCTTCCCGATCTTCACTTAAATCTATTAAAAAACAAAAATATTGCACTGATTCTTCTCAAATTTTGTTTGTACATATTTTTGCAAAATACAAGAGACTTTACCAAACATGATCAGGATCGGTCCATTTTTGGACCTAGTCCCTTTATAGATATAGCATCCGATACGAACTTTTTCATATCTGCAGCCAAAAAAATTAATAAAAATCCAACTCAAATTTGGTTTTTGCTTATTTTCAATGTCCAGTTAGTTGGGCCTAAGAGATAGGGTTTCTAAACGCATGGTATAGGGTATCGTATAGTCGGTCTAGACCGACTATAATTTTCTTACTTGTTTATTTTTCATTTTTATTTTTAATTTTTCATTTATTTTTTATTTGTCTTTTTTCGTTTTTCGTTTTTTATTTCTCATTTTTCTTTTTTTATTTTTAATTTTTTATTTTTCATTTTTTATTTTTCATTTTTTATTTTCATTTTTTATTATTAATTTTTTACTCTTCATTTTTAATTTTTTATTTTTCACTTTTCATCTTTCATTTTTTATTTTTCATTTTTCGCTTTTCATTTTTAATTTTTCATTCTTTATTTTTAATTTTTTACTTTTCATTTCTTATTTTTCATTTTTTATTTTTTATTTTTCATTTTTAATTTTTATTTTTAATTTTTTTTTTAATTTTTCATTTATCGTTTTTTATTTTTCATTTTTTATTTTTCATTTTTAATTTTCAAATTTTTCATAATACAATATAAGTCGCACCGATTTTGTCTTACGGCTCACATGTTACGCTGTTTTTGTTATTGTATTGTGAAATAGAAATTAACTCCCCTGCGCGTATAGATGTTTACACATCAAAAATATTTCTCACTTTAATTGGTTACGGTAACCAAAAAAATAAATCGAACTTAAGCATAACCTTTTCTTAAAAAAAAAAACAATTATTTTCCGTCCCTGGTCTTATCATTTGATATTCCACCCAAGAAAGAAATTTCAGAACAGGATCTATACGCTATTATCTCTTCTTTTAATAGCCCATTATTAGTTATTGGATAACCGTTAGAACCCAATCTGGGGATCAACCACTAGCTATAGTAAAGGTCTACTCTTGAGAAAATAATAAATAAAGCTGACTTATGCGTTCTGAATGACGGCAGTCCTACCCACTTCCCCACCCATAGCTCTTTCACCCACATCGATCTTTCATTCTGCTCATTACCTTTTCTTCCAACAACCCACTGGTCCGTCCTTAACGATATTCACAACAGCGATCATTTGCTAATAAAAATAGCGAAAATACTCTCTGAAGGTAGAACAGGATATCACCAGTAGAATAATTAGGGCAGACAGCAACAGGGACGCAGCAATAATAACTAAATCGATACGAACTGCAGCGAATTTACACATTCCCCAAACGAAGACTTCAATTAAACCAAATCAAAATACGGTTCCATGGTGGAACCCCACACTTTCAATATTACGGGCTAAAAAAATGTTCAAGTGGCATGAATTCAAATCCAATTCCACCCAAGAAAACCTATACTCCTACAAGAAAACCAATGCCATATCCGAAAATAACTTAAATTTGAAATATACACAAAAAACAATAAACAGAAACACGCCGATTGCCAACATACAGAAAAGAATAATCAGAATCACACAGAGAAGCTCTTTCACAACCATAACAGGTATAAGCACATCTAACGAAACCCTCATCGATCCATTTCGGCAGTAATGGGCTGAGTATTCATCAGATGACAACTTTTCCCAATTATTTATCTCCTCTAAGAATGTACATAATTCGATCATCAACAATACATTGGACAAAATTACCTTTTACATGGATATGCTTGAGCTATCCAAATCAAAGGTACAACCCTTGGGCTTGATCGCATACGAGTATCATATCAGATGATTAAATCACTCACCCAAATCACCAAATTCAAATTGTTGGAGCTGTATAATGCTATATACAAAAGTGGAAACATTCCTAATTCCTGGAAATTAGTTGCAATAGTGCCAATTCTCAAAACTAAAAACTTATCTTGTCTCTCAAAGATACTAGAACGAATCATCGCCATGAGATTATCATGGTACATGGATAAAAAAAAAAACTAATTGCCAATGAACAAGTTGCTTTCAAAACAAACAAAAGTTGTGACGGCGCACTTCTGCACATAGATAACTATGTATATATCAAAGGCACTGTCCACCAAAAAGCACGTCACGGCGCTATCAATTTACTTTTAAAAAGCCTTTAATAGAATAGGCTCTCATGTTAAACATCCTAAAATCCTGGGCTGTCGGATCCAAAATGTTCAACTTCATAAAATCCTTTCTATTAAACAGATGCTTCAAAGTTAGAATAAATTAGAGGACCCCTGCTGCTTCGCAGCATTATATTATATTATATTAATTTTTATAATATAACTAGAGGACCCCTGCTGCTCCGCAGCATTATATTATATTATATTATATTAATTTTAATAATATAATACCAAAATTTGCCAAGAGAAGTTAGCGTACAGTAATGCCAAAATATGCCAAGAGAAGTTAACGTACAGTAAAAGTAAAGATGATTGTCCACGCATAACTTTCCTCAAACCCTACGAATTTGCCAAGAGAAGTTAACGTACAGCAATGCTAAATATGCCAAGATAAGTTAACGTACAGTAAAAGTAAAGTTGATTCTCCACGCATAACTTTCCTCAAACCCAACGAATTTAAGCAGTTAATAGCTCAAAAGAAGGAGATTGATCCACTGAGTGTTCTTAGACCTATGTCAACAGCCTACGTTAATTAGAACTCTAGTTATAGAGGTTTGAGAGAAGAAAAATATTGAAAAAATCTTGAATGCAAAGTTTATTCATAAATTCTTTTAATATATAAGATACCAAAATTTGCGAAGAGAAGTTAACGTACAGTAATGCCAAAATATGCCAAGAGAAGTTAACGTACAGTAAAAGTAAATTTGATTATCCACACATAACTTTCCTCAAACCCAACGGACTTAAGCAGTTAATAGCTCAAAAGAAAGAGCTTGATCCACTGAGTGTTCTTAGACTTACATATGTCAACAGCCTACATTAATTAGAACTCTAGTTATAGAGGTTTGAGTGAAGGAAAATATTGAAAAAATCTTGAAAAAAGTATAACTTGAGTAAGGTGGGAGTTGAGTAAATTCCAATGCTTGATGACATATTCGTGTCTAAATACCTTTCATTTAAAAAAAAATTAAGGAAATCGGCCAGATAGAACGGCCAGACGGACTGACTTTAGTTTTCATAAATTCTTTTAATATATAAGATATCACCTGTCAAAAAAATTTTCATTGAACTGAGTAATGAACTGAGTAATATTATAAACAGCAACCCATCTATAGACCACTGTATATATGCGGATGATTTATACATCTAATGCAAGAGGAACAATAACACTGAGACAACAAACATATAAGAAGAACCCCTCAATGAAATTTACGAATGGACCGAATACTCTGGCGCTAAAATCTTACAAAAAAAAGACTTCATATCTGCAGGAAACAGAACTGTGAAATACAAAACATAAAGGAACGTAAAGGAAAACGTAATTTTCACACACAGATACAACTGGGCGTCCCACTGTATTCAACTGAAAAACTCAATTTTGTCTAGAGGTAATTTAATACGTTAATTGTCGATGAAAAACTTTGTACACATCCGCACACTTATATACCTCACAAAAAGTCTGTAAAATAGAATACAAAAGCTGGAATCCGTCCAAAACTTCTTACTAGCACTAACTCATTAATAGATCAAGATATATTGACTACTATTACTGTGAAAAGTGTTAAGCTCATAAAATCTGCAATAGCCCAATCTTTAGAGCTAGCTCCAAAAAGGGACATTCCTATTAAAACCTAAAAATAAGAATAAAGAAACCACCTTGGAAATTCAATAACATCTCCTATGATACCACCCTTTCTAAGTTCAAAAAGAATGATACCACCAAAGAGGAAAAGCAATCGATTTTAAAAAACAATGCTGGCGATTCAAGCCCCTGGGTATTTCTCCAGCTTATGCCGTGGCAACTACTCTTCGGCAATGAAGAAAAAATGACAAACTACGTTGGAATCAAAGGCAATGAAAAAGCTGGCATTGGAGCCAGATTATATACGTCGCCAATTATATAAGAATAAAAGTTACAAGAGACCCCGAACGATCAACTTCACTACTCAAACATGATCTAAATCAGACAAGTCCCATATACCCAACAGCAATCGATAAGGATAAAATAATAGTTTTCTCCAGACTCCGACTCGGTCAAACAATTTTCTCCGCTCGTCAATTTTCACCCTCTCTATCATACACGTTCTAAATGAGTGTCCGTCTTTATCCAATATTAGGAAAATGCAACAACAAGCCAGCATTTAGTCCCCTTCGTGAACCATCCTTCACTTATATTAACAAAATCTTTTACTTTACTAAAGAAACTAAACTATGAATTTAAAAATCTAAACTAACGTAATCATTTATATTATTTATTTTTATTGTATCATTTTCTTTTGTTGAAAAAACACGTGTGCTCAGTGTAAATAAGTCGTTTTTAAGAAATTGATTAATAAGTTTTTAAAAAAGGTGATTAAAATTAGTTTGTGTTAATTTTTAAATAAAATATAATATGAACAAAGGAAATTATAAATGACAAATAAAATAATCTATCCCATAAAAACAAAGTTTGACAATGTTACCTAAAAGTCAACCAAAGTAGTCGTCAAAACTGTGTCTTGGAGACAATAGACCCCCAGGCTTCCTACAGGGTATATTATCCCAACCCCTTAAAAAAATTGCTCGAAAATCGACTGAGAAGCACCAATTATGTAGCCTAGAGTTACTAAAATGTACTAGTCAATCTTTGGTTCTAATGTCTACATATGGTCCTAAAAGAACTACCTCGTCAATAGCGACAAAGTAAACTGGTTGATTTCCAATGACACGTCTGTGTTAAATGTCAATATTACATAATAATGGCTGGGGTATAACTGGTCAGTACTACTGGTGACAATGTCAACACTATAGTTTTACTATTGACATTCCCTGCAGAGTATTATTATATTGACTATACTCAAAATTGTACTCGTGTATGCGTTATATTTTTTACTGGTGTCCATATTATCTGACATTTTTTTCGTAGAGCCACCATACCATTTATTATATAGATTGATTCTGAAAAATTTTCTGAGTTGATGTGGCAAAATTTAGATAGCATATATTGTTATTGGTCGAATCAGTAATACATACATATATGAGGGCCCAAAAACTTATGTACCAATTTTCGTCGAAGGAGGATCGCTTTAAGATTATTGCAAAAATGAAAAATTCGTTTCTAAAAGGACTTGTGAGTGTCGTATTTAGTTGTGGTCGTGCTGGCCAGTACAACAACTTTCAACATTCCATTGCGAAAGCAATGTAGTTATGTACACGTGTGTGATGTGGAAAATTTCTGGTAACGGTTCCCTGCTATATTGATGTTGCCTTGTATTTTATCAAATATAAAGAAGTCGTATAACTGCCGTTAATAATTTTAAAAACCCCCCAAAAAAATCGTTAACATTATACGAACGCCAGCATCAGTATTAATTTGTGATTAATAAAAAATCAGTATGTTTGAGCAGAAGAGAAACTTTTTATTGAATCACCATATATTTTTATCTTAAGCAACCATGTACCAATTCAATTTCACTTCATCAGTAAGATCATTAAGTATCTTCAACAGCGACAAATATTTTTAATATACGCTGAATACATTGATGTTTCGAATTTACATTCACTTATATTTATAAAATATAATATAAATATTTTTGTAACTTTTTTCATCTGTTGAAAAAAATACTTGCTTATAAATATCCTAAACGATATTTATACACATTTCCTTTTGAAAGAAGAACTGCATATGTTAAAAAAAATTCCTATCCAGAAAAATGTATTGTTTTTTTTTTATTTGGAAACAAGTTTTTGTTTTGTTTCTGAGGAAAATAAAAATTTTTGTTGCATTAATGTCCGGTGCCGGATAATATGTAAGGAATTACTGATTTATTTTAAAAATTATTGAAATTTCACAGTAATTGAATAATTAAATTAATTCCATTTTTTTTTTTTGCTAGGAAATTAAATTTAGAACTTAAAAGATTTAAACAAAAATTTTTATTTTACTGTTTAAATGAATTTTAAATTTTTATGTCAAACTCAAATTTTATTTATATGAAATAAATAAACTAACCCAAAATACTGTTTTTAAGTCAATATTTGTTTTTATAAAACAATAAACTTATTTTGATGAGGTAAAGGTAATTTTGCTATATTTTTATTATTTCCCTTTTATATGTTTTAAAAAAATAACAAAAGCGAATTCCTAAGTGTGATATTTTTTGTCTGTTTATTTTATTGTTTTGTTAGTTGTGTTTTTTTTTTAGTTAAAGTAAGTTGTGTTTACTGTTCATTTTGTTGGTAGAATTAACACTATCAACAAAATTGTTTCAGTATACATACATATAATAAGTAGTAAAATTACCCTCTTTTCAAAGAAACCATCCCATTTAATGTAAATAGGGGGTTTTTCCCATTACATTTTTCCCAACATTTCGTTAAACTTTTTAAATTTAAATTATCACAGTGATATTTTAAAAACTTTTTTATATTTGATTACATAATTTGAAGCTGTTTTGTTTAAACAAAATTTTTTATATATATTTTATATTTTATATTTTATATTTTATATTTTATATTTTATATTTTATATTTTATATTTTATATTTTATATTTTATATTTTATATTTTATATTTTATATTTTATATTTTATATTTTATATTTTATATTTTATATTTTATATTTTATATTTTATATTTTATATTTTATATTTTATATTTTATATTTTATATTTTATATTTTATATTTTATATTTTATATTTTATATTTTATATTTTATATTTTATATTTTATATTTTATATTTTATATTTTATATTTTATATTTTATATTTTATATTTTATATTTTATATTTTATATTTTATATTTTATATTTTATATTTTATATTTTATATTTTATATTTTATATTTTATATTTTATATTTTATATTTTATATTTTATATTTTATATTTTATATTTTATATTTTATATTTTATATTTTATATTTTATATTTTATATTTTATATTTTATATTTTATATTTTATATTTTATATTTTATATTTTATATTTTATATTTTATATTTTATATTTTATATTTTATATTTTATATTTTATATTTTATATTTTATATTTTATATTTTATATTTTATATTTTATATTTTATATTTTATATTTTATATTTTATATTTTATATTTTATATTTTATATTTTATATTTTATATTTTATATTTTATATTTTATATTTTATATTTTATATTTTATATTTTATATTTTATATTTTATATTTTATATTTTATATTTTATATTTTATATTTTATATTTTATATTTTATATTTTATATTTTATATTTTATATTTTATATTTTATATTTTATATTTTATATTTTATATTTTATATTTTATATTTTATATTTTATATTTTATATTTTATATTTTATATTTTATATTTTATATTTTATATTTTATATTTTATATTTTATATTTTATATTTTATATTTTATATTTTATATTTTATATTTTATATTTTATATTTTATATTTTATATTTTATATTTTATATTTTATATTTTATATTTTATATTTTATATTTTATATTTTATATTTTATATTTTATATTTTATATTTTATATTTTATATTTTATATTTTATATTTTATATTTTATATTTTATATTTTATATTTTATATTTTATATTTTATATTTTATATTTTATATTTTATATTTTATATTTTATATTTTATATTTTATATTTTATATTTTATATTTTATATTTTATATTTTATATTTTATATTTTATATTTTATATTTTATATTTTATATTTTATATTTTATATTTTATATTTTATATTTTATATTTTATATTTTATATTTTATATTTTATATTTTATATTTTATATTTTATATTTTATATTTTATATTTTATATTTTATATTTTATATTTTATATTTTATATTTTATATTTTATATTTTATATTTTATATTTTATATTTTATATTTTATATTTTATATTTTATATTTTATATTTTATATTTTATATTTTATATTTTATATTTTATATTTTATATTTTATATTTTATATTTTATATTTTATATTTTATATTTTATATTTTATATTTTATATTTTATATTTTATATTTTATATTTTATATTTTATATTTTATATTTTATATTTTATATTTTATATTTTATATTTTATATTTTATATTTTATATTTTATATTTTATATTTTATATTTTATATTTTATATTTTATATTTTATATTTTATATTTTATATTTTATATTTTATATTTTATATTTTTATATTTTATATTTTATATTTTATATTTTATATTTTATATTTTATATTTTATATTTTATATTTTATAGTTTATATTTTATATTTTATATTTTATATTTTATATTTTATATTTTATATTTTATATTTTATATTTTATATTTTATATTTTATATTTTATATTTTATATTTTATATTTTATATTTTATATTTTATATTTTATATTTTATATTTTATATTTTATATTTTATATTTTATACTTTATATTTTATATTTTATATTTTATATTTTATATTTTATATTTTATATTTTATATTTTATATTTTATATTTTATATTTTATATTTTATATTTTATATTTTATATTTTATATTTTATATTTTATATTTTATATTTTATATTTTATATTTTATATTTTATATTTTATATTTTATATTTTATATTTTATATTTTATATTTTATATTTTATATTTTATATTTTATATTTTATATTTTATATTTTATATTTTATATTTTATATTTTATATTTTATATTTTATATTTTATATTTTATATTTTATATTTTATATTTTATATTTTATATTTTATATTTTATATTTTATATTTTATATTTTATATTTTATATTTTATATTTTATATTTATATTTTATATTTTATATTTTATATTTTATATTTTATATTTTATATTTTATATTTTATATTTTATATTCTATATTTTATATTTTATATTTTATATTTTATATTTTATATTTTATATTTTATATTTTATATTTTATATTTTATATTTTATATTTTATATTTTATATTTTATATTTTATATTTTATATTTTATATTTTATATTTTATATTTTATATTTTATATTTTATATTTTATATTTTATATTTTATATTTTATATTTTATATTTTATATTTTATATTTTATATTTTATATTTTATATTTTATATTTTATATTTTATATTTTATATTTTATATTTTATATTTTATATTTTATATTTTATATTTTATATTTTATATTTTATATTTTATATTTTATATTTTATATTTTATATTTTATATTTTATATTTTATATTTTATATTTTATATTTTATATTTTATATTTTATATTTTATATTTTATATTTTATATTTTATATTTTATATTTTATATTTTATATTTTATATTTTATATTTTATATTTTATATTTTATATTTTATATTTTATATTTTATATTTTATATTTTATATTTTATATTTTATATTTTATATTTTATATTTTATATTTTATATTTTTATATTTTATATTTTATATTTTATATTTTATATTTTATATTTTATATTTTATATTTTATATTTTATATTTTATATTTTATATTTTATATTTTATATTTTATATTTTATATTTTATATTTTATATTTTATATTTTATATTTTATATTTTATATTTTATATTTTATATTTTATATTTTATATTTTATATTTTATATTTTATATTTTATATTTTATATTTTATATTTTATATTTTATATTTTATATTTTATATTTTATATTTTATATTTTATATTTTATATTTTATATTTTATATTTTATATTTTATATTTTATATTTTATATTTTATATTTTATATTTTATATTTTATATTTTATATTTTATATTTTATATTTTATATTTTATATTTTATATTTTATATTTTATATTTTATATTTTATATTTTATATTTTATATTTTATATTTTATATTTTATATTTTATATTTTATATTTTATATTTTATATTTTATATTTTATATTTTATATTTTATATTTTATATTTTATATTTTATATTTTATATTTTATATTTTATATTTTATATTTTATATTTTATATTTTATATTTTATATTTTATATTTTATATTTTATATTTTATATTTTATATTTTATATTTTATATTTTATATTTTATATTTTATATTTTATATTTTATATTTTATATTTTATATTTTATATTTTATATTTTATATTTTATATTTTATATTTTATATTTTATATTTTATATTTTATATTTTATATTTTATATTTTATATTTTATATTTTATATTTTATATTTTATATTTTATATTTTATATTTTATATTTTATATTTTATATTTTATATTTTATATTTTATATTTTATATTTTATATTTTATATTTTATATTTTATATTTTATATTTTATATTTTATATTTTATATTTTATATTTTATATTTTATATTTTATATTTTATATTTTATATTTTATATTTTATATTTTATATTTTATATTTTATATTTTATATTTTATATTTTATATTTTATATTTTATATTTTATATTTTATATTTTATATTTTATATTTTATATTTTATATTTTATATTTTATATTTTATATTTTATATTTTATATTTTATATTTTATATTTTATATTTTATATTTTATATTTTATATTTTATATTTTATATTTTATATTTTATATTTTATATTTTATATTTTATATTTTATATTTTATATTTTATATTTATATTTTATATTTTATATTTTATATTTTATATTTTATATTTTATATTTTATATATATACAACACAATGATATTTTAAGCTCTGTTGTTTAAATTTTTTTCTTTTAATTTTATATTCAATGTAATTTAAAGAAAACAGCTTTAAATTAAAATCACAGTGATATTTTAAGCTACATATGTTGTTAAAAATAATTTTTTTTTAGATTTTATGTTCAATGTAATTTTTATGTTACGTTGTGTGTAAATTTAAATTTAATGTAATAAGAAAATATTATATTACTTCGTGCCTTGAAAAAGTCAACAAAAAATAGACGAAATGTTGGGAAAAATATTGTAGGAAAAAACCCCCTTTTATTTACATTAAATATGTAGGCCTTACTAGCATAATTTAAATATAAAATATAACCTCACGAATGGCCAAATAATTATATTAGAATCATATTATTATTTGGGAGGATTCAGAGCATTTATTACATATTTATGTATGTATGTGTACCGTAGGTTCCTCTATTCTTTTTTAACTGACAAATAATTTTGTTCCATGTTTCATTTATATCTTCTTTGTAATTAGCATTTGCGAAATCGCATAAAAGGTTTTCCGAAAAATCCAATTTAACTTTTGTTAAATATCTCGTATGACAGTTTTTAAAAATCGACACATTTATTAAATTATATTATGTGGTATGTATGGCATTTTTTTATAGCCCTTATTGTTATCAGGGGTCTTAAATGTTCTTTTCTATTGTGGTTTTACATTAATTTCTTCAAGTAAGTTAATCTGTCTCCATTATATATGTTTGTTTTATCAAAATTTATATAATTACTTTTTTTACTAAAGTCGTATGAAATTTGTTTTCATTATTATGAATTTTCTTTTACACTTACACAAAGTTAGAAATATTAAAAATAAATAATAATAAACATAATTTAATTAATTTAAACATTTTGGTAATTTTTTTCTTTTGTTATCCTTTTAACCACGCCAACTTTTTTTATAATTTACTAATTTGTTAAAGCTTTGCGAGTTAAACGACAATATTAAATGCGAACGCGCCGTGCAAGCTGTTGCGTTGAATTTCACTCTAGAACGGATTGTTTGCTAATACATAAGAACGCTTTTATATCCTCGCCTATAAATGACGGCTAAAATTAACTAAACGAGTTAGCGCAGTAAGTATCAACAATAACACATGTACAAATGTATGTTAATCTGGCTTGTTATTGTTAAATAAATATTAAGAACAAATGAGAGTTATGTATTTGGTTTTGTCGAATTTGTAAATACCCTCACGGTGCTACATAAACACATTCCATAATATTTTTAAACTTAAATGTTCATTCAACATTATTAACTAATGAAAGTAAAAAAAAACATAATAAATTATTTTAAGTAGTTGTTTTAAACACTATCATTATTATGAGATGCAACTAACAGATCGATTAATTTAATATAATCTTATTCAATTTTGTACTTGGTATGAAAATAAGAATAACACAGCTGGTATATTTCATATAAACAATTTGATATTCAACAGGTTATCACAAATATAAAAGCAGAGCGAAAATGGAGGGAGATCTGAAAGAGCATTGAATGAGAATTTGTAATCAATTGTTAAATTTACAAATAATTTCTGTGAGTAACAAACAATGTCATTTCGTTTTTGGGAAATACCGTGGAAAAGTTTTTATTTTGCATTTTAACAGTCATTCGACTAATTATATACAATAATTTCTTTAATTGTAACTTAGAATACAATAAGAGATCTTAAATTTTAACCCAGTTTAAATTTTATTATTTCTTGTTTCGATGTTTACATATA
The DNA here is from genome assembly GCA_963682025.1 of Cordilura impudica. Lineage (NCBI taxonomy): Eukaryota > Metazoa > Arthropoda > Insecta > Diptera > Scathophagidae > Cordilura > Cordilura impudica. The sequence goes on from OY821519.1 coordinate 2,681,137, forward strand.
CAAACTTTGAATGCTCAGCTTCTTTGAAATGTAACGATAAAATAAGACATTGCCAGTTCTAATTAAAGTCAAAAATGGTTCATAGTTGCATTTCTAAGACTATAAAGAAAATTGAATTGGAATACAAAATCTTTCATCTCTGAACAATTGTTTTTGTTCTTCATTTTCTTTATTCAGTGATGCCAAGTGTATGGATTTTTCCTTTTTTGTAGGGATTTGACATGTAGGGAAAAAGGGAAATTGTAAATTGTCGAATTGTAAGGATTTTTTGCAGATTTTTTTTAACAACTTAATATTATATATTTGTTAATTTTAATCTTTAAAAATATATACCTTTTTTAAGTCTGGCCATAACTCTTTAATATGATGGAAGTAAATATGGGAACAATGTAGTCAGAAAAAAGAGGGTGTAGGGAAAAAAGTAATTTTTTTTCATAAGCGTAAGGATTTCTGAAAAAATCTCCTGCGCTACAAAATTTGCCTTGGGGTAAGTGCTTTAAAATACTCTTTCAAAACACCTCAGTATTTTTTCTGTTGCATTTTTTACTGGATTGAGCAAAATATCAAAACGTTTTGATAATATTTATGCAAGCGAATCAGCTAATTTTTTCTTCGACAAGAAGAAGAACAAGAATAAGCAACAATTGGATTTCATCAAGAGAAGAAAAAATATTTGGTTCTTCTAGAACTAATATTATTAATATATAAATATATTATTTTTGATGTGTAAACATCTATGCGCTACGTAAGTGTATTGGTGCAAAGATTATGATTTAAATTTATTTAGCTGATTCAACAACCAACCAACAACTGCAACCATCATGTATATAACCATAGCAGTTGCTTGCTATGCATAGATGGGGCCACTATTTGATTTTAATTGATGTGTAAATAGATGTTTACACATCTCCCCTGTGATCGGACTCACATAGTTTTTTTTTATAAAACACTAGCAGCGTGACGCATCGACGAAATTCGATATAATTAATTCATAAAATTCAGTTTTTACTACTAGCTAATATTAATAATTAATAAATATTAGTATATACAATAATTTTTAGTATACTTATAACTACTAAATATTATAACATCATATTGCAATATATAATTGCGCTTCGCTCAGAAAGTCTGAGGTTAGTAACAAAATACTTTTTTCTTCTATAAAAATATAAAAATCAGTCAATATAAAAAAATGTAAAATAAAAATTAAATTTTAATTATTATAAAATTATTATTATAATAATATTCACCGACATAGTGTCGATGTGGTCGTCACTTTGATGCATGTTGAGTCGACGCTAAATTTGATACTTTAAAATACTTTACCTTTAAAGTAAAAAAGTATGACAAAGTGTATCTCAAAGTGACAACGACGACGATAACAACTTACAGAATATGGGTGAATATTTTTATTATTTTGTTATATGACTGATTTTTTTTTTTAAAGATTTTGGATGATTTTTATTAATATTGATTCAATATTATTTCAATTTTCTAATTATTTAGAAGTCAAGCATGGTGCGTAACTTCTGCGCTTATATTCTGCTTGCTATAGCAATAAACGGAGAAAGAGAAGAACAAAAAAACGATTCTGGTCTAAAAAGTGTTACCTTAATCGGGAAATACTAGGACAGGAAAACTTATTGAAAGAATCAGAAGTTTCTTCTGAAAGTGATTTTCAAAACTATGTTCGCATGAACAAAGATTCTTTTGAAGAACTTTTCGCAAAAGTGGCGCCTCTAATAAAAAACAAGATACTAATTGGAGAAAAGCAATTCCAGTGCTTCAGCGCATGTCTGTGACGTTGCGGTATTTGGCAAGTGGTAACAGTTTTCAGGATTTAAAATTCTTAACAGCATTGGTGCCGCAAACCATTGGCATAATTACTTTCAAAACTAGCGAGGCTATAATTAAGGTTCTTAAAGAATATATTGTGGTTATTAGTACTCATTTTTTTATCAAAAAATTATATAGAAATCTTAATAATATAGTTCTCGTTTGATGACTTTTGCAGTTGCCAGTAAGCAAAGATGATGGAATTTTCCGAGATCCCCTGGAAGTGGATCTCTCTATTTCAACTATATATTTTATTCCATAGTTTTAATGAGTGTTGTAAATGCCAATTATGAATTTATTATGGTGGTTATTGGCACAAATGAACGTGCTTCAGATGCCAGAATTTTTAATGATTCACTATTTCTTTCAAAATTAAAGAAGAATGAACTAAAAATACCGACCCCAGAGTCTCCTCCAGGATGCGGTTCTGCATTACCTTATGTTCTTGTTGCAAATGATGCGTTTCCTTTAATGGAAAATATTATAAGACCATGATTGAACATGAAATAATGTTCAATTACCGACTCTCTCGTGCCCGAGTAGTAGTAGAAAATGTATTCGGAATTCTGACGTCAAGATTTAGAATTTTGCGAAAAACTATAAATTTATCGCCTGAAAAAGCGACAACAGTAGTCCTGACTTGTTGCTATTTGCATAATTTTTTAAGGAAAAAAAGTGACCGAAGATACCGCAGTAGCTACGATAATACAGAAACCGTGTCCATACCACCATTAAATCAAACTGCTATAAGAAATCCTGTTAATAATGCAAGACATTAGAAAAAAATTTTGCGCCTACTTTAATTCTTCTGCGAGATCTGTATCATGGAAAAAAAATTTTTCCAATGACTTAGCCAATTAAAAATAATTTGTAGTAACCATACAACATTAACATAATATTGAAATAAATAAACTATGCAAACAATTTTTTTTAATATTTGATTATTCCAACAAAAAAAGGTATTCAATAATATATTCTTGAATACATTTCAGCAGATTCCTCTACTTTTACTGTAATGTATATGAAGCCTATTGCATAGGTATACATTCAAAACTTTTTTCATCAGGTTTCACCTCTTTCATGTGCAACATTTTCGCTTTCTTCCAGAGGAAGACGTTTTTGGTAAATCACAGAATATAAAAAACAGTTTATATATGTATGTATATAAAAATTATAAAAACAAACTACTAACTACAGCGATATTTTATTATAATTTTTTATACTATTATTTATTCGTGCTATTATTTCGCGAGATTTTTTCAAATAATTGTAGAATAGTATAATAATTCTTAAAAAATAACTTCACAGACGTTAGCCAATCATGAAAAAATGCACAACAAAGCTTTCTACATATACAGTATAATTTAAAATATACATCTAAAATAATTTTTTTATAATATCTGTTAGTTTTTATGTTATTCTTATGACATTCTTATCTTACTTTTTATGTTATTTTTCTTCGTTTTATTGTTATTTTTGCATTATTGAAATTGAAAATGTACAAATTAAAAATAAAATTTTATTTTTTGAAAAACTGAAAAAAGTAGTTTAGGGTAAATGTAGGGAGAAAAAAAGTGGGTGTAGGGAAAAAGGGATTTCTTTTTCATAAGCGTAGGGATTTCTGAAAAAATCTCCTGGCATCACTGTATACCTTGCACGTGCTGCTTCTTCTTGTAACATATTTGTGTTTTAGGTGATCATCTGTTTGCTCATCTTGGCCGACATGGAATTATTTACAGTTAATCGGTATTTATTTATATCATCTTTTACTTAAAATAATCCTTGCTAAAAGTTATTTCTCTCTAGCTATGTTGAAAATACTTTTGATAAAAGTGAAACGAATGAGGATAAAATCTTGCAAAAACTTATGAAAGAAGTTGAGAAACGTAAACGCAAACAAATTGAGTCTACTAAGCTGGTAGAAGCAGAAGCGGCTACAAGTGGAAAAAAATTGAAAATCGGAAAGCCAACAAAATTGATTGAAGAAGATAGTGAGGAATTGGACCCCATCAATGAAGGTATTCAAGTAACAAACGAATTCGATGATGTAGAGAATGGTATATCTGAAGAGGCTGTCAGAGGCTTTGAGATATTGGGCGAAGATGCTGATGCTAAAAAACGACCAAAAGTAGATTTAGTGTTGCCCTCTTGGTTAGCCAATCCGACAATTGTATCAACGAGTATAGCCAAAAGTGCGGTTTACATTTACAGTCAGACAGAATCGAACGACGATGATATTACACAAATAACCAATTTGGCACCGTTTATACGAGGTGCTCTTAAAGAGATGAACATAACTCGTTTATTTCCCGTGCAAAAAGCGGTAGTACCTTGGATTTTGGAAGCGCACACAAAACCTGATCCTTTTCGCCCCAGAGATATCTGTGTATCGGCTCCAACCGGTAGTGGCAAGACACTAGCCTTTGCTATACCCGTAGTTCAGCTACTATCTCAGCGAGTTGAACAGAAAATACGAGCTTTAGTTGTTTTGCCGGTAGCCGAATTGGCTCTACAGGTTTTTAGAGTCTTCAAAAAACTTTGTGAGAAAACCGTTTTGACAGTATGTTTACTCTCCAATCAATCAGCATTCCATGTGGAGCAAGAAAAGTTAGTTGAGTTCTATAAAGGGGAATATTTTTCTAAGGTAGATATTGTAGTTACTACACCAGGTCGTTTGGTAGATCATTTACATGCGACAAAAGGCTTCTGTTTGAAATATTTAAAATTTCTTGTCATCGATGAAGCTGATCGTATCATGGATGCTGTTTTTCAAAACTGGCTGTATCATTTAGATGCCCATGTGCGAGCCACTTCGGATCAATTGCTGTCTGGTCGAGCGGCACCGTTGTGTTACAATGAATTGGAACTTGGCTGTGTATCTCAACCCCACAAGCTGTTATTCTCGGCTACACTCTCCCAAGATCCGGAAAAATTGCAAAATCTTCGGTTGTTTCAGCCGAAACTTTTCACTTCAGTTTTGGCAGGACTAGATGAATTGCGCGAAAAATATGCTGCTCAAATTGTAGAAAACAGCAAGACAATAAGTCGGGGCGAATTTATTGGCAAATATACAACACCAGCTGAATTAGCTGAGAAATTCTGCTTAACAGAAAGCCGCTTGAAACCGTTAACGTTGTTCGCTCTTATTAAAGAGCACCAGTGGACCAAATTTCTATGTTTCACCAATAGCGTGGAATCATCCGGAAGGTATGAACAAATTGTGAAACATTCGATCAGCTTAATTTGGTTCACTTTATTAAAAAAAAAACAATATTTCAGATTGACATTTGTTCTGAAGCAGCTCTTTTGTAACGATTTAGTAATTGAAGAACTTTCAGCTGCAATAAACGTGAAGGATAGATCATCAATATTGAGTAGGTTTTCCAGGGGAAAAATTAACGGGTAAGTATTCTTTTACCGCACTGACTACTCTTTTTTAATTAACGTAAATCGTTTTATTCTCAAAAATCAGTGTAATATGTTCAGATGCTTTAGCACGTGGTATTGATATTCCAGATGTCGATATCGTAATATCTTATGATCCACCACGACATATTAAGACATATATACATCGTATTGGTCGTACGGCTCGTGCTGGCAGACAAGGTACTGCTATAACATTGCTAACGCAAGAGGATCAACAATTGTTTAACGTAAGTTGAATTGCAAAATCCTATGTCGGTATGTATAATAAAAATTTCTTCTTTGCTTTAGAAAAATCTTGTCGAAGTTGGCAAAGTTATAACCGAAGAACTAATGGCTTCCACAAAAACTGAAGAAGCACATGCTCAGAAGTATTCGTTGGCATTAAAAGCATTACGTGAGAAAATCACCAAAGACAAGCGTCTCAAGCTCTTGCAAAAAGAACGTGCTAAGGAGAAATCATTGTTACACAAAGATACTTCGAAAATGACACTCATGGAAAAATTACAGGTACAGGCTAGTGTTCAAGTTCACGAAAAAACTGAAAACAAAATAACTTTAAGTGCCAAAAAGAATCCAAGCCAAAAATTCAAACCCAGAAAACAAAAACTAAAGAAACAAAAAATTTAAACTTGTTTAGAAATGTCCAAACTGAGAAATTTTTAAATAAAACGAATAACTTCATTTGATACAGGATTTTTTTTTATTACATCCTTTGTGTTTATAACTTCAAGTTTCTTAGGTGTAATTTACATTTTTTTTTTTTAATTATTAGACAATTTCTACTCTAACAATAAAAAAAAGACAAACTAAAACTAAAGAAAAAACAAAGCATTCAGCCAATTTTTTAAATGAAAATTATATCATCAATTAAGATTATATTTAATTTATATCAAAAGTGCAAACAAAATAAAAAATATAGTTTATATATTTAGATTAAAAAAAAAAAACTGCCATAAAAGCAGTTCACATTTCCAAACAAATTTAGAATACTTTTACGAATTTAAATGAACATAGAGTGAATAAAAACATTGAGTTGGAATAAATTAACATTTTAATACATATTTGTAACAATTTAAAAGTTACATGTTATTTATGGGATTTTTTATAACTACTAAACTCGACAGTTTTCAATTTAAAAAGAAATTTCATTCAAATAAGAATAAATAAAGGAAAACGTATATTCGGTTTAGCATGCGGGTTGTTTGTAAATTTCACGAAAATCAAGCATTATTATATGATAGAGAGCAATGCAATCCAAACATAAGAACATGGAAAATTTTAAGCAATTTGACACATAGGGATAATATCACAGTCTGTGCGCTGCACCCCCTATCCATAGATGGAGTACAACAAAATCAGTGCAAAAAGATCAAAAACCTAATGAACTATTTTATGAAGCATGTATTCATATCAAGTGAGATTAGTTGGAGACGAAGTCTTCAGGCCTAGAGGCATTGGATTTTATTAACTAAAGTGTCTCCGGTGCATATACCAGATATACAACAAAGTAAATATGCGATAAGCAAATAGGTGAAATTTCAATTCGTTAGTATTGAAATTCCTATATTAATGAAACATAAAAAAAAAAAAAAACAACCATGTGTTGTATCAAATTCGTGATGTAAACAAACATTTTAAAAATAGAGTAGAGTATAAGAATTAGTGCGTGCCACCTTTTAAGGAAGGAAAACCTTTTTATAATTCTCAAGTAATTTTTCCTTCTTTTTTTTGAGAAGAATTTAAAACCGTTTCCTTGCAAAATTAAAGAACAAAAGTAAACAATGCTTTTTGTTTGTAGATTTAGTTCTTTTTTTTTTACAAAGATTGTAAAAATTGAAGGATTTCTGCATTGGAATTTGCTACCGCATTAAATTCGTTGGGATAATTTTCACGTATATTCTTGAGTAAGCCGACGGCATTGTCGCAAGTGTCTTGGTCAACAAATTCCTTTTTATATAAAACGTGAATGGCAATGGCGAGCATTTGTTCGATATAGGCGGCAATTGTATCGCGCGCTTGAATGTATAAAAGTTGAAAACATTTAAAGATGGAAGCATTTTCATCGAAATCTTCCCGTAGTGGCAAATGCTGCAAGAACACTGGCAAAACTTGATTCAAAGGCACTAAATTGCAGTTGGTAATTATAAGGCGAGCAATGGCACCACATATGTTGTCGAGAGCAGCAGGTTCTTTTTCACTAGCAACAGCTTGTGACAAAGCCATCAAAATGTGAGGATATGCCCTACAGGAAATGGTAAACAAAAAAAAGTTAAGTTCTGGTTCTTTGGAAATATTATATAACTACGTACTCAAATGATTTTTCCTCAGAGTACAAAACCAGTTCTCCCAAACCGTAGACAGCATTTTGACGCGCCTGATAGAATTCATCCGCAAGGCCATCAATCATAATGGGACAGAAGGTGTCGAAATATGTGCCTGTATTACTTTTCAAAGCTGCAAAACATTCGGCCAAAGCACCATAGACAAATGCTCTTTGAGATTCAAGTTCTTCATTCTTTTTAGCTTTTTGCTACAAATGTAAAAGGATAATGTATAAATAAGTATAGAAAATTTCATCCGATCTTGTTCTTACCAATTTCGAAACAATAATAGGATAAGCACGTCCAAAATACATGGCAAACTTTTCCGGTTGCATGGCTTTACCAAACAATGGCAACAAATTGCCTGCTCCTTCTACAATTGCTTCATCGTACTCACTCTCTTCGGCATCGTCATCATTGCCACCAGCGGGCTCATCGAATTGACAAGCAACTTTACCGAGTAGAACATCATTGATACAGGTGAAAATGGTATCACATAATTTGCCATCGGACATAGCAATGTGTTTTAACTCCTTCAAGAGATCGGAGAAACTTTCCAGCGCTGCAAGAACAACAGATACTTCCTCATCGTCACGCACAATCTGCCCCAATTTCGGAATTAGAATTGTGATAGCATTTTCAACACCTTGAATATCGTTTTGTTTGTACAAAGCAATAATGAATGTGGTCAACGCGTCGATAGATACTTTACGTATGTCCTCTTGAGGGTGATCAATCATTTTGTATACGTTCTTATAAGATTGTTCCAGATAAGGTATAAAGGCCGCACCGGTATGTTGGGCAAATTCTTTCAGTGCCAAAATGGCCTCCTCCTTTTCGTCCAAATAGGAGTTCTCAACACTGTAGCCAGCGATATTGTCCAATTCATCATCTTCTCCATCGGAATTTTCAATATCAATTTCACGATCATCGTTTTCGTCATTATCTGGACCATGAACGTTGATAACATCTTCTTTGAATTCGGGTATAACTTCCTCTGTTGAGAGGATAGAATCGTATAAACGCTCCATGATCTTGGGATACACGGATGCCATTTCTTCATTAACAACTTCGGCCAGCGAAGCAATTAAATTGTACAGTGCCCGACGTACATCGGGGTCATCGGCCTCCTCAAGTAAGGACAAAGCGAAAGTCATAGTGTCGGTGGCCAATGGCATGAAGTTCTGTTTTCCAATTGTACGGGCAATAGCAGCTAGTGTATCAATAACTTGAGAACGCAACGACAAAATGTCCTCAACTTCAGTTTTAACAAGATATGTTTGAAACATAGCAATCAATTGTTGAAAATAAGGCATCATATTTTCTTTGGCAGCATTGGCAGCAGCAGAAATAGCACTAAGAGCTAACTCACGAACCCGTACAGAATTATTAGGATTCATAGCTTCGAACAGACTAAAAATTCAAAAAAAGGTTACATTATATCTTAACACAACATATAACGAACAAGAGAAAACGCCTACCGTTCCATTAATAATGGTAAGTGAGGCAGTAAACCATCCTCCAAATTCTCACAGAAAGTCTCCAAAGCGTAAAACATACGATCAATATGTTTGGGCTCAGCACCACCGCTCTGCAAACAAAAATAAATAAAATAAACAATTAGTTCGCATGAAATCGCAAAAGTATGTCTGTAGTAGTACATGATTGGTTAAAAGTGTTTTTCGCTTAATTTGCAATTGACTCATATAGAGTATGGAATTCGAGTTTTTTTTAACAGCTGTCGACCACATGCCAGATGCTTCACTTAGATTTGCATGAGGCCAATAAGCCTTTTGAAAAACAAATGCAGCAGTAAAAAAAAATAGAAGGAAAAACAAAAAAGAGCAGAGCCAAAAACAAATTTATATTAATTTTGATTTACTAAAATTAAAAAAAAAAAAAACACCAAGCAGTGTTGCCGATTTCTTCTCAAAAATTATTAAAATCTTAAACAATTAAAAATGGAATGATTTATGTTTTAGGAAAAAAAAAAAAGAAAGTTTTTGCAACACTGTTAGCCATAACAAGATATGGCTGAAACAAAAAGTAGAATTAGATTTACTTACTCTCAACTCGTTGCACAGTTGTTGAAGGAATTCGAATAGAATTGGCAAAATTTGAGGAGCAAACATTGTAATATCCGGTTGTAGATGTTCCGAAAACTGACCAAGGGCAAAAAAGGCAGCATTGCGTACGAGTGGTATGGGATCAGTAATACCGACTTTGACAGTATTCAACATTGTCTCTAAGTACTTGTTGCAAATGGCCTCAGAGCATCCCTCGGCAATAACGGCCATGCTCAAATATGCAGCACGACGTGGCAAAGGATTTTGTCCCTGCAAGGCTGGCTCCAACAACTGCAATAGTGGTGGTATCAATTTTTCTGGTGGCACATTCAAAGCCAACAAGTCCATAGTTTGTGTAGCAGTCGTCATTGGATTTGAACTATCTTCCCCCAGGAAATATTCTTCATCATCTAAAATTAAAAAAAAAGATGAAAAACATTCAAAGAGAATATTTTTTAACAGTATTCGAGTTTTAATCCTTTACCATCGTCACCTTCTGGCTCGGTAGCCATTAAATTGAACACAACCTGAATGATGGGTTCAACCAGTTTTTGTTTAATGATAACCTTCTTCTTCAGACGTACCAACCATCCAATATATGCTACTGTTTTAACTCGTACAGCACTGTCCAATTGGGGGTTGTTGGCAGCTTCCAAGCAAAAGTCTAGCAATAACTTTATGTTTGTTGTCAACAGTTTTGGTGTAAAATCAGCCATGCTTTCCAAAATATCGAAAGCGCGCACGAATTGATCAACATTCGGTTGTACGGCAAATGCTTGCAATGACTTGATTATCAGGGGAATTGATTTCTGGTATGTCTGTTCTGCAGCATTGTGTCCCAAAATGAAAGGTACCAAATATGTCATACCAGACAATAAATTGAATATTACAGGAGAAGACATGTTACCACTGGCTTCAGTAGCCAATAGAGCAGCTGTAAACATTTCACATATCGATTCCATATGTGGTACAAATTGATCAGGTGCCACATCGGTAAGGGTAGCAAAAATAGATGAACCCAATTCACTTTGTTTCGGATCTGCCGAGCTGCAGTGGCCATAGATAAACTTAAGGACTTCATTCATCCATGGATCCGCTTTTTCAGCTTCGTGACGTACCAAAACACCAACAAACTGAGCTATCGCAATCCGTACAGACTTGTTTTCTTCGGTGACCAAAGCATTGAGCATTCCTTGTTTAATACTGAAAAAACGAAATTTTCCATTCACACACATCACTTCACAGTCACATTTACGGTGATTTCTGTTATCTACTTACATTTGCTGTTGTTCTGGTGGTACCATCTGCCAGTGTCGCAATTTACCCAAACGCTTTTTCAATAATACAGCCGAGTATTGGCGTACATGAAACAATTCATTTGAAACAACAATGTCACATAATTGTGGTATTGTTTCCGGATGTTTGTATGCCTCCTGAAGATCAGCAGTAGCCTAAAAAAAACTCGAACATATGAAAACACATTTCTTTCAAGCTATACAAACATACACAAATTTTTAATGTTTATAACATTAAATTTAACAATTAATTTAGCTCGTGGCAACAAGAATTATAGACTTTTATTTTATAACTAGCTGGTTTTACCCGGTCTTGCCCGGGATGAAAAGGCCTTTGACTTGAAAAATGGTTCACTATGCTTACCAGGCGCTGAGTACTTAGTCCCCAATTAGCAAATTCCCCAATAAAATGAACTTTCTTCCCAAAAATTTGTATGGGCAGTAAATTCATTTTTTATTTCAATTAAAAAGTTTTTCGTTTTTTAATTTAAAAGTTTTTTATAAGATGCTGCAGCAAAAATGCTTCAAAAATAAGGTGCGAAGCCGCTTTAAGTTTTTTTTTTTCAGTTTATTTATAAACATCAAATATAACGGAATGGGCCGCAAATTAAAGGAATCAAAACTTTTAAAAATTGAATTAATTCATTCAATAACTGATCATCATTGAGCAGAGACGTCAAATTAAAGTTTCAGAAATGAAAGACTAATGCGACGTTTAATATTGTGTCGCAAGGTTTCTTTAAGCAACTGCTTATAGTATATGTGTGGCCTATTTTGATCAACAGGTAGTTATTTCACATACGTAGAAAAATTTATCATACGACATTTCACTAAGCTGTGTTCCGCGAGCGAGTCGCGTCCGCTTCCGCGCGTTTGGCAGGCAGACCCGTGCTGCCGCGCAGTTGTTGTCAATTTATTTTAATCGCCAAAATATATTTTTCAGATCATTGCGATATTTTTGGTAAGCTGTGTTCCCGAGGCGCGTCGCGTCCGCATCCGTCGCGTCCGCGTCCGCGCGCCTCCCGCCGCTTCCGCGCAGCTACTACCCGTGCTGCCGCTTAGTTCTCGTTAACTTATTTTAATTCCTAAAACATATTTTTTAGAGCATTGCGATATTTAACTGAGCTGTGTTCCGAGAGCGCGTCGCGTACGCATTCGTCGCGTCCGAGTCAGCGGTCGCGCGCCGCGCGTTTTGCAGTCATACCCGTGTTGCCGCGCAGTTGCTGTCAACTTATTTTAATCGCCAAAATATATTTTTCAGATCATTGCGATATTTTAGCTGAGTTGTGTACGGCAAGCGCGTCGCGTTCGCGCGCCTTAGTTTAACTTATTTTAACTTATTTTAATTCCTAAAACATATTTTTTAGAGCATTGCGAAATTTTAGCTGAGCTGTGTTCCGAAAGCGCGTCGCGTGCGCATCCGTCGCGTCCGAGTCCGCGGTCGATATTTTAGCTGAGCTGTGTTCCGCGAGCACGTCGCGTCCGCGCGCCGCTTCCTCGCAGCTACTACCCGTGCCTCCGCTTAGTTCTCGTTAACTTATTTTAATTCCTAAAACATATTTTTTAGAGCATTCCGATATTTTAGCTGAGCTGTGTTCTGAGAGCGCGTCGCGTCCGCACCCGTCGCGTCCGAGTCCGCGGTTGCACGCCGCGCGCCGCTTCCGCGCGTTTGGCAACCAAACCTGTGCTGCCGCGCAGCCGTTGCCAACTTATTTTGAAAAGAATACTCATTTTACTAAAATAAATATTTAACAAAATTCATTAAATAAAAATACGTAAAAATTTAAGAATGAATTTGGGGAGTAAGTTCATTTTTTATTTCGATAAAAAAAAAAATGGAGAATTTGTTAATTTCTTTTGGGTACCTTTTTTTTAAGTTTGGGGAATTTGTTCACCGTGTAGTTATTTCCTGTAACCCAAATTTCAGAGAAATACATTGAAAAGTACAAATTTGTAAGGGAAGAAATATACCACATAACAAAATATGAATTTTATAAGAAAATTGGGCGTAAAAGTAGGCGTGGTCGGTAAAAATCCCTGGAATATGTACAAAATTTCGAAGAAAGCCATTGAAAAATAAAAGTTTTTATAGCAATCAAATAAAGAAACAAATAAAAGGAAAAAATAAGTTTTATATACATAGAAGTTGGCGCAAAGTAGGCGTGGCCTGTAAGAAGCATATGGTGATCTTCCCTGTAGTATAGAGATAGTGTGACCAAATTTTAGACATCCTTTGAAAAATAAAAATTTCTATAGTGAACAAATATACAAAAAACAGAAAATTAATTTTGTATAAAAAGCGGGCGTAGAAGTAGGCGTGATCGGCAATAATCATATGGCAACCTCTCTGGAGTACAGAGATCGTGTGTAGCAAATTTCAGAGAAATCCGTTAAAAAATTGTGTAGCGAAAAAATGTACGAAAAAACAGAATATGAATTGTATACAAAAAGTGGGCGTAATAGTAGGCGTGACCGGTACGAAGAATATGTCGACTTTCCCTGGAGGAGAGAGATCGTGTGTACCAAATTTCAGAGAAATCGGTTGAAAAATAAAAATTTGTATAGCGAACAAATATACCAAAAAACAAAATGAATTGTATACAAAAAGTGGGCGTTAAAGTAGGCGTGGCAGGCACGAAGCATATGGCGCCCTTAAGTGGAGTACAGAGGTCGTGTGTACCAAATTTCAGAGAATTCCGTTGAAAAACAAAAATTTGTATAGCAAACAAATATACCAAAAAACAGAAAACGAATTGTATACAAAAAGTGGGCGTAAAAGTAGGTGTGGCCGCAAAAAGCACCCGGTGACCTGGCCTGAGGTACAAAGAATGTGTGTACCAAATTTCAGAGAAATGCGTTGAAAAATAAAAATTTGTAAACCGAACAAATATACCAAAAAGCAGAAAATGAATTGTATATAAAAAGTGGGCGTAAAAGCAGGCGTGGTCGATAAAAGGTATATGACGACCTTAGCTGGAGTACAGGGATCGTGTATACCGAATTTCAGAGAAATCTGTTAACAAATAAAAATTTGTATAGTGAACAAATATGAATAAAACAGAAAATGAATTTTACATAAAAAGTGGGCGTAAAAGTAGGCGTGGCCGGTAAAAAGTATATGGCGACCTTTCCTGGGGTATAGAGATCGTGTGTGCAAAATTTCAGGAAAATCCGTTGAAAAATAAAAATTTGTATAGCGGTCAAACAAACAAACAAACAAACAAACAAACAGAAAATGAATTTTATATATATAGATGATTATTAAAATTATATTAACCAATATGTATTGTTGTTTTTGTATGAATTGTATGCCAAATATTATCTATCATGTTCTTGGTTTCTTTACCTGAATGAAAATATAAAAATTTTTATATTAGCATTTTCATAAACAAACATACATACATACATATTTAAAATATTTGTATGTATTAATATTTATACAAAACTTTGCAAATTCAACATACATTTCATTGAAAAAATCTTTTTTCTATTACAATCAAATCTCGCATAGACTAAATAATTCAAATGACAATCTAACCGGCGATACATTCATTCAAGTGTCACATTGAATTTCAATTTTGCGAATTTTATTTATTTTATTTTACTTATTTTTTTAGGCATAATGCTATTAATATAAAATTAAATAATGTTACTTCATGGATTTTCTACGTTAATACATTTGTTTCACGTACATTTTAATTTTACACGTAAATATTTTATCAAATAGTCGTTTGAAGAGACACATGGTTCTTCTTACTACACACTAATGTTAAAGAGAACACAAACATTAAATAATTTATAAACAATTATTTAAATTGTTGCTGACCACACCCCTTATCTGTTTAATTATTTCGTGAATAATTGTCTTCTGTAAAATGACACCATCGCAGTGTTAAAAATTACCATGATTTATTTTCAGAAGATTCTACGAGTAAAATGAATAGAATCGAACATTGGGGTAAGCAAATAAAAATTTTTTTGGGACTGAGTTTACACTATTATCGGAAAACATAAACTGTCTGTAATATAAAAACTCTACAATTAGTTTACATAGATATTTAGGAAAGTTAGCTTCTAATGGTTTATATAAAAGGCCATTGTTTAATTAAATTTTCAGTAACAAACTTACTTAGCCGATAATGTATAACTTGTTCAAAAATTGTTCCTGTTACTCTTATTGGCCTGTAATTACCCCACCACATGAAAAATAATTGAGTTTGATGCAACTATTAAAGATTATTATCAGCTATTTAAAAGCTTTAGAATTTCGTAAAAACCTTGAGATTTAGAGGGCGCTTAAGAGATGATACTAAATTTTTTATATCAGCTAGAGATATAAATATACTTATATAGCTCATTCTGAGGAATGCTTCTAATGACTCGTGGTTCTTTTCTTTTGTTCTTTTGGAATTTCCAACTTAAAAAAAAAAAAAAAACAAGAATTTTATTATATCCTTAGCCCCGCAGGCTTCTGCTTATTTTCCAAAATGGTTTACCGCCCGACTTAACTAGATAGATCGATAGTATTTTCCACATTGATATTTCTTTTTCTTTCTTGTGCTAATAGAATAGAAATTAATTATCAAAACGTTAGCAGCTAAATGACTTTTTGGAACGATATTCTTTTTAATTTTATATTTTTCATTTAATAGTTATATCGATTAAAAGAGCGATACCAGATTAAGAATCCGCCAATTCCGTCATTTCAATAGGTAAAATAGTTTTTAAAATAAGGCTTATTATTTTCGTTGAGATTTTTTTTTTAAATGAGCGATTTTAGCATTTCAGTAAAACTCAGATTTAAAATTCTTCTAACGACATATAATTGAATTGTCGTATCCATTCTATTGAAGCATTGTTAGATTTATTTTAATTAGTTCTGATCGGCAGGTTAAACGCTTTTTGTATAAGATTTAATTATTGCTGTTTTTAAAAATGGGTAAAACTTCCACTGATATTAGAGAACTTGTGTTAAAACTTGGTAATGAAGGCAAAACTTTTCGTGAAATTGGCTCCATTATCAACAGAAGCCATAATACTGTGAAGAAAATAATTGATAAGTATGAACAATTCGGTACAACAGAAAATCGCCGACCAAAAGCTTTAAATGATGCTGAAGTATGGTCCATTGTTCGTGATGTGAAGAAAAATCCATTTAAAAGTGCTGTTTAAATATCACAGGAAGTTTCAGCTAAATCAGATACTAGCGTAAGTGCCAGCACAATACATCGATCAATACACGCAAATGGATTACATGGTCGATTCTCAAGAAGCCGCTCATATCCGCAGCTAATCAGAAACGACGTCTGAATTATGGAAAAAAAAAAATATGAAAATAAGGATGTTTCTTTCTGGAATAATGTCCTGTTTAACGATGAAAGCAACTTTGAGATTTTTAGTTAGAAAAAAAAGTATGGAGAACCAAAAATAAAGAATATGCAGAAAACAATCTAAACTCCACGGTTAAGTACGGTGGGGGTTCGGTGATGGTATGGGAATGTATGGCGGCAAGCGGGGTTGGCAATTTGATTTTTATTGAAGGTAATATGAATAAAACCGACTACCTAAATATTTTGAAAAACAAAAAAAACCAGTGTGTAGAAATTGACCTTACAGGGATCCTGGATCTTTCAACAGGACAATGATCCCAAACATTCTGCAAGAATAGTGAAAGAATGGCTACTCTATCGCACTCCCAAGACATTGGATCATCCTCCCTAATCGCCGGACATAAACCCAATCGAACATTTATGGGAGCATTTAGAGCGCCAAATTCGAAAAAGGACAATTACCAATAAGGATATGCTGAAATGCGTTATTACGGAAGAGTGGCAGAAAATTTCATCCGACTAACAAAAAATCTAGTTGAATCGATGCCTCGAAGACTGAGTGGCGTTATTAAAGCAAAGGAAAAACAACCAAATACTAAATCGTTATTTTCATTAAAAAAATTTTATACACTTCTTTTTGACGCGTAAAATATGGAGTACATTTTGTTTTTGTTTCAAAACTTTTGTTGTTTTTTTAGAATTAAGTTAAGTATTAAACACTGACTTAAAAAAACAAAATGTTAAATATTATCTTACTGAAATATATAGTTTATCAAAAATACTGATGTCTGTACTTTTATTTGCCGCTCACTGTATATATTTGGTTCTTCATCATTGTATAAATAATTATGGTTACACATATCGTCACCTAAAATGCAAAAGGCCGTAACAAAAAAAATTCCAAATCGACTTTTTTGTTTTGTAGTTTCGGCATTTCACTTAAAAACTATTTTCCCATAATTTTTTTTTTCATGAATAAATCCATCTTTGTTTTTAGGTTGATTCTAAAATTTGGATATTAAGTTTTAAGTTGTTTTTTATGATGTTTTTGCTTCTCTGGTAAAAAAAAAAATAAAAATGTTAGTCACAGCCTTCTGCATTTTAGGTGACGATATACAAATCATATATTTGTGAATACCACGATTTCTATTTGTCTAGCTTTTTTTTTTACGAAATGGTAACCCACTTTATTTTTTATCATTTACACATACAATCACTGCTGGCATAATAATAAGCATATACTTCTACCAGCAAATTGAAATTGCAATAGACATAGGAAGACACAAAAGGTAAAAACTGAAAAGGAACATCGCGATGTGTCCACGTGTTTTACACAACTTTGTTTAAAAATGTACCTTCTATTAATTCAAATAAATACGCACCTTCTTAATAAGATTATTATCAGCAGATAATAAATTTGCAATGATTTGTTCCATTTCTATTTCGTATAGATCAACTTTTCTATGCGTTATTTTAACGTCCAATTGCAGCTTCAAATGATCTGATGCTCTATTAAATAAGGTTAAAATGGTTTTTAACTTTCTTCAAATATTTTTTAGCGCACGTCTTCCGGCACACAAGTCGGCTGAAAAGGAATAAAAAGAAAATTTTCTTACACTTCACAGAATAGTTGATTCACTCACTTGAATAGTTGATCAATTTAGTACTATTTTATAAAAATTTAAAATTTCTTTAAAATTGCATGAACCATATAATATCTGAGGGACTCAGCCTCAAGAACAAGCAAGAGGGGTATAAATTGTTAAATGGTTCCATTTTTTATCATTTTTTTTTTTTAAATTCTCTTTCACTCATTTTAATATACATATGTATTTGTTTCGTATATATCTTTTTTTAGTAGGGAATCAACAACTAAAGAGAATTTCCCGATAAAATGTCAACAACAATTTAAAAAATTTTACTTACCAACTATAGAAGAGAATTGGGAAAATTGCATGAAATATTTCATAAAATTGTTCATGGAATTTTTTGCTACGATAAAATTTTACAACAAACAGATGGAATTTGGTTGCGCGGTTATATTCGTTTTTTCTCGTTTTCTCAATTTTGCAGAGATGCAAATTTAGAGTATTGTAAATTTTAGCGCGCGTTGTATCGATTACACAATTAGTTTTGCAAGAATCGAATATAAAATTTTTACATGTAACTGGAAAACAAATATATCAATGGAAAAAAAAATATATTTAAAAAAAAATTGTTGAATGTTTATATTTGGGCTACGTCTAAAAAGGAATACAAATAATTAAAAAAAAAAAATTACTGTATCTATTATAAACGAAAAAGAAAACGACTTTGTTGCGCAACTTTTTTTCAATTCTCTTTTAAAGTTGCCTTAATGTTCACACAAAGTCGGGGGTCACACAAGGCAATTTTTATTGCGCAACTTTTTGGCAATTCTCTTTTGAAATTGCTTTTATGTCCACACACGACAATTTCTTCGGCAATTTTACTGTTTTGTTTTTTTATTTTCTTATAATTTGACATTTGTGCTCTAGTCGTAAATAACAATAATAAAATTAAATACATACATACATAAATTAATTTAATTGGTTTTGTTGAAAAACGAATTCAAAAGAAAAAATTAAGTCCCGATTCGATTTAAAGGCCATTTTAATAAAGTAAACAATAATTAGTCTGGGTTCAGACAAGGCAATTTTTGTTGCGGCAATTTTTTGCCATTCTCTTTTAAAGTTGCCTTAATGTTCACACAGAGAAATTTGTTGCCGCAACTTTTTGTTTTCTTTTGCTTTCAAATTCTTACATTTTTGACAGTTTCTTTTATTTAGTTTGTGTAAAAAGAATTTATTATTGGTTCAATGTGAAAAATCATTTTTGTTTGAAAAAATGGAAGTCAAAGAAAAAAATGACATAATCGAATCTATAATTGACTGCATTGAAGTGGCTATAGATTTTTGGATTGTTCCATATGTCGTACTTCTTTCATATATTGTGTCCGCAAATTTTTCCATTTTCTTTTTACTTCAACATTAATTGTGCTATCTATTTTTTGCATTTCTTCCGTAATGGAATTGTCTCTGTTTAAATATTATTCTGATCTTATGTTGTAAATACAAGTATTTTCTTCCACACACATTATTAATTTTTCTGTAAGCTGCCGATTCCATATAAATGACATTTTTATTTAATTATTATTAATTGCACTACTTTGTTTATAAAATAAACACTTATTTAATTTTATGTATCTTTATTATCTAGAAAAATTGTGTAAAATATAAATAAAATCTGTTTTTAAATTTTTTTAAATTGAGCGCAAATTCAAACAAGGAAGCACAGAATGAAAAGAAATGTCAAATAATAACCTGCAGCTAACTTCGTGTTTATAATTACGAATTGCAGAACAAAACGAGTTGCCGAGTACAAGCAACTCCGTACCAATTACCACTCTTCTTTCCCCTCTCTCCTACAAACTCAAGAATTGCGCAACAAAAGTTGCCTAGTGTGAACTCGGACTTACGAATTATTCACACCAAGAAGCGAAACACCGAATGAAAAGAAATGTCAAATATTCAACAAAAAAAAAAAGCGAATGAGAGAATTGCTGGAAATAGCCGAGAACCGACAATTATTTTTCCCTTTTTATTCCCCTCACCGCAAACATCTACAAACTCAAGAATTGCGCAACAAAAGTTGCCTTGTGTGAACTCGGACAAAGAAATTTATTCCCGCAACTTATCGTTTTCTTTTGCTTTCAAATTCTTACGTTGTTGACAGTTCACTTTATTAGCTTGTATAAAACGAATTTATTATTGGTCCAAAGTAAAAAATCTATTTGTGTGAAAAAATGGAAGTCAAGAAAAAATGAAATAATAAAAAAAATAATAAAATAAATTAAATAATAGTTATAATTTTTCACAGCGAAGCAAAGAATAAAAAGAAATGTCAAATAATAAGCTGCAGCTAACTTCGTGTTTATAATTACGAATTGCACAACAAAACGAGTTGCCGAGTACAAGCAACTCCGTACCAAATACCGCTCTTCTTTCCCCTCTCTCCAACAAACTCAAGAATTGCGCAACAAAAGTTACCTTGTGTGAATTCGGACTAATAGTGACAAAAAATAAAGAAATAAACACACAAGTTTTTATAAGTGGTTATAAACTGAAAAATAATCCAAAATTATTTTGCATTCTCTCCACAGATCGAAGCAGCTGGAGTATAAGATTTTAAAGAAAAATTTCAACCTTTATGAAAATATAATTTTTAACGTCTTTTTACACTTAGAATTTATACTGCAATAGATTCGGCATTTTCTGGAATTTTGGGACCTTTATAAAAATTTTATATAAAGATTATAGGTGTAAGAATAGCTTAAATTATAAAATTTAAGCAAACAAAATATATTTCAAAACGAAAATGTTAAACTCCTTTAAAGTTAGGCCCATTTTCCTTTAAAAATCATTAAAAAATAAAATAAAAACTATTTAATATCTTTAGATCCTATGTATTATTTGTTGCAATATCTATATGTAAAGATAAAGATCTCATATGTAAATATCAAATTTGTTAAAATATGTAAATAAAGGAAGAATATATAATTGATAATTGAATTGAATTCCTTTAAAGTTAGAAAAAATACTAAGTGAGGAGCTAATTTTAAGGAGCTAATTTTATATGACCAATACATTTAATAGCATCTTCAAACGGCAAAATGAACCACTTGATTCGCTCTCTGAATCATGATTCGATCTCTGGTGTTCAATTCAATTACATAAATATTCTTCCTTTATTTACATATTTTAACAAATGTTGATATTTACATATGAGATCTTATCTTTACATATAGATATTGCAACAACTAATTCATAGGATCTAAAGATATTAAATAGTTTTTATATTATTTTTTAATGATTTTTAAAGGAAAATGGGAGGAAGAAAACCTTTATATGACCTCTATAAGCATATAATTTTCAATTTGGTGATTTCTTTTTAATTTTACGTTATTTCTCTACATTCTGTTATCTTTGGGTACGTTATTTACGTTATTTCTTTCTCTACATTCTGTTATCAATTTTGGCAAAGTAATTGTTATTAATCCTTCTTATGAAATCGATCATTTTTTCATAACCTACCAGGGCTTTTTATTTATAATTTTAAGACATTTGTTTTGTATAATTTGTAACCGTTTTAGGTGGCAGTTGGCAGCTTCACTCCAAATAGGACACGCGTATGTTAATATTGGCCTTATAACACTTTTGAAGACCAGATTTTTGTTTTTGGGGTTTAGAAATGACCTTCTATTTAGTAGTGGTCACAACGCTTTAAATGATTTTATAGCTTTTTGACACGTATCCATAATATGTTGTTTAAATATAAGCTTTTTGTCCAAGACAACTCCGAGATATTTGACCTCGTTAAGTACTTTTATGGCATTATTTCCAATAAGAAGATGACGTCTTGGCAGTCTTTTTGGAGATTTGTTGAATGGAAAAATTATTGCTTGGGTCTTGTTTGGATTAATTTTGATTTTCCATTTGTGAAAATATGTACTGCAATTTACAAGTCCCTTTTCTATTTTCTTCAGGAGTGCGCTTGTAAGTTTGTTTGAAGAAATTTACGCAGTATCATCTGCGTAATAAGCAATTTTCATATATTTCGGGACTTTAAAATCGGATGTATATATCGAGTAAAGCAATGGCGACAAGACAAATCCTTGAGGTAACCCTGTGGTAATGGTTTTTGGAGATGATCTTTCATTATTAACCGCAACTTTAAAGTTTCTGCCGTGAATGAAATCTGAAATAAGTTTGCATAAATATTTTGGTATATTTGCATCAAGAAGTTTAAATACTAGGCCATTATGCCAAACCACAGCTTATACTGCCAAACGGTGTCAAACGCTTTTTCAATATCTAACAATATTAGACCCGTTGAACGTTTATTGTTTTTATTTATGATTATTTGATTTTAAATTCTTTTTATTTGATGAGTAGTGCTATGCCCTTTTTTAAATCCAAATTGTTCTTTAGCAACAATAGAATTGGTCGTTACATATTGACTAAGACGAGAATGTAGTATTTTTTCAAACATTTTACCTAAGTTACTTAATAGACTAATAGGTCTGTAGCTGTTTGGGTTATTTTTGGCTTACTAGGTTTGTTTATGACTATAACCTTAGCATTTTTGAAATGGTTTGGGAAAGAGTTGAGTTTAATGCAGCTGTTAAATATTATAACCAGTAATTTTAGAGCTTTGAGTGGTAGTTTCTTTAAGAGCAGGTTCAGAACATTGTCATAACCAGGGGATTTTGAGGGTTTTATTGATGAGACAATATTCATTACTTCTTCAAGAGATGTATAAATAGCTGATTCAGAACTAGGATTTTCCTTTTTAAAATTATTTATTTATTAATGTATTGTATTATTGTATTTATTAATGTATCCGCTGTGTGGTTGTAGTTCGAAGTGAGGTTATTTGCTTGGACAAATGTATTTGCCAGGATTTCTGCCTTGCCCTTATCAGTCGCTCTCTGGTGTTCAGACGAGTGTTCTTGTTTCATTTTGACGTTTATATTATTTGTGCAAATATTTGAGGACATCCTCCTACACTTTACGTTTCACTATTTCATTTTTTCCATTTTTTTTAAATATATATATGTAAATATATACTTTTTTTATTTGTTAAATGTTTCTATTTATTTTATTGCCCACATTAATTTTTTGTTTTCTCTTTGTTTATATATTTTAGACAACTAGTTCAGATAAACTAGCGACAAGTTTTTATCAAAATCGGAGACGACAGTCAATTTTTCTAGGTTCACAACTAGGTTCAACATGAACCAAGTAGGTTCGCTCTCAAAATTTTGTATGGCGAATCATGTAGATTCAATCATTATTCGGGCGCGAACCGTGAATGAGAGAGCGAACCGCGAATCTTGCTGTTCATACGATGAACATTTCATTAAAATTAGTGATTATAAAAAATCGTTTGAATGGCGTCGTATGACCCAATTCTTATCCTACGTTGTTGCGAATAAAGTAATGCGGGTACATTAACTAACCGGTTACTCCGAATTTTTAACATATAAAAATCTGGTACCCCTTTTTGTCAGTTTCTTTTTCATACTCATCTTTCCACCGCCATTTTTAAAATGAAAGGACAGTACATTTATTGAAGCCTTAAACAAGAGTATAAAAAAAATTAAACCTTTGATTAAAAAAGTGTTTATGTGTTTGTCTTAAAGAAAGTCACATATATGTTTTTTATTGTGTCTGTTATTTAAATGTTTTTTTTTTACATAATTCACAAAAATTCCTGAGCAATACAATTTTGTCGACATGGAACGTAATATGGGAAATGGAAGCGCATTGCGTACAGATGATAGTTCATTGGGTATTCTAAATATGGATAAATTAAAGGGTAGAGGAAGATGTAATTGTATTGCTGACCATTAAATATTCAAAATTTTAACAATTAAATATTTGTAGTTTTCGGTGATATATCTTCGGACCTTACAAATGGTTCACACGAAAGTAGTGGCCGCCGCATAAGTGATCGGTTAAACGTAAGTAGTTGTTATTAATCATTGTTATTGGTTTTTGTTAACTTTTTCTTATTTTTTCGTAGAGTGAACGAATAAAAGCAATAGAAGCATTGCATAAATCTCAGAAAGGCGATGTCTTCAAAAAACCACATGCAGTCAAAAATAAGGAAAACTTGAAGAGTGTTATAAATGCATCATCTAATAATCAATTGTCAATACGTAAGTTTTTAATTTGTATATTATAAATTGAGTAGAAAGGTTTCCTTGTTGTATATCGTCACCTAATATGCAAAATGCGGGAACACAAAAACTGATAGATTTTGGACTGAATTACACGTCTCCACATAATTTTAGTATCACATGTCTTAAATTGTCGATTAAAATTAAAGAAAACAAAACGCCATAACAAAAATTAAAATATACCCGGCTATTGTTTTTTGAACACTGATAATTGTGTTGTAACTTTTGAAATTATTATAACGCCCTTCATATATAAAGCTATTTCTTTTTCTCTTTAATTTTCCTATTTAGTCTGAAGGAACCATATACAAATTTACATTCTATGTAATGTATTTTGCGCGCAAATAGTCTAGTTAATAATATCATAGTTTGTAAAATTGGTAAAAAAAATATATATGTGTTTTAAAGAGTCATCACATGACGAAACGGGTAATAATATAGACTCTCCACAATATATATTTTCATGATATTTTTGAAACTTGTCCACGGCGTCAAAAAATATTGGTGTAAATTTCATTAGTTAAACTATAATGTAGCAATTTATTTTGTTATTTATTTAGAATTTGATCGCTCTGATTATGTGCCATTTCGACGCCCACAAACTATTAATATATCGGATCTTGTAACAGATGAAACTATAAATTTAGAAACAAGTTCATGTCCAACTTCTACTTCGAAAGATGTTAAAGTTTCATTTGAACCGGCAGAAATAACCGGTCGATCAACTCTGTACAAAAAATACCCGAAAACTTCCAACAATATGGGAACAGGAAGAGATGGAGAACGTGTTCTTAAAGTGAATCAGTCAGTCAGTGATATTCTTGCCTCGTCGTTTGCTTCAAAGGCACGAAATCTTTGCGATACGTTACAAGGCGGTGATACGACATTGGATTCTAGTGTGGCTGTAACAGGTGGTCGACATATACGTGGTATTTCCGCGGTGTCATCATCGACCTCATGCAGTTCGTTTACTAGTTACAATAGATCAAAAAGTCTACCAAGAACAGCTGATATGTCATTATCAAAGAATACATGCTCGGAAGAATCCTTTTTTAATGGAGGTTTTGAAAACTTTTCATTTAACTCTGTCGGTGCTGGCGCCGGAGGTAATGCGAGTTGTATTTCTAATGAAGAATTTATGCCAGGAGAACTTATGCAATCCAAACTAATTAATGATGAAATATCATGGGCCCAAGAATATGCTGCCATACCAGCAACAACTCTGAGTGAACAGGCTAAAGCTAAAGCTGCAGGGACTTCGGCAGTTACCATTATTTCAAATGGCTTTGATTCACCATCAGCATCCAAGTGTGTTTTTGTAAACAGTATTTCTAAATTGTAGTATGTATTTTTAGTAGGTTTGTAATATCTCTTTAATTTAAATTTGCAGTTCAATGATTGCCGGTGATCCTAACTTTTCGGTGGGAAACTTTTTCAATATGCGTTCTGATAATATATGGAACATTGTTCCCTCTACAAGTCCTGATAAGTGTCGTACCCCCATAGCTTTGGTGGATGATGAAGGTAATAAAACTGTTACAACAACAACAACCGAATTAGAGTCGGCAACAAATATATCAATAACACCGAAAATTGATAACAAAACATATACTCGTGTGGGGGCAGACTCAATGCTAAAACCGATCAAAACACATTTGTCAAGACAATCCACTGCTACTAATAGTCATGAGAGTAAGGACTCTGGAAACTCCACTGATAATTCGTATCTACTAAGTATGTCAGCCATTGATCGCGCCTTATGTAAGTATTATAACTTTGTAGATTTCAATCAACTGATCTAATCCTCATCAAACATTAATAACTTTAGGCAATTTAGATATTGAACCTAATGCTTCCGGTGTAGGAGTATCTGAACAATTATTGATGCAGGGTAAAAAGTGTAAAACACTTATGAACCCCTATCGTGAAGGAAATAAAGGGGTTAACAATATAGAATTTACATTGCGGTCAAAAGATGGATCATTAGGAGCCAACACAAAAACATGGGCTGATGAAAAATCTAATACAGACGCTGAAATGATTTTGGAAAATAAGGAAAATCTTGACCCTGAAGCATCTATACGTGGCTCAAGTGGAGTTGAGCTTTCAGATACACTGCTTTTTACTGAATCGTTGTTGAATTCTAGCGATATGAAACAATTGCAGAGTAACATTACACTACCTCGTTCTCCACTTAGTCCCATTGAAGTGAGTGCTGCGCCAAAATTAAGAGTCAGTGTCAGCGAAGTATTTGATGATGGAGAAGAGGCAGATAATGATGAGTGGCCCGGTACACCGATCACTAGCAAACGTCGAATGCGACGCACAAAATTACCACGTGACATAAGTCCCTCGCAAATCAATATAGAACATGAAGATTCCCCAGATGCAATAACTCCCGTAAACACTAAATCATTTCGTTCCCATGTATCTAATATTAGCCAGAGTAATAATAATAACAAATTATTCTCCATGAAAGAACAAAAAGCGATGAGTTTGAGTCGTCATGATGGATGTTCTCGAAATACAAATGCTATCTCACCTAATATGTCCAATGGTAATCTTTCTGCTAGTTCACTAGTAGTACGCAGTAACACTCTGGCTGTACCTCAAGGTTCAGCTCAAACTGATAGTCCAGTTAGAGTGGAAAGTTCCCCAATAACTTCGCCTCGCAGTTGTCTTCTGTCACATGTGTCTTCGCCGACACCTACCAACAGCGTATTCCGTTCACCTAATCTTGACTCTACAACCAATTCGGACCATCACTTACTAAGTGCTGGTGCAGCTAGCAAAGTGGTGTCGTCCCCGGGTAGTGAAGCTTCCAGTTCATGTAGTTATGGAACTCTGCAAACATATCGAAGTGCTTTATCGAGTACAACTTCCCGCAGCGTTTCTCGCTGTTCCAGTTCAAGTGAATTTAGTCATCGCGATGGTAAACAAATCCCCCTGAAAGTAACAAACACGGAGCTTTCATGGGGCAGTGTTAAATTAAGAAGCGATTCATATAAGTCAATGCAAATCAAAAATGTTTTTAATAAACGACTTGTAATTCGGATTGAGGTGAGCGGTCCTGGATATCAAATTGTAAATTCCCAACGATGCAATACAGTCACGCTTCAATCGCAAGAATGCCGTTCAATAAGCATTATTTTTTGTCCGACTGTGCGAGGTGTCGCCATTGGTAAGCTGTCGTTCTACGCTCCTACTTGTGGAACCACGGTCGGAAATTCGTTCATGGATATACCTCTCTACGGCTACGGTGGCCATGCCACTATCTTTCCCCAAAATATTATCATTGGACCTGTGGGCAATCCATTCGTGGCGATGGGCAATGTTTGCGATTTAGCCCAACCTTTGGAAAACACCGTCAGGTTATTCAACAAGGGCTCCTTATTAGGCTTTGCTGTTATCAACATCGATTCGTTTGGTTTAATGATGCCTCGACTCAGTGATGCATTTGAAATATATCCCCGCAAAATACTTATTCCTCCTAAAAACGTGGTTAATGTACGCATTGTATTTAGACCAAAACGAGAAGAAATTAAGAAATTAATACAAAAAATGGGCACCGTTTTAATATTGGCCAATATGCGCATTATTTGTGGCGATGAAGCAAATCGTCACCGAATTCGACGTTTGTTGGTGCAAATGAGTGAGGATGAACGTTCGAAGCTATCTTCTCCTATCTTGGATATGTTGTGGACAAAATTCCCCGAAGAGCAGGAACTAAATTTAGATGGAATTCCAGAAAATTGCAGTGTTGCAATGGAATTGACATCCGGTTTTCGCATTCATGAAATCATGCTTACAATTAATCATGAAAATATGGATGAAACCGCGGAAACGTCTTCCCTTTACCTGCCAGATGTTGATGACACGGTTCTATTTCGAACGGTCTGTCATGTTGATTCACCAAAACTACCATCCACCCTGGGTACCGTAGACGAAATGTTCGAAGAATGTGGTGCGGAAGAACATGTTTCATCAACTAGGCAAGGTTCATGGTCGGTTACTCCTAATGCGATTGATATTAACTTAAATCGGCCAGAACTTTTTTCTTTGTTCGTGCACAATGGTTTTAAGTCTCGTCAATATTTCGAAATAGCTTGCAATAAGAAACAAACGTTGTGCTTTGTACCCAGTGAAGGCTACGTAGTGCCAGATGGTGGTCGCACTAAAGTTGATATAAGTATAAATCCTAATGTCCAGATTCCTGAAGGAGAAGTTTATATAATGGTAAGTTTCCATGTTCCGTATAATCCGCAATGATTTGTTAATAACTGTTATATATATGATTTCCTCTCTCATTTTTCTCTAAGGTTTACATGGAAAACGAACGTATTACTGTTCCTGTTACAATTTATCGTCAATAGTCGCTGATTTATTTGTTCTATACAACCTAACCTATGTTTTTATATTTTACGCCGTTTTTTGTTTGGAAAAATACATGTATCAATCTTTTTATTTTATTGAAAGTTAAAACTAAGTTTAAGAGTTTAATAAAAAATTTTAAAATTATGAGTTAGATTTAGTCCTGATCTTCATCAAATTCATATTGACGTTTTTCGATTTCTTGCGTGTCATACAGGTCCAATGGCAAATCACAGCCCAGATAGGCATCGTTGTCGACCGAGTATTTTATAAAAGTACGCCAGCAGGGATCTAAAACCAACAAATGAGGATTCCCAAAAATGTACAAAAGGTAACGAGCTCGAGAAATGGCAACATTCATGCGTTTAGCACATTGAACGAAACCCAATGAATGGCGTAAGTCATTCGATATAAGCTTTCGTGTAGAACGAACCGTGGAAATGAGTATTATATCTCGTTCCTGGAACAAAATGCATTAAGTGTTATTTGAATTCAAATACATATAAGAGAATGTACTTACTTGACCTTGAAACTCTTCGACGGAACCAATTTTTGGCATTGCAATGTCAGCGGTTGTAAAGAGGCTACGCAAATGTTTAACCTGCTTCATGTACGGTGTTATAATACCTATGTTTTCAGGTTTTATATTTTTGCGATAGAGTTGAAGAGTCATAAGGAAAACCTGTTGATAGATAGATAGTTCAGAGTATTGGTGATGAAACAGCAATAAATAAATATATATATATATAAAGAACAAATTACATTTTTGGCTTCATGAGGGTTGTACCATGATGGAGAATCCTTTTCTTGCATGTTTTCACTTAGCATTCCATAAAAGAAAGCACCATGTGAAGGGAAACGAGTTTCAGACTCAGGAAGCAAATCGCTTATTCTGCTAATCATTTCAGCTTCGCGAGAACCAGTTTCTTTTATCATTGGTATCAGTTCCGAATCGTAGAAGAGTTCATTGTAGACATGAAGTATGGAAGGCAGAGCACGATAACTATACAAGAGTTTGGTTACTAACCGAGGATCAAATCCAGATGAATTTGGATAACGCATAATGTCACGCATGTAAGGAGACCGGGTTAGAATTCGTTCAAGAAACGAAGTGGAAAATCCCCGTTCTCCGGCATAACGGTTTGTAACAATTGCCTGCAATTGAAGTGGATCCCCAGCAAGAACAACCTGCCCACGTGTTTTCGAAACTTGTGTGATCGCTACCATTATCTCTGGTTCAGTGCACTGACCTGATTCGTCAATTAGGACGTGTGTAAAGTGACCTTGTGGAAAATCCATTTGCAGAAAATTACCCAAAGTAGAACAGGTGCTTATGGTAACACGATGACGACCCAAGTACTTCATTTGACATTTCAGTTTGAGCCCTGATTCGGTAACAATCATTGAATCATTGGAGGTCCCATCAGCGGCTATATCAATGGTAGCACAATACGGCATGAGGTGTTCAGGTATAAGTTCTTTTTCAATTTGATTTTGCGATACAAGTCGTATAAAGTCACCAGCATGCAGGTCTCCACTTTCAATTAGACGAGTAGTTATCAAATCAGCCGAACTGTTCGAAGGCGTACCTACCAAAAGTCGTGAGCTAGGTATATGTTTTACTAGTTGTAGAATCGTTTCCACCAATGTCAACGTTTTGCCAGTGCCCGGAGGACCAAAAATCACGTACGGCATATTTTGGACCTCTCCGCGAAGTATTTTAGCTACAGCTTTCTTCTGAATTGGGTTTAATGTTTTGTTATACCACTTACATGTTGTGTCCTGTAAAATCATGTTATGATTTATGTCTAACTGTACGTCCAGTTGAGGCTTTTCACGCAGATGAATACGTGATGGAAACAGGAACTGTTCACCAAGATGTTTAACAACGCGGTCAACAGAATAATGTTGCTTTCTAAAACCAAAGCGAGAAAAATAAAATTCCAAACGGTAATCTTCTCCGTTGTACTTTTGTTGAAAGCCGGCGTTGAATTTCACTAATACACGATTAAAGAGGACCCTGTGAATTACCCCATCGTAGCTTCGTTTGTCTGAATCCCGATCACTCCACGGATTGATGGCTCGGACTATATCACCGAGTACCAAAGATGGTCGCCGCTCCGATAAGTTCTCAATTGTTAGTGAGAGATACTCACCCTCGCGGGTGAAGTGAGCTCGTTCTCGATCATAGTTTCGAAAATTTATAAAATATTCAATTTCTTCGAGATAAATTAATGTTTGAAAGCGAGTTACATAGTTAGCCATACATAAGTCTTCTTTTATACTTGGGAACATTTGTTCGATGTTATCGAGCATATCTTGTTTCTTTTCGGAAGTTAGATATGCTGTACGTAGACGTTCTGGTACCTCAAAATAACCAATACGATGGGCAACGAAACGACGTTTGGAAGCAATGCCAACACCTGGTATGACTTCACTTCTTGTTGACCAAACCTTAAAACAAATTTTGTTATTACGCTCTATTTCTTAAAACCGAAATAAGTGTATGTCAAACGGGCTCACCTGATTAGCATAATAACGGGACCTAAGAGTCGCATTTCGACCGCCCATAACAGGAACATTTGTCTTACAACTTGCCTCTTTTTCCATTGATAAATTTTGCTTAATAGCTTCAGCCTCGGCTTCAGATTCACAAACGATAATTGAAATGGAACGTTTAACGCGAAAAGTCCCAAATTTTATTACAAATTGTTCCACACTTTCACCATATTTTTTTGATTCAACTTCAAAGTGTATTGATCGTTTTTCACCTGGACCTAGTTCCAAACATGTGCCGGGCTGTGGATCTATTAAACGCACTTGAGTATCACGCATACGGCCTAAAAATTCAACATTTCCACGGAAAATACGATCGCAGTTGTTGCTACAGATTATTTCAGTTTTCTGTAGTTGAAATGTTGAGCTAAATACGCAACTAACATCAGGACCAACAGTGACCGCTCGATTTTCTACTTTTTGCTCTATACGCTGATTTGATTCATAGACATTTGGTATATTTGCTTGTTCCAAAACAGACAATTTTATACAGCGCCATGTATATACGCCCTGCATACAGAAAAAAATTAAGCCAAAAATATTTTAATTAAACATTTGTTTGAAAATTAAATTTAGTATTCAAACAATTTTTTAATTAAATCAATTAACATTTTTAAATAAATTCTTTTGATTTAATTAAAATTTTCAATTTCAATTATATCAATTATTTAGATATATTTTTAGTGAAAAAAAATTATTGAAGGCTTTCAATATTTTGCAATTGAATTTACAATTTCGTAATAGATGCCAAAACAAAAAAAAATAAATAATTGAATCAACGAATTTCGTGATTGAAATTCATTTTCTGTGTGAGAAAAATGTATTAATTTATTTTACGTTAAAAGCCTTGTTATCTGGAATGATCGGGGATGAGAGCATTCCGAATAATTGAATGTTTCATTAAAAATATAAATTTTACGAGATTATCGCTGGATTTCATTATTTTTTAGGACTCGTTTATTTACTTTCAAATTATGTACCACAAAACAATTTTTTTATACATCAGTTCATGGAATTTTATTTTCTGCGAATCCCTAAAAATAAAAAAATAATTTCTCTTGTGAAAGAGAACAAAAGCAAAAAAAATCCTATTAATTAAAATTCCGGTTACCTAAGTATGCCGGTTAATTGATTGCCGAATAATCGGGTTTTTACTGTACATAAATATATATTATTTATACGAACCCTTTCACATTCAATTAGATCGGCAGTGACTATATCGCCCAAATTTAACTTGCAGGCAGCTGGTAGAACATCAAACGTAAAGTAAGCATCTTGATTCAGAACGCCCCAATCGGAATAGAGTTTCTTGACAGTGCATTTCTCTTTCTTCATGAGACGAGCCGGATGTATACTAACTTCCTGGAGAATTTCACCAGTTTTATCGATGAAACTTTCATCACTTTGGACATTGCAACAGACATAGACTCGATCACCTTCTTTGGGCATAAAATCAATTTCAACGGAATCCAATTGAATGTTCATTGTTTTGTAGTCCGTGTCAACCAGAATTGAATCAGGTTTTCGTTCTGTTATTAATCCAAGAATATTGCGTTGATGTGTTTGAAAGAAAATCGGTTGCTCAGTTTTTAATTCTTCGATTTGTTTCTCGATCTAAAAGTAACAGCTTTTTTATGCATTTTTTAATTCAATCAAGCAAACTCACCTTTTGATCAGTTGGTTGTTCCTCATCCCAATATTGATCAATGACTTGCTCTATTTTAACAACTTTGATGTGGTCGGTATCGGCATGCTGAAAAGCCAAATACTCAACTTGACATCCCACTTTCAACTCTCCAACTACTGACAATGCGACATCTATATCGAAAAAGATCCCATTGTCTATCGTCCCATGATTGCTTTTTAATATCGTAATGATGCCTGCAATTAAATGTGTATGTATGTAAATATAAACTCCTTAAAAATTTCAAGCAGCAAGTCTTACCACTACGTTTAAAACATTCACTCTTTTCATCATGTTTTGTTTCTTCAATTCGATTATTTGACTGTATTACATTTTGCATGCACGATGTCGGCTGTGCATTAACATCGACATTCTCCTTGTCAATTTCCTCGTCGAGGTTACGTTGTGCTTCCTCTAGTTTCTCGGTCAGTTCATTTTTTCGTGCCTCTCTTGAAGATAACAAGTTTCTTATGATCGATATCATATTTCTGACCTGTTGGTATGGGTTGCTGCTGGCTAGTGGTAATTAAGGTATGTTCTTTTTATCAAGTGACTCATACATCCAATCAGTTTCGTTGATGTAGTTTAATTCCTTTCGTAAATTTTGCAAACGTTTTAAATAATTTTCGGTAGTAGTGATTTTTAAGCCACACTCGGTAACTATTATAGAACGATAACGTGAGAATGTTTTGTCGTTTTTTACTTCGTTTTTTTGGGACTAAGGATGAAATATAGACGGAATGTATATAAACAAACTTATCGCACAAAACAAAAAAATAAATCAAACCAAGTTCTCTGTACACGTTTATTCCTTAAAACATATATACCTCACTGGTATTCGATGTAGTGGGCTCTTCAGATATGCTGGGTAATTCAACAGACATTCTTAAATCGAAAAACTGCGATTAATATAATAGACTTTTATGTTTTACAAAATTGTATGACTTTTCTCAAGGCGGGCTTAATTAAACACAATGTTAAAAAGAATTCATTTTTGAAATAACAAAAATCAAGCAATATGCATGAAACACATAGACGCCAGCGGCTACACGAACACACGACAACAAATGCTGCTGGCTGTAATTGTAGTCGTGTAGTCAGCTACTTAATTTTTATGAAAACGACAGCAACATATAACAACAATATAAATAGCTGTTTTTATACAAATGCATATATCAGTAATGCCAATTTTATTTTTTTTACTTTATTGTAATAGAAAAACATGCATGATTGTATATAAACTTGACTTAAATATACAATTACTTATTTATAATGAATTATTATAACGTAAAAATAAATAAATAAATTTATTTAACCCCCTTTTAATTATTAATCGAATTATAGCATTTCATTTTGCGATGTTTTTTTAACAAAATAAAATATTTCATAGCACCAGTTTCTTTACATATTTTGTTATATTGTCAACAATATTTTTGTTTTGCAGCCAAAAAATATAGAAATTATCCTAAGTTGACTACAGCGACAAAAGTGGTCGTGTAGCCGTGCAGTTGCGTTGGTGTCAAAATATTCGTTTTCATATGAACGTGTGTATATTATTTTCGACAGGCTGTAGTCGTGTAGTCGCTGTCGTCTATGTGTTTCATGCGCCACTACAGTTAAAGTTAATTTGCTCTGTAAGTTGGCAACGTTGTTTTTTTTCGCGTTCCTTTTAAGTCATATATTCGTCGCAACAAAAACAAAACACAAAGTTGTCAAATACTTTTTGGCTATTCTACATAACCAAAAAGAAAAAGGTGCATGCGAATAAAGGGTTAAGCAAGACTTGCACTGCTGTCGCTATTTTTTTTTAAAGAAAAACTTGCGTTTCCCATTTTGTGGCATTGGAAAAGTGTAAACAGTTTTATTAAAATTATAACTGGGAAAATATCAAAAATTAACTTTAATTTCTATTGTAGATTATTATTTGATTCAAGTTGTGTGATTTACACAGAACTGTGCATTTATTTAAACCGTCTGAGGTGGTTGTGAACCAGCGTATAAACGTGTTGAAGTTACTAGAGGAAAAATGGTTAAAAATAAAAAGGGCAAGAAAGAGATAGTTCCAGCCGGTGCTGGAATATCGTCTGGTGATGAAATGTAAGTAGATGGTTAAAATTTGTGGTATGGCTTAACTAAATAAATGCTTCGTGGTTTGAGGGAAAGTGCTACGTTGTCAAGTGTAATAACTATGGTACATATCAAGTTATTTTGTTATCTATGTACATATATTAAAATATACAGTAAAGTGAGTATTACCTAAAAAATGTTAATGTGTTTTGTTTTCGTGTGTTTCCATATAGTGAAGAGGAACCTCAACAAACGGTCATTGCCCCAGATGGTCAGGAAACAGAAACTATAAATGTGAAAAATAAAAAGAACAAACAAAAGAAAATCATCAAGAAGAAACAAAACGATTCGGATGATGGCGATGCAGATGAAGCCATTGCTACAGTGAAGAACATTACAGCTGGTGTGCAGAAGATCAAAGTTAAATCCAAGGGCAACAAGTCGGCTTTTGAACTCTTAATAGATGATGGTGATGATAATGATGACGAGGAACAAGAAGCTCCACAGCATGAAAGCGAAGGGGATGAGGAAGAGCGACGTAAACCTACAAAAAATAATGATAAAAATACTGGGAAAAAAGGCAAGAAGTCGAAACGTAAGGATAAAAATGATAGCGAAGATGATCTAGACAAAGTATTAGCGGAACTTCAAGCTGAATATACTACTGGTGTGGTTGCTCCTTCTAGCACTGTCGTGTCTCCTGAAGACTTGGCCGATGCAGATTTCGATAAGGGAAAGAAAAAAACTAAAAAGCAAACTGAAAATGAAGAGGAAGAATATGGTGAAGGTAAAGATGGTGGCGGAACCGTAAAGACCGCGGCCCAAAAGAAAAAGGAAAAAAAAGAAAGACAAAAACGTGAAGCTGCTTTAGCAAAACAAAATTCTGGTCAAGAGCCACAGAAGATAATAAAATCATCTGAGAAGCAAGTTGCAGAAGAAGCTGTGTCTCAGCAAGCTGCTGAAGAAGAAACTAAGGAAATTACAATAGAAACGGATGGACATGACGTTGAGTGCGAGGCGGAAAAAAGTACCGGCAAGAACAAAAAAAAAGCCAAAAAAGAAAAAAAATCCGACGTTGACGAAGAGGGTAAAAAGGACTCTAAAAAGAAAGGAGTGTCTGTAGCCTTGGTAGCGGCTATGCAAGAACGTTTAAAAAAGATAAAAGAAGAAGAAGAGCGACAACGTCAACTGGAGGAGGAGCGTTTGCGGCAAGATGAAGAACGCGAGCGTTTGCGTCTTGAGGGTATTCGTTTAGAAGCTGAAAGGAAGGAAAAAAAGAAACAGAAGGAAGCTGAACGAAAGGCACGCCTAAAGGCAGAAGGTAAATTACTGACAAAGAAGCAGAAAGAGGACCGCGCACGAGCACAGGCCATGCTGGATGCTCTTAAAGCCCAAGGGCTAGAAATACCTGATGCTACTGAAAAACGGCCGACACGACCAGGTGAATTTTAATAATAGTGTCCTTATTTTTGATTTTATTTAACATTATTCGTTTTTGTGAAGGTACACGTATTCGTCCGAAAAAGAAGGGCCCCAATTCCAATCAACAGACTGAAGCGGAGAGTAAGGCCGAAGAAGAAGTTGCCGCTGCTGCAGCAGCCGCTGCTACTCTGGAATCTGAAAAAATAGAGATAGTCAAAGAATCTTGGGACGCTACAGACTCTGAAGATGAAGCCAACGATGACACGTCGCAAGCAACTACATCTAACGATAACGCTGCTCCTGTAGGTGACGAAGAAGTTGAATCGGAAGAGGATGATAGCGATTCAGATGAGAATGATAACGATTCTAACTCCGAATCCGAATCAGATTCAGAGTCTGAAGAGAAAGAACAACACATCAATGCTAACGATCCAGAAGAACGTCGTCTACGTGCCGAACGACGAATACTAAAGCGCCAATCGGATGCCGAAGAGAAACGCACAACTGATGATTTACGTGCCGCAGTTGTTTGTGTATTGGGTCATGTCGACACAGGCAAGACAAAAATTCTCGATAAATTACGAAGAACTCATGTGCAGGACTCTGAGGCTGGTGGTATTACCCAACAAATTGGTGCTACAAATGTTCCCATTGAAGCCATTAAGGAACAAGCAAAGATCGTACGCAACTCAAGTGACTTTGAGTACAAGCTTCCGGGCCTCCTCATTATTGACACACCCGGGCACGAGTCGTTTAGTAACCTTCGTAACCGCGGTTCATCTCTCTGTGATATTGCAATTCTGGTCGTCGACATAATGCATGGTCTCGAGCCCCAAACCCTTGAATCCATTAACTTGCTCAAACAGAAGAAGTGTCCATTTATTGTGGCTTTAAACAAAATTGACCGTCTATACGACTGGAAGCTAATGGCCCGACGTGATATTCGTGACGTCATAAAAGAACAAGAGGGGAACACTCAAGTGGAATTCAATAAACGCACTAAGGAGGTTATTTTGCAATTTGCCGAACAGGGCCTAAACGCTGCCCTTTTTTATGAAAATCCCGACCCAAAAACATACATTTCACTAGTACCCACTAGTGCTATAACTGGAGAAGGCATGGGAAATCTATTGTTCCTTATTATTGAATTCTGTCAAAAAATGCTGGCCAAACGTCTGATGTACTCCGAGGAACTTCAAGCCACTGTATTGGAAGTGAAAGCTATTCCTGGTCTAGGTACCACAATAGATGCTATTCTTATAAACGGTAAACTGCGTGAAGGTGAAACAATGGTCTTGGCTGGTACCGATGGACCCATTGTGACACAACTTCGTTCGCTCTTAATGCCTCAGCCGATGAAGGAGTTACGTGTCAAGAATGCCTACGTTGAACACAAAGAAGTAAAGGCTGCTCAGGGTGTCAAAATAGCAGCTAAAGATTTGGAGAAGGCTATTGCTGGCATTAATCTTTTGATTGCACACAAGCCAGATGAAGTAGAAATATGCAAGTAAGTGTATAAGAACACAAACGCTGTGATTCGTTTTTAATATATATTTGATGTTTCTGCAGGGAAGAAGTTGCTCGTGAATTGAAGAGGGCATTAAGTCATATTAAATTATCGTCGGCTGGTGTTTACGTTCAAGCGTCTACATTAGGCTCACTAGAAGCCCTATTGGAGTTCTTGCGTACATCAAAAATACCGGTAAGTTTTATGTATGTTATGAGACCGGTCATTTGAAACGCTGTATCTTCGTTAGTTTTACTCCAATTTAATTGAAATTTTGACCCAACATGTTGTACATTCAGAAAAAAAAAAAATGCAAAAAAGGTTTTAAAACCTTATTTTTTGATAATTATTTTAAAAAATTATGACGTACATTTGTCTCGGCAAGCGGTCTCCGGGGTTATTAAAAACTATAACGAACGTCTTATTTATTTATTTATTAATTTGTTCATAACGTAATATAAAATCCACATAGGCCAATAAACTACATATATTACAATGCAATATTCCTGAATAAAAACTAATATAATAATAATTATATACATATTAATAATAAAAGCTCGAGAAGTAGTAGAACAAAGGGTTATGCTGACTTTAACAAGTTTAAACAAATATTGACACTTTTTAAGATAAATACGAATATTTCGGGAAGAAAATCAGTTAAAAGAATTAGTGGAGTGAAAAGGGAGGCAGGAGTAAAATTTTATAAAGTACAGAAAATGTCCGATGGAAACTTAAGGTAGAATATCGAGTCCAAACAACGAACTAAAAAGCTGAACGTAATTTCATCAACAAGTATGAATGCTGCATTATGCACGGTGAAGTGGATTTTTACTTAGCCCATCTAGAGAGAATATCGGTGAACAATTTAAGACACAACATCGTGTCCTGAACACATTATTATAACCAAGCTCTGCTCTTTAAAATTAATAAGATAATTACAAAAATTTTGGGTATTTTCGTACTTTTTTAATTGAAAGCAATTATTAAATACAATCAGCATAAATGTATGTAAATACATACAATTACATTATCGTTTGTTTTTTTTTTATCAGCTATGCATACACATTCTTTAACGCACAAAACAAATCAAACAAGGAGGGTATAAAAAACGAAGTTCCAGGAATAGTTTTCTGTTTGGCAGTCTATTTGTAGTGGTGGGAAAAGATGTAGTTCAAATGTGACAGTGGATATTAGCAGCATGAGTTCTCAATGTCGTGCTAATGGAAATTGTGCCCCATCCGCTGATCTCATCTTTTTTATTTTCAGTGCCCTGAAAATTCGCTCCCGAAGCAGCACTGGAGAATTTTCCTTTCAATGACAAATCATCATTCAGCCGAATTACGAATATTCTCAAGGAATTTTTTCTCACGGAAAATACTTTTCTCGAGAAAAAAAAATCCTCCAGTTATAAATTCCGCGTTAACAAAAAAATTAATAACTGGCATCATCGAATTTCGAAGCCAGTTGTTTTGCTTATTGACAATAAATTTTCTATTTTTTTTGTGTGTGTGCAAACGCAAATAAAAAAATTATATGAAAGAAAATTTAAATAAAAAATTAATAGCATAGCTATGATGCGAGCACTTGTAGAGGAAATTGGGATTGTAGAATAGCCAAAGGATTGCTAGAAGGCAATGAATATATGGAAACTACAATCAATGCCTGAATTGACTTCCATTAAAGTTTATAAAAGTTGTAGTTGGGCTTTATTTGTGGTCTTTGATCTACAAGAACAATAATATATATTTTTTTTTTTATTTAAATCTACTTAAATTTTTATGTATCCTCCCGTCTGTTTTGCAACTGAAATTTATTTAGGGAAAAACTCAAATTCAAATGCATTGAGAATAACTACTTTTTTCCCCATCGAATTTTTTTTCCGGGCGAATTTTTATTCATAATAGGATAAAAGGGAAAAGTGAGAAATTTCATGCGGATTTTTTGTTTAGAATTGGCCTGATTTAGTGTCCACTTTTAGTATTTGCAAAAATTAAATTCAAGTGTTATATATTTCGTAATAGATCATTATACTATAACAAATTGACAGTTCTATTTAGCTGTTTTTGATCCCTGTAGGCCATATACTTCTTTCGAATGCAATATTTTAACTTATAATAATTATTGAAAATATATAATCTAGAACAGGGATCGCGATCGTCTTGTCGGTAGCCGACCATTTTTTGTTCGATTTATATTTTCATACAGTAAAATCATATTTTACACAAAAAAGCTAAATATTATCTTCTAACCTTTACTAATTTAAAACTTTAAGAGACTAGTACGAATATGTTAATATTTTATTTTTTAATTAACATCATATTTTTGCTCAAAATACGTTACGTTTTATAAAATGTGCATACTAGATTCGAATTTATGTATTATGACCACTTTGTCAATCTGATGGATTGCAATATTGAGAAGTACAGGGTAAGAATGGAGAATATGACAGAATAAATTTTCCCGTCAGATCAGTACTTGGTAAATCGCTTATGATTTTTATGTTCGAAAGTCGATAGCGACTTTAAATCAGTTGGTCACCTCTGATAGGGTATCGTATCGTAGGTTTAGATCGACTATAACTTTATTGTTCTCAATTTGTTTTTCACAAATGCATATTTAAAACTCATACACTATTTTTGAAAGTATTTATTTATTTATTTTATTAGGTACATCAAAATTATTAGTTTTCACAATAAGATTTTTTTCCAATTGAAGTTTTGAAAATAAAAGTTTTAATATTTTTGACAATTTTTTGTAAGGCTATTAAGTTTAAAGTTTTTATATATTGTGTAAAGTAAAAATTAACAGGTAAAGTTAAGGAAGATAAATTAAATATGTATATATTTCCAAAAATTGTTTCAACCAACTTTATTTTAAGCATTTGTTGATAAAACCATTGACGCAGTTCATTGAGGCAAGTATAATGGTGTATGTGGTGGAACTTTTCGTGGAAATATTTAATCAGAAGACTTGTGCATTAGTGGTTTCTAGGTAGTATTATTGGCCGTTTCGTGTTTTCATGTATTTTCAATTCTTCCATTCATTCCAATAACCTTATTTGTATCAATATATATCCGTTACCAAATACTACAGATTTTTGTCATGAACGAATGTAATCATTTTGACAACAGTATAAAGAAATCTCCTCCAAAAAGAAAAACTATGAAAATCAATTAAGTTTTTTCGGTTACCTCTGAATGCACCATAATAAGATGATGAGGGTGTTTATAGCAAGGTTCAGAAAATACACACACGAAACACACAATGTTCTGTTCAAAAGCAGCCAACACATATCTTTATTTTCATATCAATTATGTGCGTTTCAAAATTTTCTACGGTGCCCAACACAACCATGACTGTGTTCGTTTTAATATTTCGTTATTTACAGGAACATTTTTGTATCACATAATTTTTGCTTCAATCACACATAAAGCACACATTTTTGAGTGTTGCTTTATTTGAAGTTCTTGTTCTGCTACGTGTAGTGAAAAAAAACACAGAACATGTACAATAAACAGGTTCGAGTTCAGTTATATTTTAAGTCGTGTTGTGGCTCGTGTAGTGAGAAAAAACACAACATGTACAATAAACAGGTTCGAGTTCAGTTATATTTTAAACACGACTTAAAATATAACTGAACTCGAACCTGTTTATTGTACATGTTGTGTTTTTTCTTACTACACGAGCCACAACACGACTTAAAATATAACTGAACTCGAACCTGTTTATTGTACATGTTCTGTGTTTTTTTTCACTACACGTAGCAGAACAAGAACTTCAAATAAAGCAACACTCAAAAATGTGTGTTTTATGTGTGATTGAAAAAAAAGTACGTGATAGAAAAATGTTCGTGTAAATAACGAAATATTAAAACGAACACAGTCGTGGTTGTGTTGGGCACCGAAGAAAATTTAAAAACAAACATAATTGATATGAAAATAAAAATATGTGTGTGTTGGCCTAAATTATGTTTGTTTACATATATGTACGAGTTTTTTATTCAGTGTGTGTTTTTTTCTGAACTCTGGTTTATAGTAACGCTTTGTAAATTACGTCACTAATTCTTTCTATGATCTTGCCGGGAACCCATTTCATCTTATTCTGGTTGAAAAATTTTGCGTACACTTTATCATCTGGTTCGAAAATTCGTGTCTTTGAACCGTGTTTTGCACTATAAGCCTGTTCCATGTCCGTGTTCCTTTGATTAGTTTCCATTAACGATGGCTTTTGCAAATCTAATGGTATCTGGAGACGTCTGCCAATAAAACATTCGGAGGGACTTTTACCGTTTGGGGCACTTGTGCTGGGCGTTGCTCGATATTGTGATAAAAAATTTAATAAATTTACCTTGTCATCGGGTGTATCATCGCTATAAGATTTTTCCAGTGCTCTTTTAATTGTGTCCACAAAACGCTCTGCCTGGACTTTTGATTGGTGTGCAAATGTGATGTATCCCTTTTTCTTTAAAAATTTTTTTGAAAAGTGAATTGACGAACTGAGTTCCATTATCAGACACGATGACTTTTGGTTGACCGTAACGACTGACAAATTCGTGAATATGGTTCGTTATTTCCTCTGATGAGATTGTTGAAATTTGTGCCACCTCTGGCCATTAAGAATAAGCATCGACTAAAATAAAATAATATTTTCCACGTAACGGTCCTGCAATGTCGATGTGCACACGATCGAGAACCTCATTTGGTATAGGCCAAGAACTAAACACTTTGTTGGGGATTTTGCAACTAATGCACAATTTTCGAACTGCTTATCATAATCTGAAATTTCTGCATAAATTTTTGGCCAGTAAACGTACGATCTGGCAAGACTTTTCATACGCTCGATGCCTTGATGACCTTGTGGAATTATCACTCGATCACCTGACATATTACAGCCGTCAATCATAGTTAAAGATTCTCGCCGATTGTAAAAACCCTCCACATCAACAGATATCGCCTTTGGGGACTTTGGCCATCCATCTTGGATGAATTTAATTACTTTTAGAAGAGTAGGATCTTTCATTGTAGCAATACGAACCATTTCCCGAGTAATGGGTATGTGTTTAATGTTATCATGTAAAATAAAATTCATATCATCCGCTGTTTGTATAGCCGCTACTACAAAATCTTCTTCATAAGGCTTATGACCGATGAGGCGTTAAAGTACATCAACATTTCCAAGTTCGCTTGTGTTAATGTATTGAATTTTGAAATCATAACTCATTAGAACGAGGGCCCATCTTTGCAGTTGGTTTGCAGTATGCGTTGGAATACCGTTTTTAGAACCAAAAATGGTAAGAAGAGGCTTATGGTCCGTCAATAAAGTAAAATTGCGGCCATAAATCATACGATGGAATTTCGTACACCCGTAAACCAGCGCCAATGCCTCCTTCGCTATTTGGCTGTATTTCTATTCTGTTGGTGTTAGTGCTCTTGAAATGTGATAAATGGCTTTTTGTGAATCATCTG
The DNA here is from genome assembly GCA_963682025.1 of Cordilura impudica. Taxonomy (NCBI): domain Eukaryota; kingdom Metazoa; phylum Arthropoda; class Insecta; order Diptera; family Scathophagidae; genus Cordilura; species Cordilura impudica. The sequence goes on from OY821519.1 coordinate 2,724,245, forward strand.
GCATTTTATGAAATATTTGGGTTTCGATGCCTACTATTGATGCATCAGCTGCGACGAAAATTAGTAGTTTGGTTTCATAGTGTGTTGGAGCAGTTTTTAAATTCCTTGAAGGATAACTCGCATTCTTCAGTCCATCCCCACTTCGCATCGTTTTTCAAAAGGTCATCCAAAGGATGGCGAATTTCACGCATACGGTTTATTTATGAACTTCCCGTAGTAATTAATTGCACCCAAGAATGAACGAAATTCGGATACATTCTTCGGGCGTGGCATACTCTTTATCTATTCTATTTTGGAAAAATCTGGATGAATTCCCTTGTTATCTATGACGTGACCAAGATATGTTATTGAGGTTTTAAGAATTTCGCACTTCGCCCAGCGGATTGTTCTGAAAACGTTTAATAACTTCCTTCACTTTGATGGAGTTTTCCTCAGCAGTGGATGATGCTATTATAACATCATCTAAATATGCAAAAGCTCCGTTAAGTCCGGCAAGAATTGTGTCCATTGCCTTTTGGAATGCCCCGGGTGCTGATGTTACTCCTGGCGGCAACCGATTGAACGAATAAAATCCTTTGTGTGTGTTGATTGTAAGTATTCGTTTCGATTTTTCATCGATTTTTTTCGTACTTACAGTTTGGAATCTTTGCGAAAATTTCATCTGCGTGTGGTAATGGAAAAAATTTTGTTCCATACATTGATTTAATCCAGTAATCACCGCAAATACGTATATTTTGTTGTTTGGTTTACGTACAACAACTATTGGTGCTGCCCACTCAGAATATGTTATAGGTGTAATTATACCCTCTGATTCCAATCGGTTTAGTTCAGCAGCTTCAACCAAGTAAAGTGTTGCATATGGGTCTGAAGACTGGCGATGCGTTTGTGTAAGATTAAATTTTGTACAATTTCCGGTTTTATCCCGTAATAGTTCAGTTTGGCTTTAGTAGAAACAGTATTACAAATGAAATTTAAATTTGTATTCTAATAATCGAATTTGTCGATTAAATCGGTACCGAATACATTTAAATTTTTCAACTCTGTTACGTACAAAGTTCCGATATGGTTCTTACTACTGTGCTGTATTTCAGTATTAAACTCACCAATAAGAGGAATTCGGTTATTTGAAGTATCTGATAATTTTTGTACACAACGTTGCAACTTTGGTTTACCAATGAGAGTCCAATTAGATTTTGAAATTATCGTTACATCAGCTGCTGTGTCCAATTGGAGTTTAATTTGCCGTTTTGCAATTGTGATTGTTAAAAATTTTCTTCTTTTACAACTTGAGGTTGTATTGGTGTAGCAGCGACAACATTTGTGCGTAGTTCGTCTTTGTTGTATTTATCTTTCTGCTGTTGTGATATGAAATGCATTATTTCTGTTTCCTCGGAAACACGCACAATATCCGTCTTTATGCCCTAACTTTCCACACTCCTTGCATTTGTGTTGTGTATAGGAACAATCTTTTACGAAATGCATTGATCCACACTACCAGCAGGGACGTATCGGACCATTAAAAGTTTTGTGAGAAAAATCTTTATTGTTCTTATTTTGTTGTTGATTTTTTAATTTATAATTTTTCTTGTATGAGGCAGCATTTACCTGAGGTGTTTGTGTTTCAACAAGCCTTGCGTCGTTCTTCAGCACCGTCATTCGTTGCACCTCGGTTGTTAGTTTTTCTAACGTAACGTCTGAATCACTATCCAACATGGATATCAGTTTGGTACGAATTTCCATGTAATGGATGATTGCAACCCGATGATAAAAATTAAACATTTAAATTGTTGCGAGGTTATCTGATTAGTGTGAAAACGCTTACATTATTTGTTCATTCGTCCAGCATATGTGATGAAATCCTCATCTTCATCTTTAGCAGTTTTGAGGCAATAATACTTCACATTAAAAAGGGACCCCTGACGATCAAACAATCCAGAGAGTGTAATCACCGTTTCGTTGAAATGTAAATCCTGCGGTTTTCGTGGTAACAGAAAATCGGCATATCTATCGTACACTTGTTGATTCAATTTTCGTAGCATAAGTCGAACCTTTGATGCGTCGTCAAGTGATTTCGCATATTCTAAGAAAAGCGCTTCATGTCGGCTATACCAGTTTGAAAAATACATGTTTGAGTCCGGGTCATGGTGAAACTCGTTAATGCCTTTAGACAAAACATCCATCAAATTTTCTCTTCCAGCGTTGGTGGACTGCTGCGATGTGACCGCTAAATTGGACGACTGCAGAATACTTGCAGTTTGCTTGCATTGCTCTGCAGCCTCATTTTGTTGCACCAAAAGTTTTGCCACGACACTTTCCAATGTTTTGCTCATTATGTGATCTGCGTGTTTCTTTTTGCTTTTTTTATTAATAAAATAATAAACAAAAATAAAAAGTCGTCGCCACTGTTACGATCTTTGGTCGTAAAATCAAATATTAATATTTACTAGCAGATTCCAGCGCTCGAAATTCGAGCGATTTCTAGGCCACTTTATTTTTCAACTTAGCAAATTCACAAAGCAACACTTTTATGGTTTATTATTATTGTGAATGAAGATAACAAACTCATTAACAAACACATTAACAAATTTAATAAACACACACATAGCATATGTACAATTTTATGTATGTGTTAGTAGCAACTTTAAATGCAATTTTCTCAAAATAAAGGAAAAAATTTTAAAATCTGTAAATTTGGAAAACTGCTAAAAAGAAATACTTTTCAAATTATATAGGTTTGGTCAAAATTGGAACAAAACATCGGTCACAAGAAATCGACTAGCCTATTAATATTATAGATTTATAAATGAGACTTTCTCGTTATAGTTTCAAGCCAGAAGTGACGCTACAAAAATCACTAAAAGAAAAAAATATTAGCGGTGAAGCCGCATACTGTGATTATTTATATTTAACATACACTATATGGCCTTGCCAGAATATTTATAACTTTTGTGGCTGTTGCCAACAATAATTAACTTCATTAACTTCATCGGTCCATCCTTCAGTTGTTCCCCAAACTTGCTGCAACAATATTTTCACGTAAACCAAGTAAGATGACAGGAAGCCAAAGGGCTCAAATATTGACATAAGGTCGCTTTAAGACTGATAGTAAATCTTTATTAACACGATATAATTTAAGAGAATAAGTAAAAACGTCATCTATAGTTCACCACCGCATTCCTAATACTTTTTCTGATTGATTTTCGTAAAAATTCACCAAGATTCTTCATTACGGTGAATTTTTGAATCCACAGCTCTAGGAAATTGATTCTTGAATTCTACAGAATTTTTATTTTTAACAAATTGTGCCGAGCTTGGAGAGCACGCTGCGCCAAACGTCATAACAAGCTATGACCGCCAAAATAGCTTAAATGACATGATTTTTGATTTTTTTAAAATGAAAATCGATCATTTATGATCGTTTACATTATATAAAAAAGTTTCACAGATGTTCGAAGTAACGTTACGATCAAAAGCAATTCTAACTTAAGTTCATATTCTTAGTGCATATACTAATGATAAAACTTAGATTTGGTCATTAAAGCTATTTGAATCAATTAAATATGTTTGTGAGTATACGATACTTGTGCATTATATAAACTCGATAATACGAATATATAATTTATCACATTTTTAAAAATAAATGTTTAACAAATATTATTGAAACCCCTATTAGGACCATAATTTTTGAAAAATTTTTGAAAATGTCAAAACGGTCCTAAATATATCGTATAGAACAATCACAAACTATAAGCAAAATTGTGTTAATTTTGCACGCCGTTAAAAGTTTTCGCACCACCGATTTCGTCGATCTTATGAAATAGGCAACAAAATGGAACTTTTCATGTAAAAACACAAATTTTCCTGCGCTATTAGTAACAAAAAAAAAAAAATAAATTATATTAACGGGCACAGCGGTTTCAATTCCGAATCTTGTTGGAAAACTTTTTTTTATGTGTACTAAACACAAAAAAAAAAAAAAAAAAAATATATATACATATATATGTACATACATATATAAAAAAATTTAGATTAATTATTATTTGTCTCAAGATGTATTTTGATTTTACATAAAATTGTCGTTAAATATTTATGGTTTTGGTGTGTAAGAACGGAATATTTTGCTTACTATATCTATATGAATTCTACTTAATGTATTCCTGCATTGGAGAGCAGCTAATAAAATATAAATTTAATAGAACAGTGGTTTTTTATTTGGAATATTTTTCAAAATGCGGTCGCGCGGAATATTTTTTTCCAAATTGATCTAAATAAACTGTTTTCAATGTACATATCAGTGGAGTTATGGATTAATTTTGGTTATAGCCCTAATGTACATATACAAGTCTCCAATAAGAATAAAAGAATAAAACGCCGCCGGATGTGCCAATAAAAATAATAAAACATTTTCATAGCACATATATACCAAAATACTCGTATGTATTTACATTTCTGCGTATATAATATACACTGTGATTCACTCGATTAGAAACTTTTTATCTATTTTTATACCCTCCACACCTCAGTGGCAGAGGGTATATATAGGTTTGTCATTCCGTTTGTAACGCATCGAAATAAATTCCGGAGACCCCAAAACCATATATTTTCTTGATCATTACAACATTTAGCGATGACCGTCTGTCCGTCTGTCTGTGAAAATCATGATCACGCCGTCAATATCTAAGATAGACCGAAAATCGTCAAAATCGGTCAAAGGGGTCACGAGTTATGAATGAAACTTTGAAAAAACTCTTGAAAATATAAAATTTTTCAGTGTATTTGTTGATTTTCTTAAGATATGTTGTACGAGTATATGTTGTAATTCTTCTTATTGTTGAAGTAATTGCAGTTGTGTGTATATTAAAATTGCACGTGTCCATTGGCCTAAGCAAGTATTACCACATGTTTTTTTATCGTTAAAATTAAAAATTAAATATTAAAAATTAAATATTAAATATTAAATATTAAATATTAAAAATTATAAGTTAAAAACTAAAAATTGAAAATTAAAAATTAAAAATTAAAAATTAAAAATTAAAAATTAAAAATTAAAAATTAAAAATTAAAAATTAAAAATTAAAAATTAAAAATTAAAAATTAAAAATTAAAAATTAAAAATTAAAAATTAAAAATTAAAAATTAAAAATTAAAAATCAAAAATTAAAAATTAAAAATTAAAAATTAAAAATTAAAAATTAAAAATTAAAAATTAAAAATTAAAAATTAAAAATTAAAAATTAAAAATTAAAAATTAAAAATTAAAAATTAAAAATTAAAAATTAAAAATTAAAAATTAAAAATTAAAAATTAAAAATTAAAAATTAAAAATTAAAAATTAAAAATTAAAAATTAAAAATTAAAAATTAAAAATTAAAAATTAAAAATTAAAAATTAATAATTAAAAATTAAAAATTAAAAATTAAAAATTAAAAATTAAAAATTAAAAATTAAAAATTAAAAATTAAAAATTAAAAATTAAAAATTAAAAATTAAAAATTAAAAATTAAAAATTAAAAATTAAAAATTAAAAATTAAAAATTAAAAATTAAAAATTAAAAATTAAAAATTAAAAATTAAAAATTAAAAATTAAAAATTAAAAATTAAAAATTAAAAATTAAAAATTAAAAATTAAAAATTAAAAATTAATAATTAAAAATTAAAAATTAAAAATTAAAAATTAAAAATTAAAAATTAAAAATTAAAAATTAAAAATTAAAAATTAAAAATTAAAAATTAAAAATTAAAAATTAAAAATTAAAAATTAAAAATTAAAAATTAAAAATTGAAATTAAAAATTAAATTAAAAATTAAAAATTAAAAATTAAAAATTAAAAGTTAAAAATTTAAAATTAAAAATTAAAAATTAAAAATTAAAAATTAAAAATTAAAAATTAAAAACTAAAAATTAAAAATTAAAAATTAAAAATTAAAAATTAAAAATTAAAAATTAAAAATTAAAAATTAAAAATTAAAAATTAAAAATTAAAAATTAAAAATTAAAAATTAAAAATTAAAAATTAAAAATTAAAAATTAAAAATTAAAAATTAAAAATTAAAAATTAAAAATTAAAAATTAAAAATTAAAAATTAAAAATTAAAAATTAAAAATAAAAATTAAAAATTAAAAATTAAAAATTAAAAATTAAAAATTAAAAATTAAAAATTAAAAATTTAAAATTAAAAATTAAAAATTAAAAATTAAAAATTAAAAATTAAAAATTAAAAATTAAAAATTAAAAATTAAAAATTAAAAATTAAAAATTAAAAATTAAAAATTAAAAATTAAAAATTAAAAATTAAAAATTAAAAATTAAAAATTAAAAATTAAAAATTAAAAATTAAAAATTAAAAATTAAAAATTAAAAATTTAAAATTTAAAATTAAAAATTAAAAATTAAAAATTAAAAATTAAAAATTAAAAATTAAAAATTAAAAATTAAAAATTAAACATTAAAAATTAAAAATTAAAAATTAAAAATTAAAAATTAAAAATTAAAAATTAAAAATTAAAAATTAAAAATTAAAAATTAAAAATTAAAAATTAAAAATTAAAAATTAAAAATTAAAAATTAAAAATTAAAAATTAAAAATTAAAAATTAAACATTAAAAATTAAAAATTAAAAAATTAAAAATTAAAAATTAAAAATTAATAATTAAAAATTAAAAACTAAAAATTAAAAATTAAAAATTAAAAATTAAAAATTAAAAATTAAAAATTAAAAATTAAAAATTAAAAATTAAAAATCAAAAATCAAAAATCAAAAATTAAAAATTAAAAATTAAAAATTAAAAATTAAAAATTAAAAATTAAAAATTAAAAATTAAAAATAAAAAATTAAAAATTAAAAATTAAAAATTAAAAATTAAAAATTAAAATTAAAAATTAAAAATTAAAAATTAAAAATTAAAAATTAAAAATTAATAATTAAAAATTAAAAATTAAAAATTAAAAATTAAAAATTAAAAATTAAAAATTAAAAATTAAAAATTAAAAATTAATAATTAAAAATTAAAAATTAAAAATTAAAAATTAAATATTAATAATTAAAAATTAAAAATTAAAAATTAAAAATTAAAAATTAAAAATTAAAAATTAATAATTAAAAATTAAAAATTAAAAATTGAAATTAAAAATTAAAAATTTAAAATTAAAAATTAAAAATTAAAAATTAAAAATTAAAAATTAAAAATTGAAAATTAAAAATTAAAAATTAAAAATTAAAAATCAAAAATTAAAAATTAAAAATTAAAAATTAAAAATTAAAAATTAATAATTAATAATTAAAAATTAAAAATTAAAAATTAAAAATTAAAAATTAAAAATTAAAAATTAAAAATTAAAAATTAAAAATTAAAAGTTGCAGGTGGAGGGTATCAAAGATTCGGCCCAGCCGAATTGAACACTTACTTGTTTGATCATGAAAAGTATCTGTGGCCCAAACTTCCCAAACTTACTAGCATTTATGGAATTTATGCCCTCATCTTAAATGTATAGTTTAGTTAAGGACTTTAACCAAATTTCGTTCCTAGTACCATGAGAGGGACAACTTTATGTTCTTTATGTAATCTCACTCAGGAAATCTATTTTTGAAAATCTTTTACAATTTTTTTAGAACGAAATTTTATATCCGAATATAAAGCACAATTAGGCAGAGATGAAACATTTTATTTTTTCGTTTCATAAAAAAAAAATTTAAATCTGTATTAGGAACAATATCGGCCATGTTACAGATACTTTGATATTTGCAATATAATAATATCCTAAGTGATTCTTATTTTGTATCGAACGGAATTTGTGGCTGGCATATACATACATATATCTGCGGTCACAAGCGATAACCGCCTAAGTCGACTTAAGAATGATTTGAGTTATGTATGCTATCATATTCTACTAAAAACGCTTTATATTTACGTGAAATCCCCATTTCTCTATCACTGTTTATTAAAAAGTTATTAATGAAAACATGTTGACCTAAGTCGTAATGAAGCCCCATTACATTATTGTATATTAAAAGTTATTTTTCTCAAAAGCATGATATTCGACGATTTGGGTTATGTATGCTATCATGTTCTACTAAAAACGCTTTATATTTGCGTGAAATCCCCATTTCTCTAACACTATTTATTAGAAAAATATTAATTAAAATATACTGACCTAAGTCGTAATGAAGTCACATTACATTTATAAAAAAAGTTATTTTTCTCGAGGGCATGATTTTCGACTTAGGCGGTTAATGCTTGTGACCACAGATATATACGTGTCATATAAACAATAAATCAACGCATTTCATTTAAATTTTTAAAATTTAATTATTTTTTTCGGAGCTAGTGTAGAGGAAGATTAAATCATAGGGAATGTAATAAGTAAGAAAATATTTAATTCTTTAAGAAAAGGTGTGCTTTTTTTCGAAAAGGTACCACAATTTCATTATGTCTATGGGTATAGATTTTTAAGAGTTATCAAAATGGATATTGCTAAGACAAAATATCATCATCAAATAGACCATGTTTTTTTAAGAGGGAACATCAAATATTTTGTTTTGAGGGATGGTGTGGTGTCATAATATTTGCAAGACTTATTTTTATATTTAATGTGTTATCCGTTTGGTAATCTTATATATAAAAATGGAGTTTGGTATTTTTTTACGTTTGTTTGTTTGTTTGATTGTTTCTTTGTGGTTTATAGGAGGTTACACCACTGGACCGATCTTATTGAAATTTTTATAATAGTTCACTGCCGGAAGGAAAAATAGGTTATCTTTTTTCGATTTTTAAGTGGGTGTGGCACCTACCATATAAAATGAAATTTTAACATCTAATTTCAACATATAATATCTGGAGTACTAAGACAGCAAGAGTTCTGAAACTATGTACATATACATATTAAACTAATTTGAAGAGTCGCGGATAAAATGGGCGGAATCGGACCAATGGGCGTGGCACCCACCATACAAAGTAAATATTTAATGTCATATTTCTAGAGTACTGTAATAGAGAAAACCTTGGAACTTTGTGTGATTTTATGTTATTAATGTGAGTACTCGGAAAACAAATGGACGGGATCAGATCAGTGGGCGTGGCACCCCCATATTTAATGTCATTTGTATGGAGTACTGGGACTTTGTCTAAAAAAAAACAAAAATCGCTAAAGCAAAAAATCGTCAAAATCAATAATCGTTAAAATCAAAAATCGCAAAAAACAAAAATCGTCAAAATCAAAAATCGCAAAACACAAAAAACGCCAAAATCATAAATTGCCAAAACCAAAATCGCGAATAAAAAAATTACAAAAACGCTAAAATTAAAAATCGTCAAAACCGAAAATCGCGAGTAACTAAAATCGCCAAAATTAAAAAACGGTAACGTCAAAAATCGTCGAAAATCACGAACAAAAAACGCCAAAATCAAAAATCACCTAATCGAAAATTGTCAAAACCGAAAATCTCGAATTAACAAAATTAGAAAATACGCCAAAATCAAAAATCGCTAAAACCGAAAATCGCGAATAACTAAAATCGCCAAAACGCTAATATCAAAAATCTTCAAAAATAAAAGTCGCCAAAATCAAAAATCTAAAAAAATTTTAAGTTGCCAAAAAGAATTATTTTTTTACAAAATTTATTGTCAGTTATTTATTTCTTTACGATGGGTGTAGCGAGGCGCATCGGATTACAGAGAATATTTGCATAAATAATAATTACTAGCAGATTCCAGCCCTCGAAATTCGAGTGCAAATTCGAGGAAATTTTATTTTTTCATTTAATAAATTATTTTATAAGACAATTCACAATTCAACACTTTTTAAATTGGTTTATGTCCAAAATGATTTTTCAATTCAACTCAATTATTATTGTGAATGGTTTATGTCAAAAATTATTTTTCAATTCAACACACTTATTATTGTGAATGAAGAAAACAAACTCGATTTTTTTTTTACAAACACATTAACAAATTTTAAAAACACACACATAGCATTGCATAATTTTATGTATGTGTTAGTAGCAACTTTAAATGCATTTTACTCAAAAAAAAAAAAAAAAAAATTTCCAGAACATGTAAATCTGGCGGGCAGCTAAAAATATATACCTTTCAAATAAGATACGTTTGGTCAAAATCGGGAGAAAACTGTTTAACAACTCATCGGTTACCTATTAATATTATAGATGAAACGCATGTAAAATGTTTAGGGTTTTAAATAAGGGAAATTTCACAGCTTTGTTTTCAAATTAATTCACCTACGCAATAATACATTTAGAAATATTTTTTTATTAAGCAACGTCAAAGCTCCCACAGAATATTAATAGTGTTGTTTTTGGTCAAAAAGTGTGTGGTTTGAAAACATAAATTGTGATTGATTTAAACAAATGATTTAACAAATATTATTTTATACATAAATATATACATTTATATTATTTTGTTTATTTTTATGTAAATATGTGTATATGTATATATAAAATTAGCATGTTCCGATGTCGGTTGATTTAACCATTAAAAACACGATCGCCAAAATGTTATCGTTTGTTCGTGCATATCATATTTTTTAACATACATACCTCTTATATTTCATAAATATCTTAAAATTTATCGGGCATGTCACAGAATACATTTCCCTTTGAAAGTGCTTCTTCAGAAAACGTAAAACGTAAAATTTTTTCCAAATGAAAACGTTTTATTCGTTTTAAGGGTTTTGAAGAATGATAATACGGATTAAATTTCATTTTCGAACGGAATTTTGCTCTGCGACAATCCTGTATATTTTGTTTGTTTACAAAGATAATAATTAAAAATGGTTGCCATATTTAGTGTAGAAAATGAGATTCTGACGTACGGAATTTGTGACTTTCATGTATGTCTTCTCTTATGAACAATAAATCGAGATACAATTTAAATTTAATTCAAAAAATTTGATTACGTTTTGCACACAAATTGCATACAATATCTGAAAAACCAAATATTATATCGTGTATTTTTGCGTTCTGTGGCTTCTTTATAGTTGAGTATGTATGTATGTATGTATGTACGTATAAATGCATGCATGTACATATGTATGTATAACTATCAACAAAATTATATTTTTTTATAATTCGGGAGTCAATGAGTTTAAAAAAGTAAATTCGAATATCTATCTATTCACAAAAATTCAAAAGGAATATATTGTATCAGCTGCGCATTGATATCATATTACTTTACGAAATTTTCAAATTTAGTACACGTTCATTAACATATAACCATACATAAACATATACCAAATATGGGTTAAAACTAATATATTATGTACATTCCAAGTACACCTACGTTTTAAAACTCTGCTGTTAACTTTTTCATTAATAAAATTCAAATGAGTATTAAACAAAACATATCAACAACTTAAAATTTAAGTGAAAATTTAAACAATCAATTACTACTCTACCAATTTATTTTACAACACATTAAACATAAAATATTATAAAATAATATACTAATTACTTGAATTCAAAACTACACGAGCCAAGCATAATGGCGTAACAAATAGCTTTTTATTTTGTTTAAGTTATTTTTTGCCGTTATATCATTTGTTTCACTAAAAAAGGGACACTAAAGTTTAAATTTACAGTTGTATTTCTTATAATTTCATACCTATTCAGAACAACACTCAAATGATATTACTTTTTTTCCGATCTTAAAAAAAGTGTACGCACCAAACTCATTGTAGTTTTCAATAAATATTTTTTATACCCTATACCACTATGTGGTTTGGGTATAATGACTTTGTGCTGCTGTTTGTAACTACCAAAAATATTGGACCTAGACCCATCTTTTATTATACCGATAGACTCAGAATCACTTTCTGTGTCGATTTAGCGATGTCCGTCCGTCCGTCCGTATGTCCGACGGCCGTCTGACCGTCCGTCCGTCTGTGTGTCCATGTAAACCTTGTAATCAAACTACAGGTCGCAAATATGAATATATTTTGATGAAATTTGGCATATAAGCTTTTACCAGCCATAGGATGAACGCTATTGAAATTGGTGAAATTCGGTAAATGTTCAGACCTAGTCCCCATACAAATGACATAAATTGCCATAAGATCCAAATTATATAGCTCTCAATCAAATTGGGTTTGTATGGGTTTATTATATCCATTAATCAGTAGTCCAAAAATAATCCCTATAGGACAATTTTTTTTTTTTTTTTTGGTAAATCAACACTCAGGGGATGCCCCATACAGTTGCAGTGCATTGTGTTGATCTCAGGAAAATAGGTTATGGGAAGGAGGAAAGAGGGAGTAGTGTGTTAATTCTTAGTCATAGGCCCCATATCTTGACTTAAATCTATCAAAAAACAAAAATATTGCACAGATTTTTTTTTTTAAATTTTTCGATCCATTTTTCGACCTAGTCCCCATATAAACATAGCACCCGATATGACCTTTTTCATATCTGCTGCCAAAAAAATTAATAACAATGCCACTCAAATTTGGTTTATGCTTATTTTGTACATCCAATTAGTTGGACCGAAGAGATAGGGTCTCTAAACCATGGTATAGTTTATCGTATAGTCGGTCTAGACCGATTATAATTATACCCTATACCACTATGTGGTTTGGGTATAATGACTTTGTGCTGCTGTTTGTAACTACCAAAAATATTTGACCTAGACCCATTTTTTATTATACCGATCGAATCAGAATCACTATCTGATTCGATTTAACGATGTCCGTCCGTCTGTCTGTGTGTCCATGTAAAGCTTGTAATCAAACTGCAGGTCGCAAATATGAATATATTTTGATGAAATTTGGTATATAAGCTTTTATAGGATGAACGCTATTGAAATTGGTGAGAATCGGTCCATGTTTAGACCTAGCCCCCATACAAATGACACCTATGAAATCGACGTAAATTGCCATAAGTTCCAAATTATCATATAAATCTTAGTCAAATTGGGTTTGTGTGTGTTTATTACATCCATTAATCAGTAGGCCAAAAATGATCCCTATGGGACAACTCTTAGTCATAGGCCCCATATAGAGCTGCTTCCCGATCTTCACTTAAATCTATCAAAAAACAAAAATATTGCACTGATTCTTCTCAAATTTTGTTTGTATATATTTTTGCAAAATACAAGATACTTTACCAAACATGGTCAGGATCGGTCCATTTTTGGGCCTAGTCCCCATATATATATTGCATCCGATATGAACTTTTTCATATCTGCAGCACAAATAATTAATGACAATGCCACCCAAAATTGGTTTATGCTTATTTTCTATATCCAATTAGTTGCACTGAAGAGGTAGGGTCTCTAAATCATGGTATAGGGTATAGTATAGTCGGTCTAGACCGACTATAATTTTCTTACTTGTTTTCTTACTTGTTTTAATTATGAAAGGTAATGTTTTACTCCAAATTCCAACATTATCTTAAATACCAAATAGTTTTTACTGAGTCTTTTTAAAATTTCCAGTTTCAAATGTTTTCTTTATTTCTTTAATGAAAGATTTTCAACTGCAATTTTCCCATACATTGCTTGCAAAAAATGCAACGCTGAGTCATATAATCTTCAGATGTGTCTTTTTGAATAATAACGATATCCAATTCATCTCTTTTTAAATATTTATTTTTTGTAATCAGAATATTCTTATTGGCATCATTATGATTCATTTTCTGTTATGAAAGGTACATATGAGTAATTTTTTATATTCAGTGAAAAAAGTGAATAATTTGGACGAGCAAAAAAAAAAATGAAACGTAATGAATCAATAGTAAAAGTAATTAAGTTATGTTTATTAAAACAACAATTTAATTTAAAACTTGAACATTGTTCTGCTGATAGCAGATCATCTATTGTTCAAGCTGTAGAAGATGGTAAATACATGAGTGAAATTGGGCTCCTATTTAATATAAGCAAATCGCGATTTAAAATAAGAAAACACGTGTATAGAATATCAGGAAGTGGTCACCCACGAAAAACAACTGCTCGCCAACACAAACAAATATTTAGTAAAAAGGTGAAAATTGATCCACGAACGACGGCAGTATATGTTGCTAGTTATGCACATTGTTACACATTGCTACCAAATATTAGTTTTAAATATAATATAATATAATATAATAACAAATACCAATTAAATATTAGTAAAAATAAAACTAAAAAATAACTAATTATTATTACTAAAAAAGTTATAACACGAAGTTGCATTTCTTTGCTCGCACAGAATTAAGACATTTTCCTTAACAAAAAAAAAAAACATTAAATTGGCTTATTTAGATGTAGTGACTTGGATTAGTTGAGCATAATTGTAGAGTATAAAAACCAAAGTAATAGAAAAATTGGATGCAGTTATAAGCACAGACATACACTCGAAAATCATAGAACTCAGCATTGCATTTTTCTTGCTCTCAACTTGCTCTCAACTGTACATGCTTGATAATATCTGATTTTTTTATTTTAAACTTTAACTGTGGAGGTGGTGGAAAATTTTACCCTCTCGAATTTTTTTTAAGGTAAAATGTTTGTGAAATAAAGTGCCTGTTTTTTGAAATTAATAAAAAAATAATATTTCAGTTTAAATTATATTAAAAATGTTGTAGCTTATTTCTAAAAGAACAAATAATTATGAAGAGATGTTTTGTATTAATATTTTTTAGTAAAATCAAAAGGGGTAAAATTTACCACCAGTTCACTGACTGTGTTCCAAAATTTCACCTCCATAGTTAAATGTAAACATACAATACCACATAACCACTTAATAGTTTATTTTAATACATACAAAAGTTTTGAAAAATTAATTATTTTAAAAATAAGTAAATTTTTTTTGAAGCGTTTCAGAAATCGCTTTCGGTGCGTGAAGACACTTTGTTGCCAAAAAAGTTATAACCCTAAAGTACAAATCAATAAAAAAAAAATCTGACCTTTATTTAAAAAGAAAGGAATTTAAAAATATTATTTATAACTGTAAAATGGTGATTTATGACATTACCTTAGCAATGGCAATTGTATTTACGTCAGTATTTTAAAATTGTAACATTAATCCGGGATTTACATAAATTATTTTTATTTTAAATATGCTTAACTAGCAATATACCCGTTACGTTGTCAGCGTAATTATTATATTAATTATTTAAGCCATAACAATATTTAAAAACAATAAGAAATATAGTGTGAGTGACAATACTATGTGAAACTTTTAAGAAAATATATTTTTAAAAACTCTTTTATTAATTTAAACATTGGTATGTTTTATTTATTGAACAAAGAAGAAATATTAACATAACTTCAGAAAAAATTAACAAAATTTAAAAGCACTTATTTTTATGCTGTTGACATAACAGTGGAAACCTTTACTATACAATAACACTGTGGAATAAAGTGATGGTCATGGTCTTGTATCAATTTATTTTAGTAAAACTCCCAAAGTGTTTGGCCGTGTTATGGCCATTTAAATACATAATTTTTTCGTCAACAATATTCGCCAACAGTATTCTAATTCCAGTTCATGCGTTCTTTAGCAAGATTAATGCTAGCCAGACGATTTTATGGATTTATTCATAGAATATTTTTCACAAATATTCTTTTGCTTACGACCATCACTAAAATCATCTATTATTCTGGTTTTTAACTCTTCATAAAACTTTATTCTTGCCATTATTTTATAATAATTGAAAGAAAACGTAAGAATCTATAAAAATTTAAATAACGGTTAAGATTGTTTACATTTTCTTTCACTCGTTCTTCTATTTTTATTATTTTTATCAACTCTGGTAAAGAAGTTTAAAAGTATAAACAAATATTTCTTTTTCGTTCATCTATTTTTAAAATTGTCTTTTTTGTAACAAATGTGTTATCTTCCAATATAGAACAAACCAACTAGTGATTTCGTAAAAAAATACATAATTTTATCACTAAGCGCGAAATTATTCAAAAAAAAAAAAAAACAAAAACAAAATTGGCAACTTTAAAATTTTGTAAGTACCACTTTTCCATTCATAATAGGTTCAAAAATTCAAATTATGAGGATCGAAGATAATATTTGTTATATCGATGGCTTAATTGGGAAATGAAGTAATTCAAGTAATTAATAGGACAAATGCTATTGATATTGGTGAAAATGGGTGTACGTTCAGACCTAGTCCCCATTCAAATGACCCCTATCATATCGACTTAGCTTGCCGTAAGACCCAAATTATCAAATAGATGTCAGTCGAATTGGGTGAGTGTGTGTTTATTACATTCATTAATCCGTAGACCAAAAATAAACCCTATAGAACAATTCCTTTAAACCTATCAAAAACAAAAATAGATTTTTCACAGAT
The DNA here is from genome assembly GCA_963682025.1 of Cordilura impudica. Lineage (NCBI taxonomy): Eukaryota > Metazoa > Arthropoda > Insecta > Diptera > Scathophagidae > Cordilura > Cordilura impudica. Next base: position 2,740,536 of record OY821519.1, read on the forward strand.
TTTTCTCAAAATCGGTTTGTATATATTGTTGCAAAAAATTAGTGACTACCAACTATGGTCAGGATCGGTCTAATTTTCGACGTAGATTTGATTGATGCTTTTTTTTCTAAACCCTATTAGTTGGACCTATGACCAATTCTCTAAACGCATGGTATACTATAATTTTCTTACTTGTTTTCTTAAGAAAATGTAAAGGGTTTTTCAATAAGAGCGCTACAAAAGTTTTTTTAAATAAAACAAAAACCGCTTTGGATATCAATGAAAGTACGTTCGATGCCATTATGTACGGAAATCGATCTCTTTTGCATGGCCACCACGGGCACGCTTGAAGAAGTCCAGACGCTGAACCCAATTTTCGACGGTTTTCAAGCATAAATCGGCCGATACTGCTGCAATTTCACGTTCGATATTCGTACGAAGTTCATCAATCGTCGCTGGCTTGTTGGCGGCCAATCGACAGGACCATTTCGTGAGATAACACGTTCTCCAAACTTGGTTTCCAATAAATTGATTGTGACATTCGCTGTGTGGCTTGTGGCGTCGTCCTGTTGGAACCACATGTCCTCCAAGTCCATATCATCCAATTGGGGCTAAAAATATTCGGTTATCATTGAACGGTAGCGATTCCCATTCACAGTAAAGTGTCGGTCTTGATCATCACGGAAGAAGTACGGCCCAATGACGCCGCCGGCCCATAAACCGCACCAAACCGTAATTTTTTCGTGATGCAATGATGACTCATGGAGTACTTGTGGATTACTGTCTGACCAATAACGCATATTTTGTTTATTGACGAAGCCATTCAGCCAGAAATGAGCCTCATCGCTGAAGATGGTTTTTCGATGAAAATCCGAATCATTTTCAAGTTGTTGCTCAGCCCAGTTCACGAACATACGACGCTTCTGGTGGTCAAGCGGCTTCAGTTCTTGCGTCAATTTGATCTTGTAGGGATGTAGGCCAAGATCTTTTCGCAAAATTCGCCACAACGACGTCACAGAGATCCCCAACGCTTGAGAACGACGTGTGAGAGACACATTTGGGCTTTCTTCAACTGAAGCCTCAGCGGCAGCAATATTCTCGACACTACGGACACTTATTTGTCTCACTGGCACGGGAACATTTTGTACTGTGCCTGTGGATTCAAATTTTTCCACTAGACGCTCAATTGTTGATCTGCTAGGACGATTATGACGACCATAAATTGGACGTAGCGCTCTTAACGTTGAGGCCACTGACTCCGAGTTTCGGTAGTAAATTTTAATAATTTCGACTCGTTGTTGGCTCGTATATCTTTCCATCATGAAATGGCAAACCTTACTGAAGAGAAATGTCAAAAGAGCGGCAAGAAATATGGCGTCGTTTGCTGTCCCTGTATTTCTACTTTTGTAGCGTCCCTGTTGAAAAACCCTTTACTTTTAAACGAAAATTAAGCAGTTGAAAAGTATCAGTTTTCGCATTATTGTCTGTTTTTACCTCCTAAAGGCTCGAATTAAAACAAATTTTATTCTTCTCCGATGTTTGGGTCTCTGATGGAATCTGTATATCAAATTTCATATTCCTAAATTACTTTGTAAAGAAGATACAAAAAGGTACACTCTTACACTTACGGGCCGTTTTTACCCCTCTTTAACATCCGAAAATCCAAAAGATTTCGTCTCATTTGATGTTTCTATCTCCAGTGGAATCCACAAACTATATTTCATATTCGTTTGTTTAGAACGTAGCAAATGTACACATTTTCACTCTTTTTGGCTGTTTTTTATAATTGGCAATAAATTCATTATTGACGAATGCCCACGTATTCGGTGGAGTCTATACACCCAAATTCACATATGTTAAAGTAATCCTGAGCCCATGTTTTTTTTTTGTAGTCTCCATACACCAAATTTCATATTGCTAGACTCATTTGTTACCATTTTCCCCCTTTTTGTCCGCTTTTACCCCCTTAATGTACGAATTTTTGAAAATCCCTTCTCAGTGGATCTTTATGCCGAGAGGGGAACCTACTACCCAAATTCCAAGTTTCTGGGTCCAAGGGTTTTGGCTAGGCGATGATGATCAATCACGCAACTCTTTTATATGTATATAGAAAATGAGTAAAGTGACGTACATATATACATACATTTCTTCTTTAAATTTAGAAATTAAGTTTGAGTGTTTGTCTTCTAAAAAGATTTTACTTTACTCAGCGTCAAAGTGACCTATCATCGAATTTCAGTGTTCCATCGGCTCAGTTTGTGTTACTTTCTTGTGGGAACAAATAAAGTTATTCGTATAAAGAAGTCTTACATCTCAATGACTCATAATCTATAAAAGAAGAAAATAGAATAATGTGGCAATTATTAATCTTTATCTAGTTTAAATTTGTTTAAAAGTGTAATCCTAATCTATCTGATAAATTTAATTGTCTAATTCAACGTGAATTATAAATCATTTTAATTTTACAATCTGTTTAAGATTTTGATTTATCTTTTTTTCGTGGACAGTTCTTAACCACATACATTAACTGAGTACGTCTTTATGTATGTATGTACTTATGTTTGAATCGTTTAATGAAATATTTTGCCAATGACAAATAAACGAACAAATAAATGAATTCTTATTTTCAACATACACCGAAAAAAAGTTTAATTAAACGACTGATCAATATATGTTTATAAATGTTTTCTATGGTGAGAACAATTTATTTTTCTACTGTGCGAAATAATATCTTTTTCATAACATAAATTTATGACAATAGAGAAAAAAAAGAAAAATAAAAAATATCAATTTATGAATATATTCTGGAAATATTTATCATTGATAATTGGAATTTAAAAAAACTATATAATAAAACGAGAAAAGAATGAAGATTTTAGTATTAAATTTAAAATATATGGGGCGTTTCATGTCACGTGAACCAACTTTTGAAATCGATGTCTTCCGATCGGGATGAAATTTGCATCAAGGTTAGTCCTATTGGATAGTAGTTTAGACACAATTTTTCAACAAGATCGGTCCAGAACTCTCTGAGTTAGAGTGGGGTCAAAATTGACATTTTGGCCAAACAGGTGTTTTTTCTTATCCATGTAACTTTTTACCTATTTCTTCAATCTTTTGGAAAAAATTAAAAAAAAATTAAAAAAAAAAATTAAAAAAAAAATTAAAAAAAAAATTAAAAAAAAAAATTAAAAAAAAAAAATTAAAAAAAAAAATTAAAAAAAAATTAAAAAAAAAATTAAAAAAAAAAATTTAAAAAAAAAATTAAAAAAAAAAAAATTAAAAAAAAAATTGAAAAAAAAAAATTTAAAAAAAAATTAAAAAAAAAAAATTTTAAAAAAATAAGAAAAAATTTAAAAAAAATTAAAAAAAAAAAATTAAAAAAAAAATTTTTTTAAAAATAAAAAAAAAAATTAAAACAATTAAAAAAAAAATTATTTTTTGACTTTTTTTGCAAAATCAAAAAAGAAAGCTTAGGTTTTTTTCTTCCAGAGCTTTGATGCGAGTGGGATATATATCAAAAAAAAAAAAAATGTTTTGTAACTCAAGACAACGCTTTTTTAATTTTTACTATATGCACAACTTTGAATTTTTTCCTATTAGTGTGAATTTATAAAACCTTAAAAATAAAGCATACACTGAGAAGCTAACAAATTAACCTTTCCGACGGTATGTAACATACCTAACTAAAATTTCATACCCTCAATACTGTAATGCCCACAATATGTTAACCTCCGGAAAAAAATCACTTTTAGCGTGTGTTTCTAAAACCTTAAAAATAAACGTATACTGAGAAACTGGACAAATTAACCTTTTCGACGGTATGTAACATACCTAACTAAAATTTCATACCTTCGATACTGTAATACCCGCAATATGTTAACCTCAGGAAAAAATATCACTTTTTTCTATAGAAATGTTTAAAAATTATTTTTTTATTTATTTGTAATAATAATTAAATTAATATATAGTAATAATAATAAAAATAAAAAATAAATAAGATTTAATCTTAATCAAATTAGATCCATTTATAACATAACTACTTTTTTAATTAATTTATTGTAGCTGATGAAGTATTTAAGTTTTGTAAATTTTTATATACCCAGTCTTTCATCCAGCTTATTTATCGCCTTTATTTGCTGGTTTTTTTTTTGCCAATCTTTTACAAGCTTCAGTTGTTGATTTCGCTGCGGGTTTCTTTTTTGGCTTTGGAAAGAAATTGCATTGAGTGGAGGCAGAAAACTTGGGTCTTCCATCGACAAGCGGTATAAAAGCATGGTATTGAGCGGTGCCATCGATTGTTACCGGAGCATCGAATCTGCTCTTCAGTGTTTTCAATGTTTCCCCATGATCCTCTTTGCTACTAAAAACCATTTTAGTTTCTTTACAATAATTCTTTGCCCAATGGAATAAAGCAGTCGCATCTAAGATGCGATCTTGATGAGAGCACTGGAGGCTATACTTCGCTGCATTTCTTTTGAGGTTTACTCCAATATCATCACATGCTCCTTAACCACGAGCAGTAGGATGAAAGTGCCACTGAGCTGGCATTCCAAAATCTTTTTTATGAGCTATAAGATTTGCGAAGCTACTTTTATTTTTAAAATGTTGACGAGCTTCGTCCGAAACGTAGTATACCTTCTCTACTGTAAATTTAGATTTTAAATATTTTAGAATTATCTTCTCGTACTCATAAACTGCAACGGTACCATTTTTAAATCGTGGGATATGATTGACATACTTTTGTATTCCACTTTGTCATCTTCCATTTAGTAAATAATTACTGTGAATATAAAGGGTCCGCCAAATAACTTTTTTTTTTTTTAAAATGCTATAAAAAAAAAAAAAAAAAACAACTGAATATTATCTCAAATTTCTTTTTTTATTTGAAAGTACAATCCTTCCGGTTAATAATGGAAAATAATTTCATTCAAATGGCTGGCTCGGCTGGCCATGCAGTAGCCTACACGATCGGTCCAATTTTTAAGCACATTATCGATTGTGTGCAGCTGTATTTCACCAATGGCTTCACGAATATTGTCCTTTAAAGCGTCAATTGTGTCTGGCTTGTTGGCGTAACACTTATCTTTGAGGGCACCCCACAAATAATAGTCCAACGGTGTCAAATCGCAGCTCCGAGGTGGCCAAACGACATCAGCTCTGCGGCTGATAATGCGATCTTCAAAAACAGGGCGCAAAACATCGAGTGTAGCTTCGGCTGTGTGGCACATAGCGCCGTCCTGTTGAAACCAAATGTTGCCAATATCCTCCTGTTCAATTCTTGTGAACAAAAATTCGTTCAACATGGCCCGATAACGATCGCCATTGACTGTAACGGCCACTCCTTGCTCATTTTCGAAGCAAAATGGCCTAATTATGCCTCTGGACCAAAATCCGCACCAAACAGTGACTCGTTTTGGGTGCGACAATTTGCTTGTTTACATACCCGCCAAGATCAAAATGAGCTTCAACTGAAAAGATGATTTTTTTTTTGGCAAAATCGGCATCTTCTGTAAGTCGATCGCATGCCCACTTAGCGAAGCGAAAACGCATTGGATGGTCAGTTGGCTTCAACTCCTGAACCAATTGGACTTTGTATGGCGTCATACCAAGGTCTTTATGCAAAATTCGTCTCAATGATGCCTCCGAAATGTTCAATTCTTGAGAACGACGGTGAATTGATGTTGATGGCGCTTCACGCACACTTTCTGCCAAAGCAGCAGCAATTCTCGGGTGTACACACTGTTTTTGGCTTTTCACGATTTGGTTTATCGTTTCTTTCACTTTTTTCACAAGATAACGAACATACGAAGCTGACGGTGCTTCTCTTCTTCCAAAATCCCTACGCAATTTTCGCACACATTCTGCAACATTACCATGATTTTCAAAGTAATGTCGGAATATTTCCCAGCGTTGTTCAAGCGTATACACAACCATATACGTTCAGCGCAAGGATAAAACTAATTATCTGTCAAATCAGACATGAGATAAGTGTTACCATTAACGAAATAAGCACTAGTTGAAAAAAAAAAAACGTTAGATGGCGGACCCTTTAGTTGCTTGGTCGTTATTGAAGTGGAAAGCTTGTATGGCATCCTGAAGAACATATTTATAGTTTTCGGCGCAATCATATGAAATAACGAATTCAATAGACTTCAAATGTATCTTCAAATCCTTGAAGAATGCTCTTTGACTAAAAAGTCATGGGTTCTCAAGTTCAGCAATCCTGTACACATTTCTTCCACAAAATCATCCACATTTAAAATAATTGTTTTCAATGTGCATCTGTGAGTCTGAATCGAAGATTCAAATTTGACCTCCTCTATATATTCTCGATCAAGGGTTGATTAAATTCTCTTTGATGAATGTGATTTCCGGGCAATTTGAACATTCACCTAAGTGGCAAGAAGTTGTTGCATTAGGACACATAGTCAATTGAAGGCAATTGTGGTAATCGTGTAAATCTTCTGGCGAATGATCTGTTAAGTACTTTAAGTTGATTTCCTTCAACATCAGTTTAATCAACACCTGCAAGTAAAGCAAAGCAGCAAATAAAGGCGATAAATAAGTTGGATGAAAGACTTGGTATATAAAAATTTACAAAATTAAATACTTCAACAGCTACAATAAATTAATTAAAAAATAGTTATGTTATAAATGGATCTAATGTGATAAATATTAAATTTTATTTAATTATTTATTTTTTTATTTTTATTATTATTATTATTATATATTAATTTAATTTTTATTACAAATAAATAAAAAAAAAATAATTTTCAACATTTCTATAAAAAAAAAGTGATTTTTTCCCTAAGGTTAACATATTGCAGGTATTACAGTATCGAAGGTAAGAAATTTTAGTTAGGTATGTTACATACCGTCGGACAGGTTAATGTGTCTAGTTTCTCAGTATACGTTTATTTTTAAGGTTTTAGAAACGCTACTACGAAAAAAAAATCAAATTAGTACATATGGTAAAAATTGAAAAACCGTTGTATTGAGCCACTAAGCGACCAAAAAGCTCTTTAAGGAAATAACCTAAGCTTTCTTTTGAAGCGTTTTTTTGAAAAAAAGTCAAAAAATTTTGATTTTTGCAAAAAAAAATTAAATTAAATTTTTTTTATTTAAAAAAATTTTTTTTTCCGAAAGATCGAAGAAATAGCTATCTAAACTATTTGGGACAAATTTTGCTAAGAAAAGAACAATGGTAAAAAGTTAAATGGATGAGAAAAACCACCAATTTGGCAAAATTTTGACCCCCTCCAACTCAGAGAGTTCTTGGCCGAACTTGTTGAATAATTGTGTCCAAACTACTATCTAATAGGACTAACATTGGTGCAAATTTCATCATGAAACGCCCCATATTTATTTTGGTTATATATACTTTTCCTTTTTTTTTTACTTTCAAATTGAAAGTTTAAATTTCAGAAGAATTATGTAAAAAATTCAGCTAGCCGCATGAGGAAGCGAAATGTTATATACATACCTCAGAGCTATCAACATTTTACTATGATGAATACTTTGCTACCGTTCCACACATACGCCCAAACTAATAATTGTATTTAAGCTTATATGTTTAGATATTAATTTACTTACTAATAGCTTCCTTAATTTAAAGACAAAATCGTGGTATTGCAACCAAAACTAAATTTGTTTCGGGATTTTAGTTTAGTTTATAATTATAATTTTGAATGAATTTTCGAAATATTATAGAATATCTTACTCATTAAGTAAAACATCTTCAATACAATTTTTTTTTGAACGTACACAAACGTTTGTATGTATGTAGGCAATTCATTGATGAATACATTTCTTTGATAAAACTAAGCAAAAAATATGTTTGTTTGACAATAAACTTTAATAAAAAACAAGTAAAAAAATTATAGTCGGTCTAGACCGACTATACGATACCCTATACCATGCGTTTAGAGACCCTATCTAATAGGCCAAACTAACTGGACATAGAAAATAAGCATAAACCAAATTTGAGTGGCATTGTCATTAATTATTTGTGCTGCATATATGAAAAAGTTCATATCGGATGCAATATCTATATGGGGACTAGGTCCAAAAATGGACCGATCCTGACCATATTTGGTAAAGTCTCTTGTATTTCGCAAAAATATATACAAACAAAATTTGAGAAGAATCAGTGCAATATTTTTGTTTTTTGATATATTTAAGTGAAGATCGGGAAGCAGCTCTATATGGGGCCTATGACTAAGAGTTGTCCAATAGGGATCATTTTTGGACTACTGATTAATGGATGTAATATATACATACAAACCCAATTTGACTAAGATTTGTATGATAATTTTGGATCTTATGGCAATATATGTTGATTTCATAGGGTTCATTTGTATGGGGGCTAGGTCTGAACATGGACCGATTCTCACCAATTTCAACAGCGTTCATCCCATGGCCGATAAAAGATTAAATGCCAAATTTCATCAAATATTCATATTTGCGACCTGCAATTTGATTACAAGCTTTACATGGACACACAGACGGACGGACGGACGGACATCGTTAAATCGAATCAGATAGTGATTCAGATAGTGATTCTGATTCGATCGGTATAATTAAAGATGGGTGTAGGTCAAATATTTTTGGTTGTTACAAACAGCAGCACAAAGTCATTATACCCAAACCACATAGTGTTATAGGGTATAATGATCTTTGAGTTACAACAGCGCTATTTTGCGCATTTCGGACCTTTGGCTACACATGCTATCCCATTTTGTTTGCTTAGCTAGTCTAAACAATTACAAACTATATCATGGTTTGATCTATTTTTTTTCATTTTTTACACATGAAGTGAATTTTTTAATTTGTGATTTTTAAAGAAATTGTTAAAATTAGTTTAAATTGTTTTATTTTTAATTCAACTATTTTGAACCTTTAGTATTTTGTTGGGTCCCCTCTTTGGAGGATTTCATCGGCACATCTGTTTGGCATTGTTTTAGCTAAAGAGTAAAACTGCTGAGAAATAATGTTGTTCCATTCTGCCTGAATAATATCCCAGAGTGCATTTTTATTTGTAGGTTTTCTGGCCGCAACTGCCGGTTTTACGATACCCCATAGCTTTTCTCTGGCTTAATATTGTTTTTATCTAACCAAGTCTTAACGACCTGAGATGTATGCTTCGGGTCGTTATCCTGCTGAAATATCCATGCTAGTGGTAAATCATCAGTATAAACATTATCTAAATTATTCTGCAGGATATCTTTGTACATTTCCACAGTCATTTTCCTATCGATTTTAACTAAGGGACCAAACCCGTACGAGTTAAATCATTACGGTTTTTTATACCCTATACCACTATGTAGTTTGGGTATAATGACTTTGTGCTGCTGTTTGTAACTAACAAAATCATTTGACCTAGACCCATTTTTTATTATTCCGATCGACTCAGAATCACTTTCTGAGTCGATTTAGCGATGTCCGTCCGTCGCAAATATGAATATATTTTAATGAAATTTGGTACACAAGCTTCTATCGCCATAGGATGAATGCTATTGAAACTGGTGAAATTCGGTGCATGTTCAGACCTAGTCCAAATACAAATGACCCCTATGAAATCGGCTTAATTGTCATAAGATCCAAATTATCATATAGATCTCGGTCAAATTGGGTGTGTATGTGTTTATTACATCTATTTATCATTTGTCCAAAAATAAACCCCATATGGCAAGTCTTTGTCATAGACCCCGTATAAAGCTGCTTCCCGATTTTCACTTGAATCTATCAAAAACAAAAATATTTCATAGATTTTTCTCAAATTTGGTTTGTATATATTTTTTCAAAATATAAGTGACTTTACCAAATATGGTCAGGATCGGTCCATTTTTCGACCTAGTCCCCACATAAATATAGCAACCGATATGAACTTTTTCATATCTGCAGCCAAAAAAATTAATAACAATGCCACTCAAAATTGGTTTATGCTTATTTTCTATATCCAATTAGTTGGACTGAAGAGATAGGGTCTCTAAACCATGGTATAGGGTATCGTATAGTCGGTCTAGACCGACTATAATTTTCTCACTTGTTTTTGTTTACATTTGTTGACTGGTAGTTGGACATAGGGTCTGCCGTCCTTTCCAAAAACGTTGAACTTTGTTTCATCACTCCACTCTATTAATTTCCAAAAATTTTGCTCCTTACGAAGTCGGGTTATTGCAAACCGCAAGCGCTGCTGAATATTTTTTCTTACACATTTGGTTTTTTTTCTCGCTATGCGGCAATGGGTCAATTTTACGCATGCTGGCCATAAGCCTATCTTCCGCCTGTGTCTTTTTGCGTTGTTTATGTATTTGCAAATTATCAAAAGTTTTACATTTTTGATAATGCTTAATAGCGTTAACAACATTTCCGCGCGATAATGATAATATTTTCACCACTTCAGCAATGGAACCATCATTTTGGAAGTAATTCCAAATGATCTCCCTTCCAGCGGTAGTGGAGCTCTTATTTTTACCCATAGTTTAACAACGCCAATTGGAACTACAGCATACGGTAACGTTTTAAAATATCAATAAAACCCTTTTGGTAACCATAAAGTTATCGTAATACAAATATTTACCTTCGATAATTAAAACGACTTAATTCGGCGATGTTTTAAGAAATGACTGATTATTTACAAAACTAAACATTGAAATGTTAACATTTTTTATATTTTCAAAGAATCATAACGGTACTGCATATTTGGAAAAATTTGAGTTAATCAACAAATAACTTACCATTATATTTTCACTCAGAAAAATATATTGCATGTTTGACTTAATTGTATGTCCACAAGAGTATGTAAATGACCACATTTAATATGGTATTGATCGGACCTATTTTGGAGCTAAATTTCAGATCGGATGTGATTACTTTATGGTGATCAGGTCCAAAAATGGTCAGATCAAGACCATATTTATTGCGGTCACTTAAGTAGTCCACAAACATATATTAGTCATTAAATAGATTTAACTGAATATCGGATATATACATATAATAGTTGATCACGATATATATAATAATTTGGATTTTAATGCAATATAGGTCGATACCATGGATATTTTCATATGGCTGATAAAATTTCTATACCAAGTTTAATCATTTTTATACCCTATACCACTATGTGGGCAGGGTATAATGACTTTATGCTGATGTTTGTCTTTTATTATACCGATCGACTCAGAATCACTTTCTGAGTCGATTTAGCGATGTCCGTCCGTCCGTCTGTATGTCCATGTAAACCTTGTAATCATGATGAAATTTGGTATATAAGCTTCTATCGGCCATAGGATAAACGCTATTGATTTTGGTGAAAATCGGTTCATGTTCAGACCTAGTCCCCATACAAATGACCCCTAGAGATCGACTTAAATTGCCATAATATCCAAATTATCATATAGATCCGGTCAAAGTGGGTTTGTATATGTTTATTACATCAATTTATCAGTAGTCCAACAATAAACCATATAGGACAATTCTTAGTCATAGTCCCCATATAGAACTGCTTCCCGATCTTTATTTAAATCAATCAAGAAACAAAAATATAGCACAGATTTTTCTCAAATTTGGTTTGTATATGTTTTTGCAAAAAATAAGTGACCCTACCAATTAAAGCCAGGATCGGTCCATTTTGTGACCTAGTCCCCATATAAATATAACATCCAATATTACCTTTTGCATATCTGAAGGCGAAAAAATTCCACTCAAATTTGACTTATGCTTATTTTTTTTATTTAATTAGTTGGAGCTAAGAGACGAGTCTCTAAGCGCATGGTATAGTGTCAGTTTATACCGACTATAATTTTCTTACTTGTTTTTTCACATCACTGTCCACTGCACTGAAAATACTAATTTGATATTAAAACAATGTTTAAATTATTTGTGGCCTTTTTACACCCTATACCACTGTGTGGTTTGGGTATAATGACTGTGCTGCTGTTTGTAACAACCAAAAATATTTGACCTAGACCCATCTTTAATTATACCGATCGAATCAGAATCACTTTTTGAGTTGATTTATCAATGTCCGTCCGTCCGTCCGTCTGTGTGTCCATGTAAACCTTGTAATCAAACTGCAGGTCGCAAATATGAATATATTTTGATGAAATTTGGTATATAAGCTTTTATCGGGCATGGGATGAACGCTATTGAAATTGGTGAGAGTCGGTCCATGTTCAGACCCAGCCCCCATACAAATTATCCCTATGAAATCGACATAAATTGCCATAAGATCCAAATTGTCATATAGATCTTACTCAAATTGGGTTTGTATGCGTTCATTACATCCATTAATGCGTAGTCCAAAAATGATCCCTTTGGCCCCATATAGACTGCTTCCCGATCTTCACTTAAATCTATTAAAAACAAAAATATTGCACTGATTCTTCTCAAATTTTGTTTGTATATATTTTTGCAAAATACAAGAGACTTTACCAAACATGATCAGGATTGGTCCATTTTTGGACCTAGTCCCCATATAGATATAGCATCCGATATGAAATTTTTTATATCTGCAGCCAAAAAAATTAATAAAAATCCCACTCAAATTTGGTTTTTGCTTATTTTCTATGTCCAGTTAGTTGGGCCTAAGAGATAGGATTTCTAAACGCATGGTATATGGTATTCGTATAGTCGGTCTAGACCGACTATAATTTTCTTACTTGTATATCGAGATAGGTATATGGCCGTATTCTATAGTATTCGTACGAGTAAAAAAGCATAAAAAATAGTTTTTCCCTAATATTTTGTAACGAGGAACATTGCCTCTCAAATGGCAATTGGTAATCTTAAAATTATCAATAAAAAATTATAAAATGCAAGGCAATAATTTGTTGTTTTAATGTTACTCTGAAAATAGTTTCGACCGACTTTGCATGTAAAACACACTGTACTATATAGCACAAAAAAAAAAAGATATTTTTAGTTACGCTGTTATAAACTTATCTCATGAATTATTTTCGTTGTAGTCATATCGCTCGCTGTTGCTTATAGGTGAACACACTACAAATTTATTTCAATAACCTCGCTTGTGTATTCTTCTGACATACTACTAGAGAAGCAAGTTTTAATGAATGAAAGTCTCATACTCACAGGGCCACCGCCAAGAAAGCGAAAACACACAACGTATGTATGTTTGTTAGTGTGTGTATGTCTAGAGGCATCGATCGATTCATGAATGTGTCCGATGTTGACTTTTGAGTAGAAACACAACATTTCGTCATTTACGTAAATAAAAAAAAGAAATACGAGTGATATGGATACAGTTGTGAGCTTAGTACCTCTCATATTTATTGTTCATCAATGTGGGTGGTTAACAATGCTAGCTAGGTTAGGTATTTTACAACGCCATGCGTAATAGCCACATGACGGCACGTATTTTGCAAAAAGCGGTCGACTACAGCCAAAATAAATATTTTGTTGTTTTTGTTTTCTTCTGTATTTTGTTTGGTTAAAAACATAAAAACGATATCTAATGAAACCAATTTTAAGTCATTTCCGTTGGTCGTTTAAAATAAAAACGAATATGGAAAAACTAATAGTCCACATACAATTAAAAATTTCCTTAAAAAGTTTTCTCAGTAGAAATGCGAATGTTAGTTGCATTATTTCAAGAAATCCAGCTGCAAATTATATATGATAATGTATTATATATTTGGGTTTATGTATTCAGTTGAGGGTACATTTGCATATATGCCCATATTTAATTACTTAAAAATAATGGTAATAAAATTAATTTAAAAAACTAACCCATAGAAACCAAGTTTTTATTATATTTCCTTTCTTTGTAAATTAAGTTTAACGTATCGTTTCAGTCTTACAGTAAAAATGTATTTTTTCCATCGTCGCCACGAGTATGCCTGCAAAGTTTCACGGGAAAAGGGTTAAAAATTGATCCAAAGTTTTGTCGACAGAAACTATGAGTTAAAATAAAGGGAGTAACAAATCTATAATATTAATAGGCTAGGCGATTTCTTGTGACAGATGTTTTGTTCTAACGTTTTATCCCGATTTTGACCAAACGTACATTATTTGAAAGGTATTTCCTTTTAGCCGTTTTGCAGATTTACAGATTTTTAAATTTTTTCCTTTATTTTGAGTAAATTGTATTTTAAGTTGCTACTAACACATACATAAAATTATACAATGCTATGTGGGTTTTTATTAAATTTGTTAATGTGTTTGTAATAAAATGAGTTTTTTGTGTTGATTTGTGAATTGGCTATAATTGCTTAGCATACTTTTGGGGTCTTTATTTAATGAAGAAATTAAATTTTCTAGAATTTGCGCTCGAATTTCGAGGGCTGGAATCTGCTAGTATATATAAATATAATAAAAAAAAAGGAATGGCTGCGACTCGAACCAATGCCACTAAAACCATGTTTGGGAATAAAAGTCTAGACATCACAAATGATTCAAAAATTTCATGTGTGAACTTCGGTTCTAAAACCATTTCAATTTATGTATGTATTAGAAATTTGATTTTTTTATATTTATAGAATATTTTAAGGAAGATTCGAATAAATAGTATAACTTGAATTATAAAATGATTCAAACAAATTTCAATATTTGAGAAACAATTTTTGTTACTTAACCTATATGATGACACTTGCCCTTTTCTAGATTTTATTTTCTGTATTGTGGACATTTTCAAAAGAAGTAAGAAGATTATAGATGGTTGACTAACGATATCCTATACAATGAGTAAGGTCCAAATTTTTTGAGGTGATCATAACCAAAAAAAAAGCATATACCAAATTTGGGTGTATTTGTTATGAATTTGTGGCCCACACATATGAACAAGTTGATATCGGATGATATTTTTTAGTAACTGTTAAGAAAAATTGATTTATCTTGACCATATTTAGTACAGTCAGTTATAATTCTAAAAAAAATATATATAAACCAAATTTGAGAAAAATATATGCAAGTTCTACAACATTTTTTTTTCTGGACTACTGATTAATGTGCGTAATAAACAATTATAAACCATATTTGGTCAAGATATGTAAATACGATAATCATGATTTTAGGGTAATCTAAGACAAACTCATATGTGGCATTTGTATGGGTCTGAACATGCACCGATCTTTAGCAGTTTTATAGAGATCGTCCTATGCACGATAAAAGCTTATTTACTAAAATTCATCAAAATATATTTATATTCTTTAAAATACGAGAAAAAAGTCGAAACAGCTGTAAATATGAAAATAAAGTTAAAAAATTTTGTATTGAAAATGAAAAATTGGTATTTTTGGATACTGATTTATCGACAATAAAAATATAGAATGTACACTTTTATTTGACATGTATTCGTACTCTTCACACTAGTTCCATATTTTTGAAACAATATATTTGCACCGTTCTATATTAAAAACTAGAATCTTGATCTCTACGAAACTTGAGGTTCACAAGTATCGAATCCTCCCAGCAAAACCTTGGTAATGATTAGTTATTACCATTTGCATTACATGGTAATGTTAACCCCATACATTGTGAATTATTTCAAGCTAAATATAAGGACTTCCTGATAATGATTTATGTAAATACTTACTGGTAATGACCACTGTTAAATTTCATCTTTGGACAAAAATCGCAGCAAAAGCTGTTAAATTTTACATTACATTATTAACAACATATTGTGCGCGATGCCAATGTGTTGTTGTTATCTATAAAGTAACTAGTTATTTGTATCAGCACCTAGTAATGTGCCGGTAAGGCCTTTCCTCCAATGACACCCCCATGTTAAAATAATGGGTTTCTTAATGGAAAGGTAACTACTGAACACTTTTGATTTCTTATTCTAAAGCACATAACATGTAATGGAAAGTTTTGCTGGGTTGGTTAGGACGGAACAAAATCAGCCCAATTATGAATATTCTCAAGGAATTTCTTTCTCATGGAAAATACTTTATTCGAGAAAAAAAAAATCCTTCAATTATAAATTCCGCGTGAACAAAAAACTTAATAAGTGGCATCATCGAATTTCGAAGCCAGTTAATTTTCTAATTTTTTTTCTGTGTGTGCAAACGCAAATAAAATTATTTGAAAGAAAAATTATATAAAAAATGAGTAGCATAGCTATGATGCGAGCACTTGTAGAGGAAATTGGTGTTGTGAATAACAACATCGAAATATCCAAAGGATTGCTAGAATACAATTGCGGGATGACTCTATAGAAACCGCAATCAATGCCTGAATTGGCTTCCATTAAAGTTAACAAAAGTTGTAGTTGGGCTTTATTTGTGGTCTTTAACCTATAAGAACAATAAAATATTTAATTTTTAAACTCTTTCTTTTAGCTCATACTCTCTGTCTGTCTGTCTGTCGTGGGGCAACCCCATTCCCCCTTATCCAATTGATCTGAAACTTGGCCCGTAGTCTTGTTGTAACTACAAATTAATTTTGGGGTAGTGATCTGAATGTCATTTCCCCTTATCCGATCGGTCTGAAACTTGGTCGATGGACATGCTGTGAAAAAAGATTAACTTTGACATAGTCACGCACACTCAGGCACAGTCACGCACACTCAGGCACAGTCACGGAGAGATTTAAAACGGATTTCCCCCTCATCCAATCGATCTGAGACTTGGTCGATAGACTTTCTGTGAAATAAGATTAACATTGACATAGTCACGCACAGTCACGGAGAGATTAAAACATCAGTTCCCCTCATCCGATCGAGCTAAACCTTTGTCCATAAACTTTTTGTGGCCATAGATTAATTTTAAGATAGTCACACACAGTCACGGATTGATTTAAACCCCATTTCCCCTCATCCGATCGATCTGAAACTTCGTCCATAGACTTGTGATCAAAGATTCATTTTAAAATATTCACGCAAACTCACGGAGAGATTCAAAACTCATATACATGAGGAATGAAAGAGTTTTAATAAAAACTTTGTTTTTATGGGTTAGATTATTTTATTAAACTCTTTCTTTTAACTCAATCTCTCTGTCTGTTTGTCGTGGGGCAACCCCATTCCCCCTTATTCAATTGATCTGAAACTTGGCCCGTAGTCTTGTTGTGACTACAGATTAATTTTGGGGTAGTCACGCACAGTCATGCACAGTCACGGAGTGATCTAAATGTAATTTCCTCTCATCCGAACGATCTGAAACTTGGTTCATACACTTGCTGTGAAAAAGATTAACTTTGACTTAGTCATGCACAGTCACACATGGTCACGCACAGACACGGAGAGATTTAAAACGGATTTACCCTCATCCAATCAATCTGAAACTTAGTCGATATACTTGCTGCAAAGAAAGATTAACTTCGACATAGTCACACACAGTCACGCATAGTAACGCACAGTCACGGAGTGATTTAAATCCCATTTCCCCTCATCCAATCAATCTGAAACTTGGTATATAAACTTGTTGTGACCAAAGATTAATTTTAAAATAGTCATGCACAGTCACGGAGAGATTCAAAACTCATATGCATTAGGGAAGCAAGAGTTTTAATAAAAACTTTCTTTTTATGGGTTAGATTATTAAAATTTTTTTTTTATCAGTACTACCTACTTACATTTTTATGTAAACTCCCGTCTGATTTGCAAGTGAAATTTTTTTAGGGAAAATACATCCACTACATCAAAAATACTTTACATATCCGTGTAGCGATAACCAAAAAAAAAAAACATTATTTGTATTCTTCAATGTTAATAAACCTTTCGTCATTCCCTTTAATAGCTGTTACGTCCCTGATTAAAAGATTTGTTTATAATAAATAAAGATTAAAAGATAAGAGACAAAAAAAAATTATTTTGTTATTGTTTTTCCTGTGCTTATGAACCCAAAGAAATGTTCACAGATGATCATATAGGGCCATATAGACTAATTTACGGATCCAAAATTATATGAATCATATATCTGTGGTTTTCTGGAATAACCGCGTATGTCCATTTTTGTCACTTTTGAGTTCACGATGCCAAATATATTTTGAACGCTCTTAAAATTTTTTTTTTTTAAATATTGACCATTTCTGAGTTTTTTCTTTAAATAACGACGTAACTTAAATGCTTATTAAATTAATTTGCAGCACTATCGACGTATGTCAACCTACGTTTGATCGCTGACAAATTATTTTCTCAGAAAACGACACATTGCGACATACGTTGTTATTAATGAAAAAAAAAGTGCAAAATAATTTTGGATTATTTTTCAGTTTATAACCACTTATAAAAACTTGTGTGTTTATTTCTGTTATTTTTTGTCACTGTTATTCTTGATACGTTATTATATTCTCATCCTAAGTCCCGT
The DNA here is from genome assembly GCA_963682025.1 of Cordilura impudica. Lineage (NCBI taxonomy): Eukaryota > Metazoa > Arthropoda > Insecta > Diptera > Scathophagidae > Cordilura > Cordilura impudica. The sequence continues at coordinate 2,758,787 of OY821519.1, forward strand.
TAACTTTTTTTGACGAAAAAAAAATCAATTTTTCAAGCAACAACAACTTATATCTACATGGATGGTTGCATTAGTAGTTTTCTTTTTCAAAGAAAACGACTTTTGTCGACATAAGCTGTTTTATCTACACACACTTTAAGTGTTATTTACATATTGTTTTTTTCGTCCTTCTCTAGGACATATTCCTCTGAAGATTTTTGACTCAAACTTTTATATAAAGTATTTATTGCCCATATCTACAGGCCTGTTAAATAGAAAGCTCTAAAAACTTTATATCGAGCCCATAACTTCAAATATAACGTTTTTTTGGCTCCCCTGAACATTTTGATTTTATGACATACGCGGTTATTCTAGAAAACCACAGATATGAACCTTTATTTTATAAGATAATATTTTATTATATCTGATCATGTTTCCTGGGAAGCTACATCAGTGTTACAAAGGGGTTCAGTCAAAATATTACTGTTTTAAATTAAGAAGAGTTCTAGATTTAATTGATATCAATTATTCAGTTACTTCACTAAAAGACTAATTGTAGTTATTTGATATACAAAAAAAGTATAATATAATAATTATAGATTTTATACCCTCTATCTTATGCGAAAGAAGCTATTTATAAGTTTCTAACAATTACGATCAAACATAAAATCGACCCTTAAACTCTCCACATACATACATATGTTGTACTCTGTCTATTAAAACAAATATTTATTTCACACAAAAATTTATCATAATCAATCATGTTTAACCAAATATCGATGCAATAGTGGTGGTCTTTATGCTGAATTAAGCTTTTCGGACACAAAATTATAAATTATAAACTCATACATACTGTCAAAAATAAAATGAATTACAAATTAAAAACAATTTACATTTTAACTAAAAACTTTTATATTATATTATTGTTACGGTACATTATTATCATTGTTTTGCCATACATAGCACAATTAATTTGTACAATTTTTGGTTACAAAATGTTTTGCAACCTTTCCTGCTTGCTTTTTACAAAACAAAACCGATAGGAATTTTTTCAAAAATAATAAAACTCCAGCAAGTGGCCATTCAAATTTTGAAATTTTTGTATGAAAACAATAAAGCCATTTGCTAGAATTTCATTATGAATACGGGTATTGTATTAATATTTAAATTAAATTATTGTAATAAAAATAACTAAATACCTATAGTGAAAAAAAAAGGTTAAGGAAAATAACAAGTAAACAAATTATAGTCGATCTAGACCGACTATGCGATACCCTATACCATGTGTTTCGAGAATTGGTCTTACGTCCAACTAATTGGGTATACAAAATAAGCATAAACCAAATCTGAGTGGAATTTTATTAATTTTTTTACCTGCAGATTTGAAAAAGTTCATATCGGATTCGAAAAAGGGACCGAGCTAACCTTATTTGGCGAAGTAATTTTTTTTTTTTTTTGCAAACCAAATTTGAGAAAAATCTGTGCAATATTTTTGTTTCTGAAAAATCGGGAAGCGTCTTTATATGTGGGCTATGACTAAGAATTGTCCTATAGGGTTTATTTTTGGACTACTGATTAATGTGTGTAATAAACACACACAAACCCTATTTGAACGAGATATATATGGTAATTTGTATCTTATGGCAATTTAAGTCGATCTCATAGGGATCATTTGTATAGGGACTAGATCTGAGCATGCAAAGATTTTCACCAATTTCAATAGCGTCCGTTCTATGGCCGATAGAATGTTATTTACAAAATTTCACTAAAATATATTCATATTTGCGACCTGTAATTTGATTAAAAAGTTTACATGGACACACAGACGGGCGGACGGACAGACAGATGGACGGACTCAAATAGTGCAATTACATCAGTTAAATACAGATGATTACCACGTGCTATATTTTTTACCTCAAGAATAAAAAAAAAAAAAATATGTCATTAAATTAAATTTAATAAAATGTATTTGATATCTCTAAAATTTGTGAAATCAAGTGTGACACATACTTTAAAAATGTTATATTATTTGTTGGAAAAGGAACATTATTTTGACTCCTTAATTATGAATTTTGTAAAAATTGGCTTTTTTGGCCCTCTTAGCTTTAAGACCAATTAACAACTGGCGATTTGTGTATGAATATAAATTGCTACCATCATTTTACTTTTCCCTCATGTTTTACTTGAGTAAATTTCTTGCAACTTTACATAAGAAGCTATGTAATTCCTCAATGCATAAAATCGTATTATGCATGTGTATATTAGGGATATAACTTTTTATAAATTTTGCAAATATAAAAATTAGCATAGTGTATAGAAGTACAAAAATATATTATTTTTCGAGGTCATCAATAAAATTCCCGCACCGAATGCAATGCAATCAAGTAAAGTTAAACAAGAGGATTTACTCAAAACTAACAAATATTTTAAATGTATACATATGGGGGATTTCATGTCAAGTGCACCAACTTTTGAAACCGATGTCTTCCGATCGGGATGAAATTTGCACCAAGGTTAGTCCTATTGGATAGTAGTTTAGACACAATTTTTCAAGAAGATCGGTACAGATCTCTCTGAGTTAGAGGGGATCATTTTGGCCAAACAGGTGTTTTTTCTCATCCATGTAACTTATTACCTATTGTTCTTAGAAAATTTTCTCCCAAATAGTTTAGATAGCTATTTCTTCAATATTTCGGAAAAAAATACTTAAAAAAAAAAATTGTAGACTTTTTTTTTGCTAAATTAAAGCATTTTTTGCCTTATTTTTCAAAAAGGGCATTTTTTTTTTTCAATAAGAAAGCTTAGGATTTTTCCTTTAAGAGGTTTTTGGTCGTTTAGTGGGATGGGAGTGGGATATCTATCAAAATAAATGTTTTGTAACTCAAGACAACGGTTTTTCAATTTTTCACAAATGCACTTTTTTGAATTTTTTCCTATTTGTGTCTAAAACCTTAAAAATAAAACTTATACTGAGAAACTAGACAAACTAAACTTTCCGAAGGTATATGTATAACATACCTAACTAAAATTTTATACCCTCGATACTGTAATACCCAGAATATGTTAACCTCAGGAAAAAAATCGCTTTTTTCTATAGAAATGTTGAAAAATTATTATTTTTTATTTATTTTTAATAATAATTAAATTAATGTATAATAATAATATTAAAAATAAAAAGATATATAATTTATTAAAATTTAATCTTAATTGCATTAGATCCATTTATATCATAACTATTTTTATACTTAATTTATTATAGCTGATGAAGTATTTAAGTCTTGTAAATTTTTAAATACCCAGTCTTTCATTCAGCTTTTTTGTCGCCTTTATTTACTGCGTTTTTTTGTCAATCCTTTCTTGGCGTTACTAGGTTCAGCTGTTGATTTCGCTGCTGGTTTATTTGTTGTCTTTGGAAAGAAATTGCATTGAATAGAGGCAGAAAACTTTTTCAACTTGAGTCTTCCATCGACAAGCGATATAAAAGCATGGTATTGAGCAGTGCCATCGATTGTTACCGCAGCATCGAATCTGCTCTTCAGTGTTTTCAATGTTTCCTGATGATCCTCTTTGCTACTAAAAACTATTTTAGTTTCTTTACAATAACTCTTTGCCCAATGGAATAAAGCAGTCGCATCTGAGATGCGATCTTGATGAGAGCACTGGAGGCTTTACTTCGCTGCATTTCTTTTAAGGTTTGCTCCAATACCATCACATGCTCTTTTACCATGAGCAGTAGGATGAAAATGCCACTCAGCTGGCATTCCAAAATCTTTTTCATAAGCCATAAGATTTGCGAAGCTACTTTTGTTTTTAAAATGTTGACGAGCTCCGTCCGAAACGTAGTATACCTTTTTTACTGTAAATTTAAATTTTAGATATTTTAGTATTATCTTCTGGTACTCATAAACTGCAACGGTATCATGTTTTAAAACGTCGGATATGATTGCCATACTTTTGTTTTCCACTTTTTCACCTTTCATGTAGTAAAACTACTGTGAATATAGTTGCTTGGTCGTGATTGAAGTGGAATGTTTGTATGGCATCCTGAAGAACATATATATCGTTTTCTGCAAAATCATATGAAATAACGAATTCACCAGACTTCAAATGCATCTTCAAATACTTGAAGAATAACCATTGCTCTTTGACTAAAAAGTCATGGTTTCTCAAGTTTAGCAATCCTGTACACATTTCTTCCACAAAATCATCCACATTTAAAATGATTGTTTTCAATGTGCATCTGTCAGTCTGAATCCAAGAATCAAATTTGACCTCCTCTATATATTCTCGATCTAAAGAGTTGATTAAATTTTCTTTGATGAATGTGGTTTTCGGGCAATTGGTACATTCACCTAAGTGGCAAGAAGTTGTTGCATTAGGACACATAGTCAATTTAAGGCAATCGCGGTAATCATGTAAATCTTCTGCCGAATCATCTGTTAAATACTTTAAGTTGATTTCCTTCAACATCAGTTTAACATTTTCATGGTAAATGCAAACGCATACTGTGTGAGTTCCGCTGCTTTCTGCCAAAACGCAATGTTTTGGCCTCATTTGGGTTAATTTCGTGAAGCCAATTCTAACATCCTCGTGTTCAGATTGAAATGATTTGCAAATAACTCTTTCAGGTTACAGATAACCATTTTACACACAAATTGGAAAAAATTCAAAATAGTGCATTTGTGAAAAATTTAAAAACCGTTGTCTTGAGTTACAAAACATTTATTTTGATAGATATCCCACTCCCATCCCACTAAGAGACCAAAAAGCTCTTAAAGGAAAAAATCCTAAGCTTTCTTGTGAAAAAAAAAATGCTCTTTTAAAAAAAAAGGCAAAAAATGCTTTAATTTAGCAAAAAAAAAGTCTAAAATTTTTTTTTTAAAAGTATTTTTTCCCGAAATATTGAAGAAATAGCTATCTAAACTATTTGGGAGAAAATTTTCTAAGAACAATAGGTAATAACTTACATGGATGAGAAAAAACACCTGTTTGGCTAAAATGTCAAATTTTGATCCCCTCTAACTCAGAGAGATCTGGACCAATCTTGCTGAAAAATTGTGTTTAAACTACTATCCAGTAGGACTAACCTTGGGGCAAATTTCATCCCGATCGGAAGACATCGGTTTCAAAAGTTGGTGCACTCGACATGAAACCCCCCATATATAAAAAAATTATGAATATTTAAATGAGCCTAAAGGTATGTTAATCAATTTTAGCAATTCACAATTGAACACAGAGCGTCTGATATATAATTTAAATCATTCGCATTGACAGGGTGTAACGAATTATAAATATTTAATTTAATATATTTTTAAGACAGATTAAACATAAATTTTATAATTCTCAGCTTCAACTCCATATGAACTATAACTATGCCAATTTTCACACTCCTCCGTGCCCGCATATTGCTTAAAAAGGGAACTAAAAATGTACCTTTACGTATTAATATATAGATTGTAGTTACAAAGCAAAAAACAACTTTATTCTAATTTTGATTTAAGAAATTAGAAAAAGTATATCAAATATTAAAGCAAATATGAAATCGTTTTCCCGATTTTCGATGTTTGTATAAAAGGTATATTTAAGAAATCATTGAATACCGCAACAACGATGAGAATGCATATATCATGTTAAAAAAGTCTCCTCAGTAAAAAAAAAACACATTTCTTTTATCGAGATACTTAAGAGAAGCGTTTTTTTCTCTCCTCAAAATGACCAAAAAACAAGAAAAGTGTCGTTAGATTTGACGTCATTTTTCAGACATATTGCAATTAATACTGTAATTAATATGCAAATTTTAATTTTGTTTCAATGGTGCGTGGTAGAGAAGAAAGCATATATTTCAAAAATTCATAACTACACTGTATTCTTAATCGGATCGGTTTCTGGCATTTCAGTCTTCATCAGCGATTTTATTGAACATTGTGATAATTGTTATGTTATAATTGAAAAAATTGTTTCTTTATGAAATTTTTCTACTTACTACGGCCGTGAGGTTTGAACCTGCGTCTATCTCACATACACTCGTACTTGCACTTTTTGATCAGCGCTTTAACACACTCACCTAAAGTCAGGCCTACGAGCAGTGTGGTTAAAATCAGTTTCGTATTAATTTCAGAAGTTAATGTAACACTAACATGCATACCACTCGTTATTTTAACTTTAACTTGTAGTGTCGGCTTGTTTGTCGAAAAACTCTATCCAAACAAATAATCTTTATTTTTGATTTTTTTTTAATACTTTTGCATTTATACTTCTAATTTCGACTATTCTCAGTTTCGTAAGAGTTGCCATATGTGATGTATGGTTTGTACATTCTATATATTGCACTTTTTACATATATTTGAGATGATGCTCTGAAACTATTTTTTTTTTCCAATACTTTGTTAGATTTGACGTCATTTTTCAGACATATTGCAATTAATACTGTAATTAATATACAAATTTTAATTTTCTCATCACATAAGAGAAAATCCTTCACACAGACGGATAGACAGTCAGACGGACGGACGGACATCGCAAAATCGACTCAAACAATAATTCTGAATCGGTCGGTATAATAAAAGATGGTTCTAGGTCAAATATTTTTGGTAGTTACAAACATTAGCAAACTCATTGTACCCTCACCACATATTTGTATAGAGTATAAATAGGGCTACGTATGTGCTAAGATTGCTTAAAAATGCGCATACCCCTATTGTCTTTCTACATCATAATACATATGCAGAAACATATAATCAGTCATCATAACAATTATGGAAATTCAGTCAAAACAACTATTGTCTGCATATAGCGTTTCATTCATAAAATTTTCACAAACTCATGAATGGGTTACATCTGTTTTTCAACGCATGTATAATTAAATAATAAAAAAAAAAATAAAAAAAACATTTCAACTTCTACAGGGTAGGGCAAATAAGACTACCAGTGTCGTTATTGCTGGTATTGCGATAGCAGTGCTTGCACAATTAGAAGTTTGAATTGGTGCATCTTAAGAACCAACTTAAAAATTCTCCGCAATGTTGTTCTCAAAATGACCAATTGGCCGGAATCATTTGCAACAGTCTATCACATAGCTTCTACGTTTCTTCAGTGTGATTATTTCGATGAGCATCACTTTCAGGCCAGTACTGAACTCTGTTTCTCAAAACGGACGACCAAACTTCTTGTAATTATGAATGTAGGAGCTAATCTTAAATTAAATAATTTCGCTGCGTCGTAAGAATTGATGGTTGACCAGAACAGAAAAAGTGGATAATTTTAACGGGTTTTGGTTATAACCTGCAAAAAGGACAAAAAACAATTATATTAGAAAATAGAAAAATTATTCGTGTTTAACATTGGTTGGTCTTATTTGGCTCACCCTGTACTAACATTTAAATACTTACACAATTAATCGAATACGCTTGTGCATTTTTAAATCCTAATATATTTTTTTCCGCACGTTTCTTAAAATCGTGCTCTTTACATATAAATAAATTTTAATCCGTTGGACATCTTGAGTGATCATGTATGAAACCATACATCATTTTCCTAAATAGATCCATACATATATTTTATTTTGGGACCTAGAAAAAGAAAGAAAAATAAAAAATCGTGGAATTTTTTATTTATTTTTCAACTTATGCTAAGCTGAATTATTGCCAAAAAATATGTTGATTGTGCTCCACTGTACTAAAGCGGAGAGTGGTTTTATGGTTGTGTGTACGTATTGTAAAATGTAATTATTTATGAATGAAATAAAGTGCGCAGCAGTAATGTCTGGATTATGTTTTGCTTTTATTCAATAATAAAAAAATAAAAAACAGGGAATAAAGATACATTTAGTCCGTAACTAACGTAATTTAAATATACTTAAATATTGTGAAATTAACAGAGAAAATTGAGTTGCCGACAAATTTTTCTCTACTCTGGCAATTGATTTAACTGCTGATCTTAAATTGGATCAAACAAATGCCCTTCTTTCTAAGAAATAAATAATTAATCAGTTTTATAAACCACGGACTATAAATTTGACTTCAAAACCAACGATTAACGATTTCGTATCAGCTAATAGGGGATTAAGAGAATGATTCTTTCCCTAAAATATACAATAATGTTTTTGTTTTCATATGAATATACACGTACTCATCGTCCCATTAATACGAAACGATACAACGTACGTGTACTATTATTTAAGCGAATGAGAAATATCAACAGGAAGAATTGCTTCCGTTGCGAATGTTGTTTTTAACATTAAAGCCACTCTTTTCGGTCTTAATCAAGATCGTTGTTGTCCCCGTGGTCTTCTTCAATGTTTGTTTTGTTTTTTTTTTTTATTTATTATTTTTGCCCTCTTTTGTTCAAACATTTTTTTGCACAGTGAAAAATTTTTTATAGTAAATTGTAGTGATTAAGAATCAAACATAAAAAATTTATGTAAAAAAGAACATACAAAAAAAAAAAATCTGACATGCTCTACGGATATCCGCAATTTTATTTCATTTGGATATTATTGGGTTAGTTTTCGTTACATAAATTAATGCAAGATATCGAAATGTGTTCAAAGAAATTATTGGGTTATTGGGCAAATATCTTCATATGAACGGTAGAAAATTAAAAAAAAAATATAAAAAATGAACAATTCGATAGAGATTGGCCAAGTAGAAATAGCAAAAAATTGTATATTTTTTGTGAAATAAGAGCTTTTGTTACTTTTCATTCATATAGTATTTTACTCAAATATTTTATCTGCATACAGATTAGCGCCTTTTTAAAAAATTTACACTTCAACTGTAAATATTTTACAATAGAAAGAATTTTATTGCAAAAGCAAAAATTAAATATGTATTTGGCGATATTCTTTAACACATCGCTATCTGAAGTTGGACTTTTGATAGTCTTCTGTAAAATGCATAAATTAACCCAACAATTTTAATAATTAATAATTTTTTGTATAAATTATGTAACCCATAAAAACAAAGTTATTATTAAAACTCTTTCTTACCTCATGCATATGAGTTTTTAATCTCTCCGTGACAGTGCGTGACTGTCTGTGACTATCTTAAAATTAATCTTTGGCCAGTAATAAGTCAATGGACAAAGTTTCAGATCGATCGGATGAGGGGAAATGGGGTTTAAATCACTTCGTGACTGTGCGTGACTATGTCAAAGTTAATTTTTTTTCACAGCAAGTCTATCGACCAAGTTTCAGATCGATCGGATAAGGGGAATGGGTTTTAAATCACTCCGTGACTGTGCGTGACTATGTCGTAATTAATCTTCCTTTACAGCAAGTATATCGACCAAGTTTTAGATTGTTTGGATGGCGGGAAATCCGCTTTAAATCTCTCCGTGACTGTGTGTGACCATGCGTGACAGTGCGTGTCTATGTCAAATTTAATCTTTTTTCACGGCAAGTGTATGGACCAAGTTTCAGATCGATCGAATGAGGGGAAATGACATTTAGATCACTCCGTGACTATGTGTGACTGTGCGTGGCTGTGCGTGACTACCCCAAAATTAATCTATAGTCACAACAAGACTATGGGTCAAGTTTCAGATCAATTGGATAAGTGGAAGGGGGTTGTCCCATGATAGGCAGACAGACAGACGAAGAGTAGGAGTTTAAACAAAGAGTTTAAAAAAATAATATTTTTCAAAATAGAAATTTTTTTATAGAAAATGGCCAAATTTTTAAACAGTTTTTCACTGGTATATAGAATTATGCTAGGAAAATCCGAATGTAAAGCGATTTGAAAAGACGAATTTAACGCCCTTATTCGCCTGGTATTTTTCAATTATTAAAACAATTTAATTCTGGCTATAAACTACAAATAATAATTTTTAAAATTTGTTTTTTTTATTAATAATGCCTTATTACAAAATAATAGAGCTTGAAAATGTTTAATTACAATTATTTTCCTCCTATTTACTTAAGACGAACGATAGACAAATTTCAAAATAATTTTTTCATATACAATATTTTGACATATCGTCTCGTCTATCGTTTTGTGTTACATAAACAAGCCCTTAAAATTTTTGCTGTGATTAGCTATCTGTATTCTCAAAGCATAACAGCATAACTTGCGATATGCTGATATTGAGTTATTAGTATACTTATATATATTGAGTAATATATTAGACAAGGCTAATTAGCACATCTCTACCTGACACTGCATAACAAATGGAATTATAGCACATATCACAATGTAAAAGTGATTTCCTGAAAAACTGCAAAAATACACTTATGCTGTTATGCCTTGAGACCACAGACATTTTAATCAATATTTTAAGATAGTTTGAGTAATAGATTTGTAATATATTATGTTTTCTTTATGTATATTTGTAGTATTCTGCTATTCGCATTGGTCCTGTTGTAAAACGTGATGTCATGAAAGCATCTACCATGTTGGAGCATGAGTCACAGTAAGTAATGCTTATTTTAATGAGTAATATGACGTTTTATCAATGCAAACCCATCAAAGTCTAAATATGAAGTGTTTTTCCTACAAATCGTAATTATAAATCGCAATTATTGTAGTAGTAATGACCACCTAATGATATTTATATACATAAGTCTTCTTTAAGCATTTTTCAAACGAAATCCTCAATTCAGCCTAAATCAATCAAATTCATTTTGAGCAGAATTGTGATATCATATTGATAAATTCAACTGCCTCCAATACGGCTAAGAGAGATCTAACGTCGCTTGTTTAGAATATTCAGAGAAAACAAGGCAAAACTGGTCACACACTATTTATAGAAAAAGTGTTTTTAGAATCTGAGTTTCTTAGATTTCTTTTGATATAACACATTTGCTGAATCTGTTTCCAGTTTTTTAGAAATTGTTACAGAAAATTGGGTTCAAACTTGTGGCCTCAAATGCAAAACAACTTTATCCAAAGTGGCTCGGGCTCAATGAAAAAACCAGTAAGAAAATTATAGTCGGTCTAGACCGACTATACGATACCTTATACCATGCGTCCCCCATCTCTTAGGCCCAACAAATTGGATATAGAAAATAAGCACAAACCAAATTTGAGTGGCATTGTTATTAATTTTTTTCTCCTTTGAATATTAAAAAGTTCATATCGGATGCTATATTTATATGGGCACTAGGTCGAAAAATGGACCGATCCTGACTATATTTGGTAAGGTCACTTAGTTTTTGCAAAAACATATACAAACCAAATTTGAAAAAAATCTGTGCAATATTTTTGTTTTTTGATAGATTTAAGTGAAGATCGGGAAGCAGCTCTACATGGGGCCCATTACTAAGAATTGTTCTATAGTGATTATTTTTGGACTACTGATTAATGGATATAATAAACACATACAAACCCAATTTGACCGAGATCTATATGATAATTTGGATCTTATGGCAATTTATGCCGATTTCATAGGGGTCATTATTATGGGGACTATGTCTGAACATGGACCGAATTTCATCAATTTCAATAGTCTATTCTATGGCCGATAAAAGCGTATATACCAAATTTCATCAGAATATATTCATATTTGCGACCTGTAGTTTGATTACAAGGTTTATATGGGCACACAGACGGACAGACCGACAGACGGACGGGCATCGCTAAATCGGCTCTAGGTCAAGTAGTTACAAACAGCAGCACAAGGTCATTATACCTTAACTACATAGTGGTATAGGGTATAAAAATACCGGTATCAGTTTATATACAGTTTGAAAGGAAAATCACAAATCTAAAACACTAAAAAGCGTGATCAAAGAATGGTTGGTCTGAGACCCCGCATAGACCAGTGTAGGTCCTCAACGTAACAACGATAACTCGATTATCAGAAATTAAAGGCCTAGTTAGCCACACTTAACCGTAACCAATCGTGTCAGCTGTTTTTTCTGTTACATGAAAAGCATTTAGAGCAGTTACCGAACTCAACTGTCACGTAACCGGAACGTCCCAATTAGGGCCTGCAATACCGGAGATAATTATCAATACCGGTATTCGGTATTGAATTTCAATAAATACCGGTATACCGGTATTGGTGAATTATTTAAAAAATTAAAAACAAATTGTATAAATTGATAATTTTTTTAATTAATACAAAAATAAACTTTAAATTAACATTCATTTTAAATTATAATATATATATTTCTCTTTCCTCTCAGTAATTCATTCGGGAAAAAATAAAAATAAAAGAAATCAATTTTGCTTTGATAGTAAATAACTTCTTAAAAAGCAAAGGACACACTTTGGGATTCATCACTTAGAGATGACCTGATTTTGGAAAATATTTTTCCAGATGACGAAAACACTCTTTCAGCCTCGACGCTGGTTGGCGGAATAGTATTTAAATAATCATATGCTTTTTGCAAATTTAGTCCGCGATATCCTCCTTCTTCGAAAATACCCATTTCTTTATTAATAGTTTTGTCCAAATTTACAGATTTTTTTGTTATAACTTTATGGTCCATTTGTTTTTCTTTATTAATTGCAAAATTTAATCTTTCCTGCATTGAATAGTTCATTTCTAAGTCCGAGGAATCTGAAGAAGATGATGATATGTTATGAGACGGTGAAGTATTTAAATTTGAATCTGAAAAACGTTTAACTATAGTTGATATCAAATTAGCAACCTCTTTTTTTGATAATTGTTCGAAGGACAATTCATTATCTTGATGTTTTGATTTTATTTGTCCTTTGTGAAGATATTGAAGCAGACTTGATAATTTGGTTCGCCTTTCGTTAATTCTACGTGCTAAAGAAATTTTAAATTCACCGCTTAATTGTCCAGTTCCTAAATTATTAATCATAAATAGAATAGTGGCATCTGCAGATAGGAGAGTCGCATCACGAAGACAATGATTCCACTGCTAATTTTATTGGCAACAATGTTGAAATAATACCAGAAATAATATCCATTTCTGCCTCTTCAAATGATATAGTGGAACATAAGTCTATTAAATATTTTAAAATGCAATTTCTTAGTTCCCAAAAGCGCTGTATCATAAAAAATAAGCTATTCCATCTGGTTTTTGTATCCAGAATCAGCGAAATTTCTTTGTTAAATTCAGCTTTGACATATTTTTGAAGTATATCGTCATTTTTTGTGGGGGAACGTCGAAAAATATTTACAACTTTTCTTACCTTATTTATAAGTGGACGTATTTCTGCTTTGAAGTCCATAGAATCATCATAATTTTCAGAAATTTTAAATCCATCTACATCGTTTTCCTCAACATCTGATTCAGCATCACTTTCGCTATTTATTTCTCTTTCTCCCTCACATTCCAAATTTGCATTATTCTTGCAGTACAAAACGTCTAGCACCGCCAATTGAATACCATGGGCATAACAAAGCTGCTGATGGCATTTTACTATCCGTCCTACTTTTTTCATCATAGAAGCGCCATCTGTAGTTATACATACGATATCTTCATCAAAAGATAGTTCATATTTTTCTAATTTTTTTGTAATAAGTTAACACAACTCTCTGCTGGAAAGGTCCCAAAAATACGAATTAATCCTAAGTTCCAAAATTTGTTTTGTACATGTAAATTTAAATTTAAATATCTTCTATTTTTACCAGACGTCCACTCATCAAATGTTAGACTGAACTTTCCTTCTATTTTCAGATCTGAAAAATCTTTTACCATCTCTTCGCGAATATTTACACCATACCTTAAAATAATATTTCGAATTGTATTCGCAGATTTTGGGACGTCAAGTTTTCGAGCCAGCAACGATTTTCTCAATTCAATAGAAGCAGTAAAAATACTATTGGTAGACCGTCGACCGCAGTCATTTTTGATAATACTACACGAAGATCATCGTTTTCATTTTTAAAGTAGCTCGATATTTTTTTAATTTCGGCGGTACAGCACTAGCAGATATATTAGATGAGATCGTTGAAGTTTCGGGATTTTCAGCATCTAATCCTATCTAATGGATCTAGTTGATACACTGCATGTTTTTATTTTATTGTCGCATTTGGTACATTTTGCCAAATTTCCTGATCTATCTCTCAGAAAATAATGCCAAACGGAAGTTTTGTCTGTAACGCCTTTTTTAACTGCTTCAAATTCCATATTAAGGCTATTAAAATAAAAAATATATCCCAATAATTAAAAGAACTCAAATTTTTACATTAAAATGTACCTCTGTATTAAATTTGAAATATAGAATATAATTTACTTACATTCAACAATATCGATAAATAATATTTTGGGCAATATATATTTTTTTAAAACGCAAACTTTATTAATACAGCAACAGAACAATTAAACTGAACACTAACTAGCCACAAAACACCAGCACACTTCGATTTGTATTTTAAAATTTTTTGTTTTTATTTAACTTTTCAGGAACTAAGAATTTTTTTGAATTTTTGAAGATGACTTGATTTTTATAAGATTTAAAAAAGTTGAAATATATGACATTTAATTAAATACCGAAATACCGGTATTTATACGTCATAATACCGGTATTTCGGCTTTAAAAAATAGCTCCGATATACCGGTATTCGGTATACCGGTATTGCAGGCCCTAGTCCCAATCTGTTGAAATTAGATTTTTGCTATGTTTGTACGTGACATTTGTGAACATGCTGGTTCATTTTTTACATTCTATAACTGCACTAAATGTCAACGTTACATTTACGTTACGGATACATTTTAACAACGTGTGGCTAACTAGGCCTTAAGTACGTATAATGTCTAGCATGTGTAAGAATATTTAAACTTGAATGGAATAAAGCTCATTGGTATTTTAAGGCATCTACACTTTTTCCATTTGTATTTCAGAAAATATTAATTGATTTTCAAAAAGTATCACTTGTATTTCAGACAACATCAATTGAATTTCAGAAAACATCAATTGAATTTCAGCAATTATCAATTCTATTTCAGAAAACATTAATTGAATTTCAGCAATTATCAATTGTATTTCAGAAAGTATCAATTACAAAAAGCTATATCAATTATTATTATCAATTATTATTATCAATTGTATTTCAGAAAGTATCAATTACAAAAAGCTATATCAAGTGAAATTCAGAAAATATCAATTGAAATGTTTTTTGAAATACAATTGATACTTTCTGAAATTCAATTGATGGTTTCAGAAATACAATTGGAAAAGGTGTAGTACTTGCTAAGTAAGACGTTGATTCTGTACATTCATATATGATTTATAAATTTAGTAAAAAAAAAAAAATTACAATTCAATTTAACGTCCATTAATTACAGTCAGATCGAATCTGATGTGGTGATGATGGTTCAACGATATTCATTTGATTTCAACTACCAGTCTTTACTATAAATATTCGTACTATAACAAAGTACCCACTCTCGCACACACACACACACACACACACACACACACACACACACACACACACACACACACATACACACTCTCATTGATAAAACAACAACGGCAATAGAAACAATTTAAATAATATTAAATATCCGATGTTGAATAAATTAATTGCCATCATTAACATCATCAACTTTTCTTTATGAATACCATGATCATTCCAACAACTATAATATTTGATTATTTTTTGGATGGAATAACAGAATCACTGACATGAATGACAAACTGACTAGCTGGTTGTCTGAATGTAGTACTCGTATGTACGAGTACATAGTATATTCGTTTATATGTAGGTACGTACGAATGAATGAATGAATGAATGAATGCATGGTTGACTGACAGACAACTGACTCCACATGCAAGAATCTGGAATTTGTTGTTGTGTTATTATTTTGTCTTTTCCAAAATGGGTAGTTTCCTGTGTAATGTGAGATAGTCGATCGCAATGCTCGCTTGTACATAGCCGCTTATGCGGTCATACTTACTCACATACATGGTGTGCGTGTGTGTATGTGAATAAAAACGAATATAAATTATGTCTTTAAATTTGAAGATCATGGTCTTTGCTTTATGATGTTCATCATTATTTAACAATATTGTGGCGTAAGTCTAAACAGACCCATGGAACAAAATATTTGATTTTGTGGGTCAACTGTTTATTCCATCACCCTTTATCGGAGACATATGTATAGAGGCTATGCCTAAAGATCAATGCGATCTATATAATTTTTTTAAACCCTTTCTTTTAACTCATACTCTCTGTCTGTCTGCCATGGGTGGACCCCATTCCCCTTATCCAATTGATCTGAAACTTGGCCCATAGTCTTGTCGTGGCTACAGATTAATTTTGGGGTAGTCACGCACAGTCACGCGAGGTCACGCACAGTCACAGAGTGATCTAAATGTCATTTCCTCTCATCCGATCGATCTCAAACTTGGTCCATATACTTGCTGTGAAAAAAAATTAACTTTGACTTAGTCACGCGCAGTCACGCATGGTCACGCACAGTCACGGAGTGATCTAAATGTCATTTCCCCTCATCCGATCGATCTGAAACTTGGTCCATACACTTGCTGTGAAAAAAGATTAAATTTGACTTAGTCACGCACAGTCACGCATTGTCACGCACAGTCACGGAGTGTTCTAAATGTCATTTACCCTCATCCGACCGATCTGAAACTTGGTCGATATACTTGCTGTAAAGAAAGTTTAACTTCGACATAGTCACGCGCAGTCACGCATAGTCACGCACAGTCACGGAGTGATTTAAAATCCATTTTCCCTTATCCGATCAATCTAAAACTTGGTTGATAAACTTGCTGTGAAAAAAGATTAACTTTGACATAGTCACGCACAGTCACGGAGAGATTAAAACCCCACTTACCCTCATCCGATGGATCTTAAACTTTGACCATAGACTTGTTGTGGCCAAAGATTAATTTTAAGTTAGTCACACACAGTCACGGATATATTAAAAACTCATATGCATAAGGAAAGAAATAGTTTTAATAAAAACTTTGTTTTTATGGGTTAGATTATTATTTTTTAATATCTTTGATTTGACTTAAATATTTACATGGATCCACATATAGACGGAAGGAGGTTAACATAAGAAGTGAAAATATTGCAAAGAATAGACGTTGAATTATTTATTATTAACCTATAATTAAAATTATAAGCTAACTAATTTCACAAAGAGAAATAGCAACGTAGGTCTTCAGCTCAAAACGTTTTAATTCAAACATTTTAATATTCAAAAATAAAAACATAGTCAGTTTAATGGGAAAAAGAAGATTATTATTTTCTACATACGTATTTATATATGTACATATGTATGAGTAAGCAAACAGACAATTTTCCATAATTATAATTTTATTTTATCACATTTTTCAGATATGCAACAATTTTGGCCTTTGATGTTAAAGTTGAGAAAGATGCACAAGAAATGGCAGATACATTAGGTGTGAAAATATTCCAAGCCGATATTATTTATCATCTATTTGATAAGTTTATGGCCTACCGTGATGAATTGAAACAGAAGAAACGTGAAGAGTTCCGCTCAATAGCAGTCTTCCCATGCAAACTAAAGGTAAGATATAAATACTTAACTACCACCATTGGCTAGCAATCGCAGGGGAAATCTAAATATTCTATTCTGTATTTATTATATTTTTTTTTTTGTAATTCAGAAAATTAAGTTAACTTATAAAATTTTTTTTGTATAGGTGATAAATTATTTTTTACGATTATAAAATTACTTCAACTCTGAGTCTTTGAAGGTTTTCAATTTTGTGTAAAAAAATTTCGTATTGACAAAATTTATGTCCCGCAACCTTTTCTTTATATTCGATATACAAGACAGTAATAAAACACAGCTTTCATCATTGCCAATTTAAATGATTTTCATGCAACCGGATAAGGGAAACGAGTGTGGTTATGTTGTACCTAAGCCACATATTACAAATATGTAAAAGTCATCTTTATGGTATAGACTCAAGCTGTGATCTAAAAAGAACTCACAAAAAAATATATAATGTAATAATGATCTCTTCATTTTCTACATGTAGCATATTTTATTGTAGTTTATTTTTTTCTCTTAGTAACTTGTATTTGATGAAGTTTTTTTTTAAAGAGTTTTTAAAAGAGGATACTGTAATTTTCTTATAAAGGCGGATGTCAGCATTTAGTGTTGGTATTGTAATTACACGCGTACAGGTGTAAAATGCAATCAACCGGATGATGAAAAATTCATAACTCTAGAAGCAGCTTATCAAATAATGTGAATAAAATTTTGTTGCTTTAGGTACGAGTATGTATGAATGTATACTTATGTACTCGAATTAGATTTATAGCTAATGGTCAATTTAGTTACTAACGTTTATGTTATTGAGACTGTAGTTCTTACGTGTGCTTATCAGTATATAACAGGTGAACTTTAAATGACAATGCTGTACTTATGATTTTGTGAGTTGTCAGTTAGTTAATTTGGTTTGAGTTCTTTAAAGTTCCTTAAAAGAAAGTTCATGAAATCAAAAAAATAATGAGAAGATAAATTGAAACCTATTGAAGATTTTAAATCCAAATTTTACTATCACGGCAGAGATTTTTCTTCAGAAGTAAATAACTAGTAACAAAATTATAGTCGGTCCAGACCGACTATCTTATATATTATAAGAGATGAGTTTAGAGAAAGGGTCTTAGGTCGAACTATTTGGATATAGAATATAGAAAATTACTTATGCTTTTTGCATAAAAATAAAAAACCTAAAATTTCAAATAATAAACAGACATAAACAAAATCTAACCGAGATTTATATGAAAATTTGGATTTAAGGCCAATTTATAGTGGTCATTTGTATCGGGATTAGCTCTGGACATGCACAGCTTTTCAGTAATTGTAATATCGATCATGAGCTTGATATCACAGAAGCAGATAAAAAGAGTGTGACTGAAAATTAAATTTTCATTATATACCAACATTTGTGAGGAAGATGACATCCTTGGTATAGGATAATATTCGAAGTGCACCAGCAAAGAAGTTTTCTCTTCTTCGAAAATCTCATGCACCGAAATATATTATATTTTTTTGGTTACGAATAATTATTATAGCAACCAAACGTTATCGTAAGTAATTTTATTGGTTTTAATTTTTTGGTTATCGCTTCCCGGATACATATCGTATTTTTGATATAATGGATGCATTTCTATGGGGTTTGTATGGTAAGGAATTTAACTTTGAACATCTTTGGCAGAGTAAACAAAATGGGCAGTTTTGTAAGAAATGTTTATTACTTTTATAAATAAAATATTATTTAATGAAAAAACTGAATTAATAATTAAATTTTAAGTAAAGGGTGCTTTTTAAACTTGTGATTTTCAAGAAGAAATAAAACGCATATAATTTAATGTTATGTCCAAGAATTTAGCTTTATTATAAATATAAGGGTTTGCCATTATGTTTTAAAAATGATTTGGGGCAAGTGGCCGCCGCGGCTGGCTCGAATAAATTCCAGCCGAGAGGCCAAATTTTCAACCACTTTTTGCAGTATTTGGGGCCGTATGTCAGTAATATTCTCTTCCAAGGCGTCAATTGTCTCGGTCTTATCTGCGTAGACCAACGACTTCACATAACCCCACAAAAATTTTCCAGCGGTGTTAAATCGCACGATCTTGGAGGCCACGCCACAGGAACACGACGCGAGATAATGCGCTCCCCAAAAGTTTCCTTCAATAAATTGATTGTTTCGTTGGCTGTATGGCATTAGGGTGGACCTTCGTTATATGGAGGGAAAAAAAAAGTTTTCAAACTGTCGGTCTCACCCCCTAGAAATATGCGAATAGTAAAAAAACTGAGAAATACAAAGTTTTGGGCCAATCAAAAAACGTTTAGTCGTGGCGCAAAGCGATTGAAAATTTCAAGTGTGTTTATATGGGGAAAATATGACTTTTTTTTTTCAGATTTTACGAAAATTTCGTTCTATAGTTTAATTTTTCCGACAAGCTGTTATACAATTCAGGATCAGTATTAAATTATCCCTTCAAAAGGCTATAAAACTTCACAGTCGAATAAAACCTCGCCAAGAAATAGCAAATGCCCCAGACCACTTTTGTGCCAAAAAAAACTAGGTCATGAAATTTGATGGCATTTTTTTCAACTTTGAGAAATTGATTAAAGCCATCATTCTTTTTTGGTCTCTATACTTATATGTACTCAGACATGAAGTATTGTTTTATTACCACGTTGTTAACCTATTGCGCATTGAGACCGAAAATTGGAAATTTTTTGATAAATTTTTTAAAACTCCTTTTTCAAGTTTGAAAAAACTTTCTTAAACAAAATTTAAAAAAATTAATCTATCACTTTAAGATTTTATTAAATACATGTTGCAGATTAACTGTGTGAATTTTTAAGTAAATCCCTCTGCCAGAATTTTTTTGACAAGGATTTTATTTTTGCGGATTTCGAGAAAAATTGGATTTTTGTGAAATATTCTGTAAATGTACTCTTTCTAAATACTTTGTATCAAAAATTAATCACTTTTATACTTTTAAATGTTATATTTTATCTCAATAGCCTAGGGTTTCGGAAAAAAATAATATGACTCCATTAACCCTTTTGGAATTGGGGTCACATATGACCCCAAGCTAATAAAAGACAATTTATTCAAAACATTCAAATATTTTGTAAGTGCTGTCCAATTTTTAGATGCGACACTTCAAATATAATAACCAAATGTGTAGAAGTTTCGCTCGAAAAATTTGGGATAAATCCGAGAACGTTAACCCATTATTTGCCAAGGCCAGCTTTGGATTTTAAGATATTTTTAAATAAAAATGATCTAAAACGAGTTTTTCTATTAAACTCGTTGATACCACTATTTAGGAAAAATAATTCGGTTAATTTTTATTTATTTAACCATTCAGTGCTCCTGGGATCAAAATAATCCATTGTGATATATCTTTGGTGCAATTATCTGCTTATTGCTCGTGAGACCGACAGTTTGAGCACTTTTTTATTAAGGGCCACGCTAGTATGGCATGTAGCGCCATCTTGGTGGAACCAAAGGTCGTCCACATCAACATCCTCTAATTCAGGCACGAAAGTCATTAATCATGGCTCTATAGCGTTCTCCATTATGGCCGGCTTCATTTTTGTAGAAATATGGACCAATGATACCCTCTGCCCATAGAGCACACCAAACAGTAACTTTTTGAGGATGTAACGGCGTCTCAACAATGGCTTCTGGATTATCATCACACCAAATGCGGCAATTCATTCATCATGATGGCAAACCAAACTGAGCATAAATCAAGTGATAGCTGTCAAAAAGACCAACTCCGAAAAAAGTATTGCCATATTGAAAAACACCCTTTAGTTTAATTAAAGTAGTTTAATACAAAAACTACAAACCCTTAGAACCGGGTAGAGATAACTAAAAAATAAAATTACTTACGATAATGGTTATTGGTAGCCAAACAAAATTTTTTGTATAGTTGCTCATAATATTTATAATAGTTATTCATAATCAAAAAAAAAAAATGTTTTTCTCACCTATATTGGTTACAAGGACCAAAATTAAATATATGTATATTACGATACTGGTTAATTATAACCATTACTTGAATTCATCAATGTTAATGGTTAAATAAGACCATTATGTAATTTCTTTTATAACTGTTACGACCCTGAATATTTCGTATTCAGCCCAATTACGAATATTCTCAAGGAATTTCTTTCTCATGGAAATTACTTTTCTTGAGAAAAAAAATCATCTTATTATAAATTCCGCATGAAAAAAAAATAAATAAGTGGCATCATCGAATTTCGAACCCAGTTCTTTTGCTTATTGACAATTAATTTTCTATTTTTTTTTATGTGTGCAAACGAAAATAAATTTATTTTAAAGAAAAATTAAATAAACACATGAATAGCATAGCTATGATGCGAACACTTGTGGAGGAAATTGGTGTAGAATAACAACAATGAAATAGCTAAAGGATTGCTAGAAGTCAATTGCTGGCTGAATCTATGGAAAACGCAATCAATGCCTGAATTGAAGTTGGGCTTTATTTGTGGTCTTCAAACCTACGCAAATAAAAATAAAATATTAATTTTTTTATTTAAATTTTGTTTTATCAAATTACTTCTTACATTTTTATATAAGCTCCCGTCTGTTTTGCAAGGGAAATTTTTTGAGGGAAAAACCCAAATTCAAGTGCATTGAGAATAACTACTTTTTTCCCATCGAATTTTTTTCCGAAGGAATTTTTATTCATAACAGGAGAAAAGGGAGAAGTGAGATATTTCATGCGGAATTTTTGTTTAGAATTGGGCTGATTATCAAATCAATTCATTTGATAATCGAAAACAAGCAAACGGTGTTATACTCGTACCGTATTGAAATATACAAGTAATGGTCCGATATTATATGTTCTACATATGAGGCGATTACACCCTGAAAATAATTTATATAGGGCTTTCGGTTGTTATGGCTCTGACTAATTTCGCTTAGATTGATTAGAATTTACTATTCGATGCAGTTTGCCACAATTTCATTAATGAGGACTCGCAACTTTTACTTTTATTTGAAACTGTATGGAGAAAAAGTCAGCTTAGATTATAAACTAATTTTATAAGAAAAATTATTCATATTATGTTTTTTTTTTTTTTATTAAATAATACACTTTAAGAATCAGGAAGGAAATTTTGTAAAATGTTTTAAAATGCTTGAAACGATTTAAAAGTAAGAATAGTTTTCATTAAGTTAAAAAGTTAATGATAATACTTATCCGAAATTGGAAAAAAGTTATATTTAGCTTAGTCCACATTGAGTGTCATTTATGTTTCTAATGAAATAATAAATATAAATGTTAAATTTCAACAAAATCCAATTGAAATTATATGAAAATATGTGAACGTCTGTAGACTTTTATGGTATAGTGTATTCCATATACATATATATATATACATATATATATATATATTTAAAAAATTCGAAAATATTTATGTACATTAGAGCGACTCATAACGATTCCCAAAATATTTCTGGTCTAGCATATTAACTCATTTAGTTTTTTGAAAATATTTTCATTTTTTCACATCAACGTATCCAATATGGGTATGACATGATAGGTTTTTTCAAGGCGCGTTTAACGGTATATAAAACATGTCCAAGCATGTTTAACTGTTGTGATATTCAATAAAATATGTAATTTTTTATGGGTTTTGTATTAAAATGAGTCAATTAGAAAATCAAATCAACATATTTTTAAACATTACTCGATTTAAAATAACATTAATTTATTTCTTTTTCCTTATTATGTGTTCGCATTTCAACTAAAATCTAATGGTGTGGAAACAATATGGTTAAACATAGGCAATATGGATATCAAAATTTTTCTTTTCTAAAGTACATTTCATTTCTGTGAGAAAAATGGAATTTTGCTAATTTAATACATTTTTCACGCTGCTCCGGAGTAAAATTAAACAAGAATGTGGAGTTTATTACATTTAGAAGTGAATTTAGTTTCTAAATGACAACAGGATACATTCCAGACCAAAAGCAAAAAAAAAAAAAAAAAAAAAAAAACAAACACGAGACGTTTTTTTTAATGCCATGATTTTTTCGCGTTTAAAAAAATTAATTATTCCAACTATATATACATTCTTATTGTAATTTAATTCATATTCTATCTTCTTCCAAATTGAAATTTTGCTTAAAACTGGAATTTGATCCTTATTCCATATTTCCAAAATCTCATTTATTGTTATTTTGAAATAATTGGATAGGCCAATCTTTTTATTTTATGCTCTCATAAAAAACAAATGCCCTATTATTGCGCACTGCGTTGGTAGTTTAGTTTTATCTAATTTTTGAGTAGAACAATTTTTTAATGAAATTTATTTTTAAAATAATTTATCTTCTTAATATATAAAAACGTTGGTGCGTATGTTGGTACTCTAATAACTGTTGAACCACTAATGCTAGCGACTTCGTATTCATGCCATATGTTCCTTTGGTTCTCCGATTTGCATAACTTTTTTTTGTACCCGATAGGTGGCGCTGGGTCGAGATTTTCCCAAAAAATTTATTTACGGTCCAATTTAGCTCAAATTCGCAACATATATTATGTACATAAAACTAAAGTTGCTGACAAAGTTTTTCACCTGTAGGTGGCGCTGGTGTTAAAATATTCAAGAAAACGTATATTTTTTTTCAGTCATATTCATAATATTATTAAATCGTGCTTTACTTTTGCCCGACACTCGGTATTAAAATTTAGATGCAATATAAAATCCAGATGTTTTCTTCGGGCCAGCAACGCGGACCGGACTCAGCTAGTATTATTATAATTTTTGTCAAACTCAAATGCCTCAAAATAAGTGCATGGTGCATAAATCAATTTTTAGATGATTAAAAAATTTATAATAAATAAATAAATTTATGTTATTTTCAATGTTGATTAATTTTCTAATTAACTCATTTTAATACAAAACCCATTAAAAACAAGTAAGAGTGTTAAATTCGGCTGGGCCGAATCTTCGATATTACCTTTTCATTTACAATTTTCATTTTTAATTTATCATTTTCCATTTTCCATTTTTCACTTTTCAATTTTCATCTTTCGTTTTTCATTTTTAGTTTTTCATTTTTAATTTCTCATTTTCCATTTTTCATTTTCCACTTTTCATTTTTCATTTTTCATCTTCCATTTTCAATTTTTCATTTTTAATTTTCAATTTTTCATTTTCCATTTTTCATTTTCCATTTTTCATTTTCCATTTTTCATTTTACATTTTTATATTTTCATTTTTCATTTTCCATATTCCACTTTCCATTTTTAATTTTTCATTTTTAATTTTTAATTTTTCATTTTCCATTTGCCATTTTTAATTTAAAATATTTCATTTTCCATTTTTAATTTTTCATTTTCCATTTTTCGTTTTTCATTTTCCATTTTTCACTTTCCATTTTCCATTTTTAATTTTCCATTTTCCATTTTCCATTTATCATTTTTCATTTTCATTTTTCATTTTTAATTTTTCATTTTCCATTTTTCAATTTTCATTTTTCATTTTTAATTTTCCATTTTCCATTATTCATTTTCCATTTTCCATTTTCCATTTTCCATTTTTCATTTTCCATTTTCCATTTTTCATTTTCCATTTTCCATTTTTCATTTTACATTTTTATATTTTCATTTTTCATTTTCCATTTTTCATTTTCCATATTCCACTTCCAATTTTTAATTTTTCATTTTTAATTTTTAATTTTTCATTTTTAATTTTTAATTTTTCATTTTCCATTTGCCATTTTTAATTTAAAATTTTTAATTTTCCATTTTTCATTTTTTATTTTCCATTTTTCACTTTCCATTTTTCATTTTCCATTTATCATTTATCATTTTTCATTTTCCATTTTTCATTTTTCATTTTTAATTTTCCATTTCTAATTTTTCGTTTTCCGTTTTCCATTTTTCATTTTCCATTTTCCACTTTTCATTTTTCATCTTCCATTTTAAATTTTTAATTTTTAATTTTCCATTTTTCGTTTTTCATTTTCCATTTTTCATTTTCCATTTTTCATTTTCTATTTTACATTTTTATATTTTCATTTTTCATTTTCCATTTTTCATTTTCCATATTCCACTTCCATTTTTATTTTTCATTTTTAATTTTTAATTTTTCATTTTCCATTTTAATTTAAAATTTTTCATTTTCCATTTTTAATTTTTCATTTTCCATTTTTCATTTTCCATTTTCCATTTTCCATTTTTCATTTTCCATTTTCCATTTATCATTTTTCATTTTGAATTTTTCATTTTTCAGGTTCCATTTTCCATTTCTTATTATCCATTTTTAATTTTTAATTTTCAATTTTGAATTTTTCATTTTCCATTTTCATTTTCCACTTTCCATTTTTCATTTTCATTTTTCATTTTCCATTTTTCATTTTCCATTTTCGATTTTCAATTTTTCATTTTTCATTTTCGTTTTTTCATTTTCCATGTTTCATTTTTAATTTTTCAATTTTCAATTTCCATTTTTAATTTTCCATTTTTCAATTTTAAATTCACATTTTTCATTTTTCATTTACCATTTTCCATTTTTTATTTTTCATTTTTCATTTTCAATTTTTTATTTTTTTTATTAATTTTTAATTTTTAATATTTAATTTTAATGATAAAAAAAATATGTGGTAAAACTTGCTTAGGCCAATGTGACACGTGCAGTATTAATATGCACACAACTGTAATGACTTCCATTTTCAATTTTTCATTTTTAATTTTACATTTTCAATTTTTCATTTTCCATTTTTCATTTTTCATTTTCCATTTTTCATTTTACATTTTTATATTTTCATTTTCCATATTCCACTTTCCATTTTTAATTTTTAATTTTTCATTTTTCATTTTTCATTTTCCATTTGCCATTTTTAATTTAAAATATTTCATTTTCCATTTTTAATTTTTCATTTTCCATTTTCCATTTTTCGTTTTTCATTTTCCATTTTTCATTTTTCATTTTCCATTTTCCATTTATCATTTTTCATTTTCATTTTTCATTTTGCATTTTTCAATTTTCATTTTTCATTTTTCATTTTTAATTTTCCATTTTCCATTTTTAATTTTTCGTTTTCCGTTTTCCATTTTTCATTTTCCATTTTCCACTTTTCATTTTTCATCTTCCATTTTCAATTTTTCATTTTTCATTTTTCATTTTTAATTTTCCATTTTTCATTTTCCATTTTTCATTTTCCATTTTTCATTTTTCATTTTCCATTTTCCATTTTCCATTTTTCATTTTATATTTTAATTTTTCATTTTCCATTTTTCATTTTCCATATTCCACTTTCAATTTTTAATTTTTAATGTTTCATTATCCATTTGCCATTTTTAATTTAAAATATTTCATTTCCCATTTTTAATTTTTCATTTTTCGTTTTTCATTTTCCATTTTTCACTTTCCATTTTCCATTTTTCATTTTCCATTTATCATTTTTCATTTTCATTTTTCATTTTTCAATTTTCATTTTTCATTTTTCATTTTTAATTTTCCATTTTCCATTTTTAATTTTTCGTTTTCCGTTTTCCATTTTTATTTTTCCATTTTTCATTTTCCATTTTTCATTTTCCATTTTCCATTTTTCATTTTACATTTTTATATTTTCATTTTTCATTTTCCATTTTTGATTTTCCATATTCCACTTTCAATTTTTAATTTTTTATTTTTAATTTTTCATTTGCCATTTTTAATTTAAAATTTTTAATTTTCCATTTTCCATTTTTCATTTTCCATTCTTCACTTTCCATTTTTCATTTTCCATTTTCCATTTATCATTTTTCATTTTCCATTTTTCAATTTTCATTTTTCATTTTTAATTTTCCATTTTCCATTTCTAATTTTTCGTTTTCCGTTTTCCATTTTTCATCTTCCATTTTCAATTTTTCATTTTTCATTTTTAATTTTCCATTTTTCGTTTTTCATTTTCCATTTTTCATTTTCCATTTTTCATTTTCCATTTTACATTTTTATATTTTCATTTTTCATTTTCCATTTTTCATTTTCCATTTTAATTTAAAATTTTTCGTTTCCCATTTTTAATTTTTCATTTTCCATTTTTCATTTTTCATTTTCCATTTTTCACTTTCCATTTTTCATTTTTCATTTTTCATTTTCCATTTTCCATTTATCATTTTTCATTTTCCATTTTTCATTTTTCATTTTCCATTTTCGATTTTCAATTTTTCATTTTTCATTTTCCTTTTTTCATTTTCCATGTTTCATTTTTAATTTTTCAATTTTCAATTTCCATTTTTAATTTTCCATTTTTCAATTTTAAATTAACATTTTTCATTTACCATTTTCCATTTTCCATTTTTTATTTTTCATTTTTCATTTTCAATTTTTTATTTTTTTTTTTATTAATTTTTAATTTTTAATATTTAATTTTAATGATAAAAAAAATATGTGGTAAAACTTGCTTAGGCCAATGTGACACGTGCAGTATTAATATGCACACAACTGTAATGACTTCAACAATACATATAGAAGATATCTTGAGAAAAACAACAAACACACTGAAAAATTTTATTTTTTCAAGAGTTTTTTCAAAGTTTCATTCATAGCTCGTGAACCCTTTGACCGATTGTGACGATTTTAAATAGCAACTCCTTTGGGATGTCAATGAACGATTTTATACAAAAACGAACGGTCTAGCTTAGATATTGACGGCGTGATCGTGATTTCCACAGACAGACGGTCATCGGTAAATCAACTTCCCTTGTTGTAAGAATCAAGGAAATATATTTTTTTGGGGTCTCAGGAATTTATTTCGATGCCTTACAAACGGAATGACAAACCTATATATACCCTCTGCCACTGAGGTGCGGAGGGTATAATTACATATTTTTTTGAATATCACAACAGTTAGGACATGGTTGGACATGTTCTATATACCGCTGAACGCGTCTTGAAAAAACCTATCATGTTGTATCCATATTGGATATGTTGACCTAGAAAAATATGAAAAATATTTACAAAAAACTAAAAAATAGGCCTTTTTTCACTTTTTTTCTCTCCATACAGAGTGAGTCGCTCTAATATACATACAATATTTGTATTTAAATTACATTGAATTTCCTTTTTTTTTTTTCATGAAACAAACATTTGCTTCAGAATCGATTAATATATATTATGCATTAAAAATTGAAATACATGAATATTTTATAAGCTTTAATGAGTTATTATATTTTTTTTATTATTTTTTTTTTTACAGATACTGCCACAATTCATTTTTAACAGTCGTGATCCCATTGTAATGGGTGTTATGGTCGAAAATGGTATTGTCAAAGTTGGAACACCAATATGTGTACCTAGCAAGGAAGTAAGTACATACATATTTATTTATTAATTTTATATTTCTTACAATAAAACAGAATCAATCATAGAAAACAATGGTTTTCTTTGTGGTGAACTTTTAAACAGCCATTATGGCGTTACTGCACTTTTACTTTTTGTTTAATAGCGAACACGCCCGAAATGTATGAGTACGCATTTACGTTGAGAGTTTTGCCTTATTGACTCAGGTGTGAACGTTTAACGTATATTTCGAATTTTTTCCTACACAGTGAAATTTAAACCCAATCGTTATTGTGTATTTGACAAAAACCAATTGTTCGCTACAAATAAAGATATGTCGCTTAATATATATGTATGTCAACGTAATAAAATATGAAATTAATTAATGAAATAAGTTGGAGAAATTTAATCATTGTTAAGAAAAATAGTTTTCCTTTTCTTTGAGGATTGCTAATATATGTTGCTATCGTATTTTTCGTCATCTCGAATGCTGATTGTTGATTAAAATTTGTTTATTCACTCGATTTTTTTTTACAACACCCTGAATAAACAAACGTTAAAATCTAAAACTTGTTTCAATTTAACCCTTGAAATTGTTATTTTTCTTCTTTTCGCATATTAGTGCATTCTTGTTTTGAATCATCATCTTAATATCATCTATATACTTTTACTGTAGTCTTACGTTCGTATCATACGGCAAAATCATTCATTGGTAATTATAACTTCCTCAATTACCCATGAGAGTTGCTTCCCGTCCGGTATATGCAGTGTACTGTACACATACATACTCGTATGTATGTATGTACATTTGTATATAGTGCGTCTCATAGCTATAACGTCAATTTTGTTTTTAATCGTGTATGTTCTTTCTGACTTTCTAATCAAAAATTTTTTAAAATCACATTAAATATTTCATGTGCTACAATTCTCTCGTTTTTAGTTCAAAAAAATTACTGTTTTGAGTTAAAATTATTAGACAATTCGCTTGAAAAAGAACGGCCTTACTCATGAATTGTTTAAATTTAAAGTGTTTTTGTTACCATCGGATTAAAACTTTCTTGACAAAAGTGCATGTTTTGTTAGGTTTTTTTTGTTTTTTTTCTTTATTGACTGAATCAGATCTTCGAACCCTACTCACTTCTGAACACAAAACTAATAAAAATATGACAAACATTTCGAATGCTTACTGTTTTTATTTGCTTTGCTAGAAATTCATATGTATTTTGCAAGGAATTGCTTGACTTGAATGAAAATGCCTTTATCTTTTAAAATTCTATTTTCTTCTCATAGTTTTATGATATTATCTGTTTCGTTTGGTGATATATCAATATTTGAATGTAATAAAGAAAAACTCTACAAAATATCAATTTGTATGGGTGTGAAGTTAGCGACGAAAGTTAAATACGTTTTACAAAATGTTATTCAGTTTTTAGAGAATGTTGCAGCAACATTTTATTATGTTGGTGTGAATAAAACTATGAAAGATAAATACAAATCTCATATGGTGGGATTTATAGATTGGGACTACACCTTTTCCAACTGCATTTTAGAAAATATCAATTAATTTCCAGAAAGTATTAGAAAAAATCAATTGAATTTCAGAAAGTATCAGTTGTATATCAGGAAACTTCAATTGATTTGCAGAATGTATTTCAGAAAATATCAATTAAATTTCAGAAAAATTATCAGAAAGCTATACAAAAATATTTTTGTTACAAACTCAGTGCAATACTTCAATTTGTAAAATTTTTTGTAAACTAGAAACGTGTTTTTCAAAACGATAACTTCAAAATCGGGAGTCGCGATGCAGCTAAAACTTTATTCCCGATTCCTTTCCTGGTTTTTATATTGTAGCTGAATAAAAAATTAAGTCCTTAATTAAGAGTCCGCTCCTGATAGTTTATTTTTCAGTGCAGGACTTAGTAATCACTCTAACTTATCAGAAATTAGCTTATTGGATGATGGTGAAGAAATACGAAGACTAAAGAGACATCGTGTTCTAGACTTACCTCTTAGGAAATAATTTTGTAAATATGTAACTAGAAATATGTAACTACTAATGTATACCTGTTTGAATCTAAATGGAGGAGGTTTAAGCTTATGTCAATTTTTAGTTTTAATTAATTTGCATATCATACCCTATACCACTATTTGGTTTGGGTATAATGACTTTGTGCTGCTGTTTGTAACTACCAAAAATATTTGACCTAGACTCATCTTTTATTATACCGATCGACTCAGAATCACTTTCTGAGTCGATTTAGCGATGTCCGTCCGTCCGTCCATGTAAACCTTGTAATCAAACTACAGGTCGCAAATGTGAATATATTTTACTGAAATTTGGTACCTAAGCTTTATCAGCCATAGGATGAACGCTATTGAAATTGATGAAATTAGGTCCATGTTGAGACCTAGTCCCCATACAAATGATCACTATGAAATCGACATAAATTGCCATAAGATCCAAATTATCATATAGATCTCAATCAAATTGGGTTTGTATGTGTTTATTATATCCATTAATTATAGTCCAAAAATAATCCCTATAAGACAATTCTTAGTCATAGGCCCCACATAGAGCTGCTTCCCGATCTTCACTTAAATCTATCAAAAAACAAAAATATTGCACAGATTTTTCTCAAATTTGGTTCGTATATATTTTTTTCTAAATATAAGTGAACTTTACCAAATATGGTCAGGATCGGTCCATTTTTCGTCCTAGTCCCCATATAGCATCCTATATATGAACTTTTTCATATCTGCAGCAAAAAAAATTAATAACAATGCCACTCAAATTTGGTTTATGCTTATTTTCTATATTGAATTAGTTGGACTTAAAGAAAGTGAAAGGTAAAGGGTATCTAAACCATGGGTATCGTATAGTCGGCTTAGACCGACTATAATTGTTAGCTATAGAACAAATAATGGCACAAAAATTAAAACGTCCATGTTATGTTAGTAACTTTTTCATACTTTTTAATTAATAAAAATATTTATTTATATTTTAATTTATTAGAAAGAAAAAAGGAAATAAAATTAATAAATTTTATAAATAAAAATTACATTTCATTTAAAAAAATCTAAAAGCTAATGATATGACATTACAAACTATTTAATTTTCGAAAGGAATGCTGTCATAAAAAATATGACAATCTGCTGGAATCAATGAATTTAAGTCTTGAAGATTTTGCCACTTTTTCTTCGATATTTTAATTCTCTGAGTATGTAATTGGGTGGGTTCACGATCTGCAAATTATCCTTCAGTTCTTTGTGGAAGTAGTTCATAATCATCGTTAATATTTGTTTTGAAATATCCCAAAGTACGAGAAATATTAACCATGGGATCACCAGATTTTTAGTTGTGAAAAAAAAAAATTAAATAAATATCTTATTGATAAATAACGTATTGGAACGGACTCAAAGTCGGAATAGATAATAATATGATGAGTCTCACCAGATTTCATAATGTTTTAAAATACATGTTGCAAATATAGATGCGAAGAGATTACCCTCTGTTTCATCCCAAACATAATTATCTGATTTATGGTTGACTACATTATAAATTGTAAAATTATGAACTTGTAATTTCATCTTGTAATTCGAGGCATCTGCGTTTGATTGAGGAACTAGTTTCACTTATGCAAAATAGTTGATATATTCCTGACTTCGCATTTTCAATGTCAGTTGCCTTCTCATTTCTCATTATTTATTTTCTATGACTATCAAATTTTATTCTTTGATATGTTTTTTGCTTTGTACGATAAACACAAATCACACTGATCATTTCTCGGTTTGAATATTGAATAATTACGTTCTTTCAACTTTTCCATAAAATTGGGAAAATATATGGGCGAAATTTCATTTTAATTATGTGCTTCGCATTCTAATGAATATAGCTCATAGATTTGAGCGTAAGACTTAAAATTTGCCTCGAAATATAATTTGTTTGAGTACTGTCGACGATAATGTGACTTCAACTTTGGGATTCCTTCCAACCCCTTTTCCAAAAACGTGAGTCGTTTTTCATATTGGGAGTGTTGTTTTCCGTTTTTTTCGATCTGATCTGATTTGGGTACAATGTAAGTCATTGGAATTTATCCAGCTTCTCATAATTTTTTCAGAAAGTACTAATGTTAAGAAAAACATTTGACTGCAAATTTGGACACGATTTTTATTGTGCTTTAAACATAAAACCGTTCAAAATGCAGGTAGTGTCACACAATTTTTTTACTAAAGAAAAAAACCGTTTTTAATTTTTATTTGACTAAATTATTTGTTGAGTTAAAAATAAATTATTTTTTACATGACTATTTAAAAAGAAATTCGGTGCGACATTCTTTTGAATATTTGTTGACTTTTTTGGAAACTACTATGTAAGGCTAAGTCTCTTAACTTATTTATAAAACGTATTTAATTTTCGTAGTTATCTTCACGAATACATGACAAATATTGTGCTGCAACATTCTTTACAAACTGCATAAAGGTTTGTAAAATGTATTAACAGGGACCGAAAATAATTGTTATTCTTTTCTTTTAGAAGAAAAGGTTACGCTAAAATTCGCTTTAACTTTTTAGACTATTGTTAAACATTATCTTAAAATATATAGTATTGTGATCACCGTAACCAATATAAATGAGAAATATTTTTTTTTTGATTATGAATAAAGCAACCCAAAAAGTTTTTGGTTACCAATAACCATTATCGAAAGTAATTTTTTTTTTGCTATCGCTACACGTATACATATCGTATTTTTAATGTAATGGATGTATGCGGATATGCCCATAAGCTCTGCGGAAGAATTACTCCTTCTGACATTTCTTTTTCTACATTTTTGTTCTATTACTCACTGATATTTTATGCATACGCCTTACAAACGGATTTATTAAAACTAATACAACAGCATTTAGAAAATTATATTAAAGGGCGTTTTTTAAAGGTTCATAACTTTGAGTTGGTAACATTGCTTTATTTGACTACCGATTTAACAGCTGATAGTTGCCTTTTGTTTATTTGGTTTGCCATATGCTCATGGACAGACTTTCACAAGAGTAAATCTATCAAAATAATAATTCTACTCGTCAGAATTATCGTGCAGAGCGGCTAATTCGAATAACTATGGATCGTTTTCGCATCACGCACCGAACAAGCTGCAGACGCTGTACAGCGAAGCATTGAAGAATACCCACATCGATCAATTCGGCGCCGCTCTCAGCAAATGCGGATGTGTCCCTCCACTTTATGGAAGATTTTACGAAAGGATCTTCATTTACGAGCATTTAAGATTCAATTTGAGTAGGAATGAAAGCCAAAATACCATCGTATTCGCCGCCAATTAGGCCAAGCACACATGGATATCGATTTTGATTTTCCATCCATACAATTTTTTTCAGCGATGAAGTTGAATGGGTACGTAAATAAGCAAAAAAAGCCGCATTTGGAGTGAATGCAATCCAGAAGCTTTTGTCCAAACACTATTACATCCACAGAAAATTACCGTTTGGTGCGATTTATGCGCTGGCGGATTATTTAGTCCATATGTCTTCATATGTATAGAGAAATGATTACAAGTGTTTTCGTACCACAATTAGCTGACATTAATCTTGCTGACATGTGGTTCCAACAGGACAGAGCCACATGGCACATAGCGCACGCTATAATTAATTTACTCAAAGGAACTTTTGATGAACGAATAATTGTAAGGGTCCTGTTAATTGGCCACAAAGATCGTGTGATTTTACCTCATTGGATTATTTTCTTTTGGGTTATGTAAAGTCACTTGTCTACGGCGATAAACCGGAGACAATTGAGCACCTGGAAATCAATATTCGACAAGTTATTGGTGCATTCGACGAGTTCTATGGCTGCAGATTGGAGCCAGATTGCGGCAAAAATTTGAATAAAATTATCTATCCAATGAAGTCAGTTCAATTGATATTAAAAATAGCTTTGCTTTATTGTAAAAAGACGTTATAACTATGAGACGCACTATATGCAAGGAATGTGGACTGAGTACTCGTTAAAGCCAGCTTCATTCATTGTTCATTCTTTAATGCTGAATATCGAAGCCTGGTTGGTGGATGTAATATGATGTTTATGTTTGATTTATTTATTTTTTTTAATGTATGTTTTCGTGTTTGACCAATTTCCTTCTCCTTGCTAAATTGCAGGGAAAATTTGATTCACATTAAAAAAAAAAAAAAATATATATATATATAAAATAAAATAATTCTGCCCATGGTCGAATGATAATAAATTGGTTTGTCATTGAACTAAAATGTGTCTATATTCAAACAATCTTTAGCCTGGAAGTGCTGCAGTTTTTTGCTGGCAAAACCTTTAAACCCGTTGGACATGTTTAATTCAAGCTTATTCTCATGAACGTGTATTTAATTTCATTTTCACTTTCAACAACATCATCTTGAACATTTTCTGAAACAAGTGTTTTTATATTTTGTCTTGATTTGTTTTTGGAGCTAAGCGAATTTATGAATGAATTTTTCGTATTTTTAATCTATTCAAAAATGATAACAAATATTTAGTCGTGCAATACATAGACAGAATGTCCTGTAATATTTAATAATATCCTCAGTAAAACGCTTTTAATCAGATTTGGATGCTAAAAATGGTGAATCAAAATTTTCGGACACGTATCTAATATTTTTTATGATTGTATATAAAGAGATTAAATTGGAACTATTATATATTAGTGTATTTGAAATTTAATGTAATTATATGTAGTACGAGAATAGAAAAACACATTTTTTGGGTTGATTCTTTCTCCTTTTTGATCGATAAACTTCATCCAGCGATCTTCTCCAACCTTTTTAAGCCCTCTGCAAATTAAGATTTCGAAAGTTCCTCAAAATAGGCTTCTGATGATCTGCCCATTCGAGTCGAGTCTTCTTCCGCCGAGCCATTTGTTTAAATTTGGAAACAAGAAAAAGTCTATCTGAGCCAAATCTGGAAAATAAGGTGGATATGAAGCTCGAATCGTGTAGTAGTAGTATTTATCTATATTGTAAGTGACCGCAAAGACCTCGGCGAGAAGCTTTTTCCATATACGTCTTGTGCGGCTAATAAACGAATTTTCGCAGTTGTGCCATCCACTAGAAAATAGAGAGATCTCTTTCCACAGGTGAAAAATGTGTTTATTCCAACAGATATCACACTAAATTTTCATGCCCAGAATATCAAGAGTGACTGATTCTTCACTATCTATATTCCCTCATGCCCCAATCCCCCTAAGGCTTGTCCTTTGATCGAATGAATATGAATGACAAATATTGCTGTAGTCTACAAAAGATTAGATAGGATTAGAAGTTTGATATAGAAGGTCATTAAGAAAAATAAGAAAAAGTGAAGGAGAATGAACAGAGCCTTACGGTACCCCTGCGTTTGGATGAGACCCCATCTAAAACACGCAAATAGTGCGATCTTACTTTTTCAAGTTCGGGCACTGGTTGATGGCGTTCCGGCAAGAAAGAATTACCAAAAGCTTCATCAACCGGATGAGTGAATATTAGCTTATCCTTTATAAGAGTTAGAACGGAATAATTAGCATTGTCCTTTACTCTTTTAACGAATGACCAGAAGGCCTTACTGCCCCGGAGAGCCGAATGAACTTTAGTTCTAAGACGTGTTCGTAGAGAATCTTTTCGCGTCTAAGCACTTTGGCACATTCGGCTTTTGCCTGTTTGCGCGGAAGATCAGCATTTGTATTATTATTCATACGCTTATTACTGAACGCTTCCTCTCTGGATCTGACTGTATTTTTGCACGTCTGGTTAAACAACACTTATGTATTGGTTGAGCCGAAATGAGTCTTGTAGAATAAATGTTTTCATTCCAAGCACATTTTCTACCATTTTCTCAGTGGCATCGATATTATCGTCGGGGAAACAAAGTTTCCAAATAAAATTCCGATATAAGTCGTTGAGTTCAGCCAAACTAGTTTTTTCATATAAAGAGTTTTTCAATAAGAGCGCTACAAAAGTTTTTTAAATAAAACAAAAATGGTTTTGGATATCAATGATATTCTTTATTCCTGTGAAAGTACGGTCGATGCCCTTATGTATGGAAATCGATCTCTTTTGCATGGCCACCACGGGCACGCTTGCAGAAGTCCAGACGCTGAACCCAATTTTCGACGGTTTTCAAGCGTAAATCGGCCGATACTGCTGCAATTTTACGTTCGATATTCGAACGAAGTTCATCAATCATCGCTGGCTTGTTGGCATAGACCATAGACAAATCGCACGACCGAGGCGGCCAATCGCCTGGACCATTTCGTGAGATAACACGTTCTCCAAACTTGGTTTCCAATAAATTGATTGTGACATTCGCTGTGTGGCTTGTGGCGCCGTCCTGTTGGAACCCCATGTCCTCCAAGTCCATATCATCCAATTGGGGCCAAAAATATTCGCCGCCAGCCCATAAACCGCACCAAACCGTATTTTTTTCGGGATGCAATGATGACTCATGGAGTACGTGTGGATTGCTGTCTGACCAATAACGCATATTTTGTTTATTGACGAAGCCATTCAGCCAGAAATGAGCCTCATCGCTGAAGATGATTTTTTGATGAAAATCCGAATCATTTTCAAGTTGTTGCTCAGCCCAATTCACGAACATACGACGCTTCTTGCGTCAGTTTGATCTTGTAAGGATGTAGGCCAAGATCTTTTCGCAAAATTCGCCACAACGACGTCACAGAGATGCCCAACGCTTGAGAACGACGTGTGAGAGACACGGCAGCAATATTCTCGACACTACGGGCACTTCTTTGTCTCACTGCCACGGGAATATTTTGTACTGTGCCTGTGGATTCAAATTTTTCCACTAGACGCTCAATTGTTGATCTGCTAGGACGATTATGACGACCATAAATTGGACGTAGCGCTCTTAACGTTGAGGCCACTGACTCCGAATTTCGGTAGTAAATTTTATTATTTTCGACTCGTTGTTGGCTCGTATATCTTTCCATCATGAAATGGCAAACCATACTGAAGAGAAATGTCAAAAGAGCGGCAAGAAATATGGCGTCGTTTGCTGTCCCTGTCTTTCTGCTTTTGTAGCGTCCCTGTTGAAAAACCCTTTACATAATGTATGGCGTTTCGTGACTGTTTTTGAAGCGCCTCGAAGTTCGGAGTATAAAAAGGATACAGAAATGGTAGTGGGATCCAAGTTGCCACGGTGCGAAGTAAGGAAAAGGTCGAGAGTAATATGAAATTGCGCTTCAACACACGGAATATGTGTTGGTTCAATCACTAGTTGCGTTAAATGTTTATGCTGGGCAAAAAGTCCATGGAGCTGTATGTCACGAATGGCGAAGACAGGAAGAATTGTGAACATTAAACTCAACAGCAACAACGATTTTACCATTGGGAAAATTCTCTTCGATTCTTGCTATGGACTCTGAATGGGCTTCTATAAAGAAACCCGAAATTAATGATGTGTGCCCTGATATTCAATTTAACAAAAAGACCGTTAAACTCTTCATCATTCCTGTTTATTTATTGCTGACACTGGTACAGAACATCATTGCGAACCTAACCTGCAAGGCCCCTGTGAGAAACAAAAAGTGATAGTAGGTGAAAATCTTGTGGATCAGCATCTCCACATAACTGGGTTTCACTTAAGACGAAAATATCCGGCCGATGGAAACGAATGTGAGCATATACTGCGAAAAAATCGTCTTCAGTCTACTTTGAAGAAATCTATTTTGAATTTACCAGTCATTATAAATTTAGAAAAATCTAAGTCAATATTCCAAAAAACAATTGGCTTAGAAAATTCCAGGCATATCCTAACAAATCCCTTTGCATAACTTTAGCAGCCGATTTCACTGACTGCTTTGGGGCTTTTGGGACTAACCTGGTAAAATTCATGGCTTTGACTGTTGTTTATATGCGAAAATTTTTATCAGGCATATCCTAACAAATCCCTTTGCATAACTTTAGCAGCCGATTTCACTGACTGCTTTGGGGCTTTTGGGACTAACCTGGTAAAATTCATGGCTTTGACTGTTGTTTATATGCGAAAATTTTTATCATGATATGCGAAAATTTTTATCGGAAAAGCTCTAAACAAGCTACTGAATCAGTCAGAAGATTGTGAGCAAACGCAAAACACATCTTGCCGATTGCTTTTTCATATCCTATTTGTAGTCCAAAATTGAAATAACTGAATTATGTGACATGCCCGTGGCGTCAACTAGTTCACGAACTTGAACTCTTCGGTGACTTTATCGATAATTTCGGAAGTATTTACCAAAACTGGACGTCTAAAACGAGATGCATCATTTATGGATGTACGGTGATGTTTAAATACATTTATCCAATTGTAAATAGCCTTAATCCCCGATGCAGATGTGCCTTGAACTCTGACTAATTCATCTTCGATTCCTTTTGTTGTTTTGCCTTTCAAGTAATGTGGTTGATAACAGTAAGAAATTCATTCTTTTCTGAACTATCCACTTAGATGGTCCAATTGTAACCATTTAGATTACTCGGTTAAGTATTGCATATTAATTTTATAATCTGCTATCATATAAAAATATATCAAATGGTATCAGTTCTAATCTAATAAAATCCGACATTTGCCTTCATTGTTCTGCTTGTTTTTAATAAATATATTTGAAACGTACATTTCCGTTTCATTACTTTATTATTTATTATACCCTCCACACCACTATGCATAGGATATATGTATTTGTGAAGCATCGAAGAATGCATTTGCGACGTATAAATATATATATTATTGATCCATATAACAACTCGTGTCGATATTGCGATGTCCGTTACCTGGGTATAGTTATAATAATATTGTTTGTCATTATTTCGAGCAGGTTGTAAATGGGGTAAATCGGGCATCATTGTGCCGAGATATATCCAAAAAGATGAAGACACCTCCAAAAAAGTTAAAAATTCAGCGTGTTTGTTGTAATAATTTAGTATTAAGTTTATAAAATTTGCAGTTTGTTGCTTTTTTAAATATTTGGTTTACATTTATTATAAATAGTGCAATAAGTCTTTTTTATTTCAAACATATTTTCTGTTTAGTTTTTTCTTAGTTATATTAAGTGCAGTAACCACAATATATGACCACAACTTACTTCCTTTCTCACAGTTCGATGGTACTGCTTACAATACACTTTTACTACCCCCAAAAATCGTCACACAGTGAATCGAGCCCATACAAAAAGGGAACTTAAATAGAAGGAGCCCTCGCACAATTATGAAATTTGGTACATATGTGAACTAGAATGTGCTTATCTCAAATATGTAATCAGTTTTTTTTTTTTATAGTTTTACCGAAAAAGGGATAAAAAATCCCAGAATTGGGTTTTTTTTTAATTTTTTAATATTTGTAATATTTTTTTTTTTAATTAATGATTTCTTTGTGAAAGGGGAAGCCTTTCTCCTACTTTTTTTTATTAAACAGAGTTACTTTATGTACGAGAAAATGGCTCCCAATGCTACGGAATTTGTAGAAAATATTACAGTGCAACATTTTTGAAGTCATCGAGTATAAACTGCTTCTCGTGTGCAGTTTTCCAAAGTACTTATCGAAACTAACAAAACCCCCATTTGGGGTTTGTTAGTTTAGCTGAGGATTTTTAGGCCTCAAGTATATTTTGGCTAAAACTTAATTTTTCCTAATAACATGCCTTATTTCTCACGCCTATATCTAGGAAACCAATTGGAATTTTGTTTTCTTGTCTTCGGCACAATTGTAGTTATAGACTAGGAGAAAAAAGTGTAAAACATTTTTGGGTTTTGGTTAGGAGAAAAAAGTGTAAAACATTTTTGGGTTTTGTTTTACACTTTTTTCTCCTGCATCTAGCGCCTCAAAATTGCTAAAATGTGCAAAAGTTTTCATCTCATTTTTATTTTAACTTTATTTCTATAAAAAAGAAATGTTAATTTTCCAGGATATTTTACATCGAAAATTCGAGAAATGTGTGAAAAATATAGCAAAAGGCAAAAAATAAGTAAGAGTGTAAAATCGGCTGTGCCGAATCTTTGATACCCTCTACTTGTGTCTACCGCTTTAAAACTGTTGCCGATACTGAAATTTTAATTTTGAATACCAGTTAAATTTTACGTTAATTGATTTTCTTGTTGGCCAGTTTCTATTATAATTTCTTGTTATAAAAAGCAATGATCAATGATGATCAATTCGTATTTGGAACCCGATACCTTCAAACATACAGTTCATAAGCAATGCAATGCATTTTAAAAAGGTCCTTTTTAATTTTTATAATTAACCTTTTATTTTGCTATTTATTTTTTTAATTTATAATTTATACCTTTTTAAGTTTTAATTTTTTATTTTTAGTTTTTAATTTTTAACGGGTAGTTAAAAAAGGGTAATTGTTAAAAATGGTACTTTTTTTAATAAAAGTGTTCTTTTTTCAAAAGAGGGTAATATGTTTAAAAAATGGTATTTTTGTTTTACACTTTTATGGATTATATTTTTTCTTTCATATTGGCGATTTTCTTTATTATATCGTGATAAGAATAAAAAAATGTGGCAATACTTGCTTAGGCTAATGTGACACGTGCGGTTTAAACATACACACAACTACAATAACTACAATAATAAGAAGAATTACAATATATACAACATACCTTAAGAAAAACAACAAACACACTGAACATTTCTTTTTTCAAAATTTCATTCGTATCTCAAGACCATGTGGGCAGATTTTGACGATTATAAATAGCAACTTCTTTGGGATGTTAATAAACAATTTTATGCAAAAACTAACAGTCTAGCTTAGTTATTGAGGGCGTGATCGTGATTTCCACAGACAGACGGACAGACGGTCATCGCTAAATCAATTTCCCTTATTATTTTTAAGGATCAAAAGGTGTGGAAAATGTGAAAAAAAAAATATTTTCCATTATCATAATTGTTTTCGAAGATATAACCTTGCATGTTCTTTGAAAATGTCGTTTTAGACAAAAAAATACATGAGGCCATAAAATCCGGACAAAAGCTAAACTAGCAAAAGCCAAATGGGGTTTTGTTAGTTTCGATATACACTTCGAAGGACTTTGCATTTTATGTGTTGCAGTGTAATGGTCGTTTCATAAGATATCTCCAAAAAACTTTTCTAGTAAAGAAAGATTCCAAGTTTAACCAGATATTATTAAAATAAGTAACATATAACAAGAAATGAAATTACGAGGTTTTTTTAAACAATTTTATCATATTCACCTTAACATATTTGATATACTAAGGATCTAGGCTTTCAGTTGGCATGTATTTTATTAATTAATACATTCCAACATCGAATTTTGTACACTAAATGATTCACTGTGCGTCATAATGGAAAAAGAATAAGATAAGGGATCACACAGATATGACTCGAAAATACTTTATGGAATTGTGAATTTAAATGTTTTGTGATAAGTTTTATTATTGTAAAGTGTCCATGTTTGTGAAAGTGTTAACGAATATTTGAGGTAATACTGCTGATATGCATTATTATCATCAAAAAGGTCATATAAAGCTAACCCTTAATTAAATTCTGGCTGTGAGTGGGTCAAGATTAATAAAGTCATGCTAAATATTGGTAATTCGATATTCATGAGCAAAAAACTTATTTCTTCTCACTTGAAAGCGGGTTTGTCGTTAACAGTGTGGTCAATTTTAAGAGGTAAACAAAATATTGTTTAAGAAGTCGACGTCTGTGTGTGTGCTTTTAAAAACAAGGTGTCATATAATTAGTGGTTAACTTTACAAAGCAACATCATTCAATTTAAGTTTTTTTTTTATTGATGGCCTAGTGTTATTCATTGCCAATTTGCCCGGCCACATTAGTAGTACTATGAGATCAGATTGTGGTTATTTTTTTAAATATATTTTTTATGTGTATTCAAATATATTGTGTACACTTTAAGTCTGTCGAATTTATACTGCAAGAATTCAGCAACAAAATATAACAATTAGTTCCTTAAATTTACGGAAGTTGTATATCCTCTTCCTTTATTGATAACTACCTATAGATGTAACCCGATGCGCTTCGCTACACCCATCGTAACGAAATAAAAAACTGAGAATACATTTTGTAGAAAACAATTTTATCTATTTTTGACGATTTTTGATTTTGTCGATTTTTGTTTTTACGATTTTCGATTTTGGCTATTTCGTTTTTCGCAATTTTCGATTTGGTGATTTTTGATTTTGGTTTTGTTTTTTGCGATTTTTGATATTCGCGATTTTCGGTTTTGACAATTTTTGATTTAGGCGATTTTTGTTATTCGCGATTCTCGGTTTAGGCGATTTTTGACTTGGACGATTTGTTCTGCCTTTTTTGATTTTGGCAACTTTTTTTGTTGCGATTTTTGATTTTGGCAATTTTTGATTTTGGTGTTTTTAGTTTTTTTTTTGCGATTTCATTTTCTGGCAATTTTTGTTTTTGGCGATTTTTGTTATTTGCGATATTCGGTTTTGGCGATTTTGGACTTCGACGAATTTCTTTTTGGGATTTTTGATTTTGGCGATTTTTGTTATTTGAGATTTTCGGTTTTGTCGATTTTTAATTTTGGCGATTCCGCCCATATTTTCCACGACTACAGGAGTGACAGGATTTGAAATATATATACTCACATTGGTAATTAATGTACTTGTCCAAAGTTTCAAGACTGTCATATGTCACAATCATACAGTAAAGTGAGGATAAAAATTTGTTTTCGCAAGTTGGATTCGTAGGATTCAGTGGGGTTAAGTGTCGAGTTATCCATAGTGATCATACCAGGTGAGAGTATTATTTTTCTGTTTCCATTGAAATAAATTTTTATTTTTTAAAAACACTTTAAGCTCTTTTTAACGATATATATTACTATAAAAAAAGGCATTTTAAGAAAATACAGAACTCGCTCAAAATGATCGAAATGTACTGAAAAACTGGACCAGAAACCCCATAAATACACTA
The DNA here is from genome assembly GCA_963682025.1 of Cordilura impudica. Taxonomy (NCBI): domain Eukaryota; kingdom Metazoa; phylum Arthropoda; class Insecta; order Diptera; family Scathophagidae; genus Cordilura; species Cordilura impudica. The sequence goes on from OY821519.1 coordinate 2,802,407, forward strand.
CTCATATCAAGATTATAAATTGAAGTCAGCATAACGTGTAAACGACATACCCTTTTCTTAATCGGAACAGCGATAATGCCACAGAAGAGATAAAACATAAACTCATTTAACAGAAATCTATAAAAAAAAAAAATTAAACCTATAGCAGCATCCGTACTATAGTAGTTGTTTTTATTGCTATTCTTATCTATATATCTGTGGTCACAAGCATTAACCGCCCAAGTCGAAAATCATGCTTTTGAGAAAAATAACTTTTTAAATATATATGTAATGGGGCTTCATTACGAATTAGGTTAGAATGTTTTCAGTAATAACTTTTTAATAAACAGTGTTAGAGAAATGGGGAATTCACATAAATATAAAGCGTTTTTAGTACAATAAGATAACATACATAACTCAAATTGTTCATAAGTCGACTTAGGCGGTTATCGCTTGTGACCACAGATATATAAGAACGTTGATGCATTTGTTTGTAACGAATGATCTCCGGAACCATAAGAGCTGTCGAGGTAGGATTTGCACCATAGGTTCGGTTCAAGCTCTTCTGTGTTTTTTTTAGTTTTAACCCTCTAGCTGGCGTTGGGGTCAAATTATAAAAAAAATTCTTATTTTCAGCGCGATTTGACTGCAATTCAGAATGTATGTATCTTTCGTCATAAGAAATTTTTGTATTTATAAATGGACCCGATAGGTGGCGCTGGGGTAAAGTTATTTCGAATATTCTTATTTATGGTGCGATTTTAATGAAACTAAAAATACACATATATGTATGTCAGATGGTGCCAAACATTTTTTATTGGACCCGGTAGATGGCGCTGTCGTTCGAAAAATAATGAGTTGTCAAATTTATATAAATTTTATAAGTTACAAAATTCACAAACGTTTTTATATATAAATATTCTAAACAAAAAGGAAGGAAAAAGCCGCTACATTATTGCATGGTCGTACAGCTCATTCAGCACTCAAATCACCGTTAAACGTACAAACAAATGAGAATGCCGTCTGTAATATCAAAAAACATTCCGGTATGGCAAAAGTTCTGCAAAAATGCAGTATTATTATTTGGGATAAATGTACCATGGCTCACAAACATTCCTTAGAAGCACTACATAGAACTTTAAAATATTTGAAAGGCAATAAATGACTTTTTGGTGGAGCTTCGTCAAACATTTATATAGGTATATACAGATTCTATCTTAAATAAAAAATTCATTGAGAGCAAAACAACGTTTGCCGGGTCCAGCTAGTCTATAATATAAATAAGCTAGGCGATTTCTTATTACCGATGTTTTGTTCTACTGTTTTATCCTGATTTTGACCAAACGTATATTTCTTTTTAGCTGTTCACCAGATTTACAGATTTTTAATTTGTTTTCTTTATTTTGAGTAAATTGCATTGAAAGTTGCTACTAACACATACATAAAATTATACATATGCTATGTGTGTATTTATTAAATTTGTTAATGTGTTTGTTAATGAGTTTGTTTTCTTCATTCACAATAATAATAAAAACCGAAAAACTGTTGGTTTGTGAATTGGCTAAGTTGAAAAGTAAAGTTGTCTAGAAATTGCAGTCGAATTTCGAGCGCTGGAATCTGCTAGTATATAATAATCTAACCCACATAAACAAAAGTTTTTATTAAAACTCTTTCTTTCCTTATGCAAAGCGCCCCGGTAGGTGAGTAGGTAGCGTGCTCGCCTATCATGCGAGGGGTCGTGGGTTCGATTCCCACCAGAGGCTTTGGTCTGTCGCTGCAAAAAAAAAAAAAAAATTAACACACTACTCCCTCTTTCCTCCTTAACCTATTTTCCTGAGATCAACACAATTAATTAATTTAATTAAAAAAAAAAAAATGAGTTTTGAATCTCTCCGTGACTGTGCGTGACTATCATTAAGTTAATATTTGGTGACAACAAGTCCGTGGACCAAGTTTCAGATTGATTGGATGAGGGGAAATGGGTTTTAAATCACTCCTGACTGACTGTGCGTGATTGTGCCAAGTTTTAGGTCAGTTGGATGAGGGGGAATGGGATTGCCCCGTGGCAAACAGACAGACAGAGACTATTAATTAAAAGAGAGAGTTTAAAAATGAGGTTTTGTTTGTTTGTACGTTTGTTTGTTTGGTGTTTATAGGAGACAACACCACTGGACGGATCGTCTTGAAATGTGTACAGTAGGTCTATCTACTATCCGGAAAGAAATATAGGCTATATTTTTTTTCGATTTTTCAAGTGGGCGTGGCACCTGACATATAATGTGAATTTTTAACATCTAATTTTAATGTATAATATCTAAAATAAAAAATCACAAAAAACAAAAATCGCCAAAATTAAAAATACAAAAAAAAAATAAATAAAAATCGCCAAAGTAAAAAATCGTCTAAACCGAAAATTGCGAATATCAAAAATCGCCAAAATCAAAAATCGCCTAATCAAAAATTGCCAAAACCGAAAAAAGCGAATAACGAAAATCGCCAAAATCAAAAAGGCCAAAATTTATTTTTTGACTAAACTAAAAATAAATGTTAAAAAAATCTAGGTCGTTTATAGAGATGTTGTAGTGTTGAGATATAGCGAATTACGGTTTCACGATATTTTTTTGGTTTTGGTGTGTAAAAACATTAAATTATATTCTAGAACGACAAATTATGTGCGTACAAAGTGGGAGTTCTATGTAATGAATTGCTGCATTGGAGAATAGCGAAAGCATGATCTATTAAATATGTAATTTAGAAAATGCACCGGTGCAGAATGTTTTCTTTTACCAAATTTATCCAAAATAAACTAGCATCATTATGGGGCAGATGGGAACTACTTTTTGCTATAGCCCAAATATATAGGCACACATAAATAGGAATGCTCTAAAATAACTTTGTTGTTGGATTACATCGAAACTGTTGTATATAGTTTCTCTTTATTTCGTAATTACCATTTTAGTATTTTTTTTTTCCACAATCAGTCAGTTTGTCACTTACTTCCGTTTCTATTGTATACCAAAAGTACTTTTAACACAACATAGCAGTTGCCCTTCTTGCATAGTTGAAGTTGAATAAACACTTTTCCTATGTATTCGTAATATCCGAAACGACTTAGTTTAATTGTTGCTTCCGGTAACTTCCCGTTGGTTACATGGCTAAAAATTCAAAAGTAAGATTTTCTGATAGTAATGTGTTGATTGAGCATATTCTGGATTATATTTATCTACTTTTCTCTTTGTGTTTCTCACGTATTCTATTATTTCTTGTAAAAATGAAATTGATAACTTGTAGAAATTTCTCTGCCTTAATATTGTGGTCCAGTTAAATATGTACTTCGACCAGACAACTTTTATTTGTTATATTTGAGTATTAACTTATGGAGTTTTTTTTATACAATATTTTTTTTTTTTTATAAAATATTTTATAACAATGTTTTTTCTATAAAATGCACAAAAATATTTTAGGTTGTTTAAAAAAGTTTGAAATTTTATAATCAAATTGCGAAATAAGAAAAAAAAAATAAAAAACGAAAAAACATATCGTTACACAAGATTTACCATGAGAACACCTTACAATTGTATCGATGTCATATTAATTTCAAATATGTTCTAGTTTTTTTTTACGATTAAACAGAAATTTGTTTAGTTGAACTTAATTAACATTGTGCAAAATGAAATTAGATTCCCTAGTTTTTATTATGCTGACTTGAAAAAAAAGTCAGTCATTCACTCATTCATAAAATTACACACACCAGATGTTACGAAATGTATCAGAGCACCACTACTCTTTTAATTTCCTTTGCCGAAATATTTTCTTTTTTTTTTTAAGGTTTTGTTGCCATGTGGGGTTCTTGGTTCAAAGTCTTATTTATTTGTTGTAAAGTTTTAGCAACACTTACTGATTTTGTTTGTGCAGAGCTATAGACAGAAATGGATGTGCGGCATTCCCATGCGGCATTCCCATGCGATGTGTTCGTTTGTTTGTTTGTGGGACTCGTGCAGAGCATGATCTTCGTCATTATCATGATTCGTATGTCAGTCATTGTATTTGGTTCTTGTGCTCTGGTAAATGAATAAATGTTTTTTGCTTTGATGAGCTAGCTGTGCCTGTTTGAAGCAGATGCCCAAAATACACGATACAATTAATTAAGTGTTAATTTTAAGATGCGGATGTAGCAAATTTTTTTATTTGTTTTTTTTTTTGCATGTCTAGTAGTAAATTTTTGTTGTTCACCTGATGGTATTCAATGTACATATCAGCAAATATTAAATGAAATGATTACTTTAGATCAGGACTTTTTAAACTAGCGCACTTTTCTGGGTGGTAGACAACAATTTGACAATTTTAACATTTCGTTTGATAAAATAATTAAAAATGGAATTTTATTGTTTTTTTATATTTTAAATGTATCTTTCTCTATTTTTATATCCTTCTATTTTTTTGTTATTATTATTAACCAACACTCAGGGAATGCCCCCTACAAATGCAGTGCATTGTTTTGATTTCAGGAAAATATTTTATGGGAAGAAAAAAAGAGAGAGTAGTGTTTGTGGATATTTAACTTAAATTTTATTAGATTGTAGCTGTCAGGAAAGAGTTGTTCGGGGAGTTTATACGGCTAGTTCGACTGATAAACGAATTTTCTCTGTAATGCGTTGTGCGGTCAACTGGACTACAAACGAGTGTGATCTACTAGAAAAGCGTGTTGAGCGGACTGAAACTCGGGCACTTGGAATGAGTTCGCTAATCTCAGAAGAACATTTACCACTATAGAACAGTGTTACACAACCCATATTTCGACTATGTTCCAACGACTCAATAGAGTTGGATATCCTATTATCATTAATGAGCATCAATGCCCTCCTTTGTACGCGGTCCAGTAACTCCAAAATAGACTTTGAAGCTCCTGCCCATATATGGGAGTTGCATTCCATTTTCGGTCGGATCTAAGTAGTATAGATATTAAGGAGATCAGAATGAGTGAAGTAATTTTTGCATCGTTTTGGAAAACCAAGACACTTGAAAAACATGCCCGTCCCAACGAACATCACATTGAATTCTCATGCCCAAAATACCACCAATATATACAGATGACATTGTTGAATCCATGGCCCTATGGGTCAACAAACAACATTGAGTTTTTTGGGCATTAAAATCAATCTTATTCGCTTTACCCCACTCGGAGATTGTTAACAGGTCTTGATAAATGTTGTAGTCTTTTCTGACAAAAAATGTCGCATTTTATTTGCACTTTTTTCAAAAAGTGTATTTTTTATATATTCTAAATTAAGAGCCTTAATTTATACATCAATCGAAACGTCTCAAAGTCGAGCGCTCGTAAATCGCAAAAAATTGTAGCCATTGACTTCTTTCAGGTCATAGTGTGAGAATATTTTTTGAATATTTTCACCCCATGACTTCAAAGAGGATAATAATAATCAAAATTTTTTGCATTTTATGAACACAGCACTTTGAAACCTTTCGATTGATGTATAAAATTAGGTTACTCTTAATTTGGAATATATAAAAAAATACACTTTTCGAAAAAAGTGCAAATAAAATGCGACATTTTTTGTCAGAAAAGAAAACGGCATAAGTGTGTCATTCATTGTCCGCCTTTTGCCCCCAACTTCTAAAAGGCTAGGCCTACAATTAAAGGAAAATGAATGACAAATGTTGCTGTCATCTGCGAAAGAGTATATAGAATTAAAAGTTTGGCCATGAAGGTCGTTCAGAAAGATAAGGAAAAGAGAAGGAGAAAGAACGGAACCTTGGGGTACCCCTCAATTAAGCTGAAACTCATTAAATGAGAACCCATCAATAATGCTATGTTCAGACGGACAGCAAGATTCGAGGTTCGCTCTCTCATTCACGGTTTGCGCTCCAATCATGATTGAATCTACATGATTCGCCATACAAAATTTTGAGAGCAAATCTAGTTGTGAACCACGATTTTGATAAAAAATTATCGCTAGTTTATCTGAACTAGCTGTCAAAAATATACAAACAAAGAAAAAAACAAAAAATTAATGTGTGCAATAAAATAAATAGAAACATTTAACAAGTAAAAAATATATATTTATATATATGGGGGGTTTCATGTCAAGTGCACCAACTTTTGAAACCGATGTCTGCCGATAAGGATGAAATTTGCAACAAGGTTAGTCCTATTGGATAGTAGTTTAAACACAATTTTTCAACAAGATCGGTCCAGATCTCTCTGAGTTAGGGGAATCAAAATTTGACATTTTGGCCCAACAGGTGTTTTTTCTCATCCATGTAACTTATTACCTATTGTTCTTAGAAAATTTTCTCCCAAATAGTTTAGATAGCTATTTCTTCAATATTTCGGAAAAAAAAACTTAAAAAAAAAAATTTTTTTTTAGACTTTTTTTTGCTAAATCAAAGCATTTTTTGCCTTTTTTTTCAAAAAGGGCATTTTTTTTCATAAGAAAGCTTAGGATTTTTCCTTTAAGAGCTTTTTGGTCGCTTAGTGGGATGGGAGTGGGATATCTATCAAAATAAATGTTTTGTAACTCAAGACAACGGTTTTTCAATTTTTCACAAATGCACTATTTTGAATTTTTTCTATTTGTGTCTAAAACCTTACAAATAAAACTTATACTGAGAAACTAGGCAAATTAACCTGTTCCGAAGGTATGTAACATACCTTTATAACATAACAGAAGAGAATGGTTCTCTGTAACCTGAAAGACTTATTTGCAACATTTCAATCTGAACACAAGGATGTTAAAATTGGCTTCACGAAATTTACCCAAATGAGGCCAAAACATTGCGTTTTGGCAGGAAGCAGCGGAACTCACACAGTATGCGTTTGCATTTACCATGAAAATGTTAAACTGATGTTGAAGGAAGTCAACTTAAAGTATTTAACAGATGCTTCGGCAGAAGATTTACCTTCTTGCCACTTAGGTGAATGTACCAATTGCCCGAAAACCACATTCATCAAAGAAAATTTAATCAACTCTTTAGACCGAGAATATATAGAGGAGGTCAAATTTGATTCTTGGATTCAGACTGACAGATGCACATTGAAAACAATCATTTTAAATGTGGATGATTTTGTGGAAGGATTGCTAAACTTGAGAACCCATGACTTTTTAGTCAAAGAGCATTCTTCAAGGATTTGAAGATACATTTGAAGTCTGGTAAATTCGTTATTCCATATGATTGTGCAGAAAACTATAAATATGTTCTTCAGGATGCCATACATGCATTCCACTTCAATAACGACCAAGCAACTATATTCAGAGTAGTTATTTACTACATGAAAAATGAAAAACTGGAACACAAAAGTATGGCAATCATATCCGACGATTTAAAACATGATACCGTTGCAGTTTATGAGTACCAGGAGATAATTCTAAAATATTTAAAATCTAAATTTACAGTAGAGAAGGTATACTACATTTCGGACGTAGCTCGTCAACATTTTAAAAATAAAAGTAGCTCCGGAAATCTTATAGCTCATAAAAAAGATTTTGGAATGCCAGCTCAGTGGCACTTTCATCCTACTGCTCGTGGTTAAGGAACATGTGATGATATTGGAGTAAACCTCAAAAGAAATGCAGCGAAATATAGCCTCCAGTGCTCTCATCAAGATCGCATCTTAGATGCGACTGCTTTATTCCATTGGGCAAAGAATTATTGTAAAGAAACTAAAATAGTTTTTAGTAGCAAAGAGGATCATCAGGAAACATTGAAAACACTGAAGAGCAGATTCGATGCTGCGGTAACAATCGATGGCACCGCTCAATACCCTGCTTTTATACCGCTTGTCGATGGAAGACTCAAGTTGAAAAAGTTTTCTGCCTCTATTCAATGCGATTTCTTTCAAAAGCCAACAAATAAACCAGCAGCGAAATCAACAGCAGAACCTAGTAACGCCAAGAAAGAGTTCACAAAAAAACGCAGTTATTAAAGGCGACAAAAAAGCTGCATGAAAGACTGGGTATTTAAAAATTTACAAGACTTAAATACTTCATCAGCTACAATAAATTAAGTATAAAAATAGTTATGATATAAATGGATCTAATGTAATTAAGATTAAATTTTATTAAATTATTTATCTTTTTATTTTTAATATTATTATTATTATATATTAATTTAATTATTATTACAAATAAATAAAAAATAATTTTTCAACATTTCTATAGAAAAAAAAAGTGATTTTTTTCCTGAGGTTAACATATTCTGGGTATTATAGTATCGAGGGTATGAAATTTTAGTTAGGTATGTTACATACCTTCGGAAAGGTTAATTTGTCTAGTTTCTCAGTATAAGTTTTATTTGTAAGGTTTTACACACAAATAAGAAAAAATTCAAAATAGTGCATTTGTGAAAAATTGAAAAACCGTCGTCTTGAGTTACAAAACATTTATTTTGATAGATATCCCACTCCCAACCCACTAAGCGACCAAAAAGCTCTTAAAGGAAAAATCCTAAGCTTTCTTATGAAAAAAAAGAAAAAAAAAGCCCTTTTTAAAAAAAAAGGCAAAAAATGCTTTGATTTAGCAAAAAAAAAAAAGTATAAAAAAAAATTTTTTTAGAGAGAAGTCAGTACCGACCCCAAAAGCAATAAGCTTTGATATCAATGCACCGTGCCACACGCGATCGAACGCTTTGGAAATATCTAGAGCAACCACTTTACTTTCACCAAAATTGTGAATGGATCGACTCCATCGCTCAGAAAGAACAGTTAACAGATCATTAAGAAGTGAGTTGGCCTCTAGGTAGAAATTGATCATGCTCTCCATGACCTTTGAGAGCGCAGAGCAGATTGGAATTGGACGGTAATTTTCAGGGTTAGTAGCCTGGCCCTTTTTAGGAATTGGCTGGACATTAGCAACCTTCCAGCAAGAGGGAAAGAAGCGCCGAAGAGCACTGTTTCAGCACCAGTGCTGGTATACCATCCGGCCCCGCAAACTTATTTACGTTGAAATTCGAAAGAACCTTTTTAACTGAACGTGCTCAAAAGAAAATTTTATGCATGTTTGTTTGTTAAAAGCAGATTTTTATAAACCTTACACAGTTCTCGACTAGCTATAATTCGTAGTAATGTTCATGTCAATGTAAAGTGTCTCCACTCACCTCATATTCATGTTGTAATACGATACAAATCGTAGATTTTGACGTTTATATATTTAAAAATTCATCGGGAATACGAGTGTTTGTGGAATTATAAAAGTGAAAAACATAAAAGAACAGATTTGAAAAGAAAAGCGTGGGAGGAAGTTGCATACAAATTTAAGTGTACGACATTCAGCGCAAGATCGCATCTTTGTTGTTAACGCTTCAAAGCCATTTTATAAAATGAAATGCCTAAACATAAATGCCGATGACATGAACATCAACATTGCTACGAATTATAGCTATTCGAGACACTATACTATGCAATTGTAATTTTCTAAAACAAGAATCTTTTTTATATTTTTGATAAAACAGAAAAATGAATATGGTTCATCCGCATACAAATTGCATTTTACTATGCGAAAGTTGTTTTGGCAAATCATTCACATATAATGAGAAAAGTAATCGTCTCAGAATCGACCCTCGCGGAACTCCCCTAGTAAGGGTTAATGGATTAGACCAAGTATTATTAGAAAATACGGATTGTGTTCGCGTTGAAGTTGATGAAAATTTAAAGAAATATTGTAGTTTCGTGCACAAAGTATAGTGGTCTACTGTGCCAAACGCCTTAGAATGATCAAGTAGTACCAAAAAATTTATTTTTCCATCATCTAGTTCACTTCGTATATTTTCTGCAACATTCAACCAAAGCAGTAACAGAGATGTGGCTTGAACGAAATCTTGATTGTTTTTCAGTCATTAGACATTTGTCCTTAATATATTTACACATTTGAAAATGTAGAATCTTCTCCAGTACTTTTAAAAGAAAGCAAAGAATGGCAATTGGTCGGAACTCGTGTATCAGATTTTAGAATTGGTATAATTTTAGCGTGCTTCCATACTGACGGGAAAATGCTTGACGTAATAATATTACTAAATAAATGAGTAATATATGGTAAAAGTAATGGCAAAAGTATATTTATAAATTTCGGGTGCATGTTATCATGTCCAACTGCATTAGATTTAATTTTCGCAACAATTGAAAGAATCTCAGACTGAGAGACGCAAGAGGATTCGAACGCTCCCAATCATCATTATTTATATTGCCTATAGTTGAAAAATTATAGAAATTTTTGTCAGGTTGTATCATTGGTAAATTTGTGAAGGCACGATTTAGTTCATTGACATCAACTTGACAGTCATTTGCTGTAACGTCTTTACCAATTCCTATTTCACGTATGGTTTTCCCAGTTTTTTTCGAATCGAGAGCGCTTTGAATAATATTGTGTTTTGGCAATTCTAATTTTGTTATTGACATTACGTCTAGCCACACGGTATTTAGCTTTTGATTCAGGTGTTTTGAATCGTTTCCACGTCGAATAGGAAATATCTCTCTGTTGAATTAACAGTTTAATTAATAATCTTGGATTTCATTGAAACAGCAATATCATAAATTCGTTGAACATTACTCTCGAAAATTACTTATTGTTCATCTACAGATGTCATGAAATAGATACTATTCCAGTCAACTCGGGAAATGTGCTCAAGCAACATATTATGGTTTAAGTTCTTGAAATCTAGATAGTGATACATTTTCTATTCGTGCTGAATTCGATAATTGTAGGCCAGGAAAATTAAATCATGTTTGGATAAATACACAGCTGAAACCTGATCATATAATATTACATTTGATAAGTTGGGCACAAAGAATAGATCCAGTAATGTATTATTTGTATAATGCGTTGGAGTAGTTTTATTGGTGCCTATTATGAGCAACTTTCGATTTTCGATTGTGGTCGAATTAACTGATCGAACGAATTTTCATTTGGTATTATGGCGCACATTTGATAAAATAGCGCTATTGTGAATTTTACTCAATCGGATTATTCACAATAGTACATATTTATCAGCTGGCACTATAAATAAACATTGTTTATTTACAAATTTATCAAAAAGAAAAAAAAAAAAAAATATTAATTGTTTATTAACATGGAATTATGGATCTATGATCATCTGATGAAGATAAATGCTTCGTCATGAGAAATGCTTCCAACATTTTGGAAATGGATTCCACTACGGAAGTATGCGAGGTTTTAACAAGGGTACCATTTGTTTATAGCAAATTTTCGACTGAAAGGAGGCGTTTATGGAATTACTTTCTACTACAGATGAACTGCTGTTGTAATGCACACAAGGCAGATCAATCTCATGAAATTAAAATAATTTACAATTTATATTTTCAATAAGTTTTACAAACTGCCATCCAGCATCGAAAGCAAAATTGTGTTCGATTGAAAATTCGTTATACAACGAAATTTTCGACCGTGCTGCCATCTCATAATACGAATTTGACATTCGATAGTCGATGTTCGATAGCCAGCGAAGATCGAATGCAACTCATAATAAGGGCCATTAACTGGTGTGAGTCCAAGCGATAACATATCGTCACTTAATGTAGTTTCTATTAGGACATTTAAATTAAAATCACCGGATATTACAATATCGTCATATGCAACAGTTATGCCGTTTTCTTTTCTGACAAAAAATGTTGCATTTTATTTGCACTTTTTCCTGAAAGAAGTCAATGGCTACAATTTTTTGCGATTTACGAGCGCTCGACTTTGAGACCTTTCGATTGATGTATAAAATAAGGTTGCTCTTAATTTAGAATATATAAAAAATACACTTTTCGAAAAAAGTGCAAATAAAATGCGACATTTTTTGTCAGAAAAGAAAACGGCATTAGTGTTTCCAATGTTGAAATGAAGTCAGCAAATGATATTCTCTTGTTGGGTCTGTAAACACAAGGGTCTGTAAAGTAAGCATTTTTTTCCCACACGATATAAAATAAACTCCACTTTATCCAGCTTAATATAAATTTCTTCTCTGTCAGTTCTAAAGGTTTTGTATCCATTTAAGCAAATTAGACTATTAGGCGTGTTTTCAGAGACGCAAACTATGCTAATATTTAAATTTTGGAAAATCAATCTAAACTCATCGAGCTTGTTATTCAAGCTTTGTGTATTTATATGAGCGACTGACTGTGATACCTTGCCTATGTTTGGTTAAAATTTTCACCATATTCATCGTCATATCTTTGGAACTTCCACTTAACAAATTATCATTTTCCATTAGATTATTTTCTTAGCAAACAACTATTCATAACTGCAACGCAAAATTAAGTTATAATACTATTGCCGGTTTTCTCAATGTATCGTCAAACTGCCTGTTACTTAACCAGGACATAAATTTATTGGACCGATAAACTGCCGGTTAACAATTTTGGTTTTCTCAATGTATCGACAAAAACATTATTTTCAGTTGGCAATGCCTCTCAAAATACGTATGAAAGTTGGAAGAATTATTTTCAGTTGGCAATGCCTCTTAAAATTGATATGAAAGTTGGGAGAATAATCTATGTGTACGATAAATAAATAATTGGCAGATGAGTGCCGTTTAGCTTTGCGACAAAATAGAGCAAACCAGACATTGAGAAAACCAAATTTATTTAATCGGATTCCCAAAAGTTTTCTTCTCATCTGATGTTTCTATCTCTAGTGGAATTCACGAAACAAACTATTCGTTTGTTAAGAAGATAACAAATGTACAATTTTCCCCCTTTTGGCCATTTTTCCTCCCCTAGATGTTAGAATTACAAATAAATTCATCCTTGACTGATGCCCACGTATTCGATGAAGTTTGTATACCAAAATTCATATATCTATAATATTAATAGACTAAGCGATTTCTTGTGACCGATGTTTTGTTCTGCCGTTTTATCCCACTTTTGACCAAACGTATATTATTTGAAAGGTATTTCTTTTTAGCCGTTTTGCAGATTTACAGATTTTTTAATTTTTTCCTTTATTTTGAGTAAATTGCATTTAAAGTTGTTACTAACACATACATAAAATTGTACATATGCTATGTGTATTTTATTGAATTTATTAATGTGTTTGTTAATGAGTTTGTTATCTCTATTCACAATAATAATAAGCCATAAAAGTGTTGGTGTGTGAATTGGCTAAGTTGAAAGATAAAGCTGCCTAGAAATTGCACTCGAATTTCGAGCGCTGGAATCTGCTAGTATGTATTAATATGTTAAGATGCAGAAAGGTGCAATTTTTTCTCCTTAAATGGCCGGGTTTCGAAAAAATTAATCCTGAGCCCATGTTTGTTTCTTGGATGGGGTCTATACGCCAAATTTTATATTCCTAGATTCATTTGTTTCCACTTTCTCCCTTTTTGTCCGCTTTTACCCCCTTAATGTACAATTTTCTTAAAATCCCTTCTTAGTGGACCTGTACGCCGAGAGGGGATCCTACAGTCAAAATTCCAAGTTTCTGGGTCGAAGGGTTTGGGCTGGGCGGTGATGATCAATCACGCAACTCTTTTATATATATAGATTAGATTTCCGTCTTCTTAATATTTCTAGGAGACTATTTGTTAATTAATTAATACGCAGATCACTAAAATGGTTTGCAATAAAGGTTTGTGTGGTAGAGATGATGGAAAAGCACTACGTTGTGAATATTTTATATAATGTGTTATAATTAATTACATTGTTCTCATATGAAATTTTTGTAAAAATTTGTATCTTCCACATACACTCCTTATGAGCACCATAAGTACATCTTATAAGCAGTTTTTCCTTTATTCCGAAAAATTTTTCAACAATATTAACGTAACAATATCAATTGTTACATTACATCTTCATTTACACTTTAATAAAAAAAAAAATACCAAAATAATGAAAAGCCCCTTCTCCAGATGACCCGAGTCTGTATAGGACAATTGCTAACTGGTACTCAACTAGAAATTGTTCACATGAATGGTTGATTAAATTCTGTATCTCCAGAAATCATAGACACCAGTGTATGAAACTCAATTCGACTAACCCTCAGCATTTGCAAAAATCTGTTCTCATCTAATTGGGTTAAGACATTTTGTGACCACTTCATTGATTTTGGAACCGAATTCCAAGCTCCGCGGCGGTACACTTTAACTAAAATAATGTCATCAACTAATTCATCTAAAATGGGGTCAGTGGCATCATGTTCACATGTAAATAAAGGGTGATTTTTTTTAGCTATTATCTTTTTGGCAACACTGGTTTAAACAGCTGACGCACGTTTCGTGTTTTGTTTCATTGTCAAACATCTTCAGTTTGGTCTATAATTTAACCATGAATCGTCTTACAAACGAACAACGCTTGCAAGTTATTGAATTTTATTATCAAAATCCGTGCTCTGTTAAGAATGTGCATCGCGCGCTTCTTCCATTTTATGGTCAGCTTAATCGACCCACTGAAGCGGCTATTCGGGCTATTGTGACTAAATTTCGCACCAAATTTACATTGCTGGACATTAAACCACCAACACGCTTACGTAGAGTGCGAACTGAAGAAAATATCGCAGCTGTATCGGCCAGCGTTAATGATGACCATCAATTATCAATTCGTCGCCGTTCGCAGCAATTGGGCCTCTGTTACTCAACAACGTGGAAAATTTTTATACCCTATACCACTATGTGGTTTGGGTATAATGACTTTGTGCTGCTGTTTGTAACAACCAAAAATATTTGACCTAGACCCATCTTTAATTATACCGATCTAATCAGAATCACTTTCTGAGTTGATTTAACAATGTCCGTCCGTCCGTCCGTCCGTCCGTCTGTGTGTCCATGTAAAGTTTGTAATCAAACTGCAGGTCGCAAATATGAATATATTTTGATGAAATTTGGTATATAAGCTTTTATACCATGGGATGAACGCTATTGAAATTGGTGAGAATCGGTCCATGTTCAGACCTAGCCCCCATACAAATTACCCATATGAAATCGACATAAATTGCCATAAGATCCAAATTGTCATATAGATCTTACTCAAATTGGGTTTGTATGGGTTCATTATATCCACTAATGAGTAATCCAAAAATGATCCCTTTGAGCCCATATAGAGCTGCTTCCCGATCTTCACTTAAATCTATTAAAAAACAAAAATATTGCACTGATTCTTCTCAAATTTTGTTTGTACATATTTTTGCAAAATACAAGAGACTTTACCAAACATGATCAGGATCGGTCCATTTTTGGACCTAATCCCTTTATAGATATAGCATCCGATATGAACTTTTTCATATCTGCAGCCAAAAAAATTAATAAAAATCCCACTCAAATTTGGTTTTTGCTTATTTTCAATGTCCAGTTAGTTGGGCCTAAGAGATATGGTTTCTAAACGCATGGTATAGGGTATCGTATAGTCGGTCTAGACCGACTATAATTTTCTTACTTGTTTTTTTTGCCCAAAATGAAAGAGCTTGACTTGCATGACATGTGGATTCAACAAGACGGTGCCACATGCCACACAGCACGCGCAACAATGGACTTATTGAGAGGCGAGTTCGGTGAACATTTTATTTCACGTTCGGGACCGGTCAATTGGTCGCCTAGATCATGCGATTTAACGCCTTTAGACTATTTTTTGTGGGGCTATGTTAAAGCTCATGTCTATACAGACAATCCCGCTTCAACTGACGCATTGGAAGACAACATTGACTAAATTGGACTAAGCGGATGGACCATTTGAGGCGCAGTCACGGTCAACATTTGCATGAAATAATCTTCAAACATTAAATTATATGGACCGTACTATCGATTCAAATAAAGATTTCATGCATTTTTCTGAATTTTATGTGTTTTTTTTTTTTTTTTTTTTGGAAAACTTTCCTATAGCTCTTAAAAAATCACCCTTTACAAAAGGAGAGTAGTTATATTTTAGTATTGTTTTTATTATTGTAAGTAATAACCGTATAAAAACATATTGCGTTAATAACCGTTCCTTCAACTGGATTATATTTCTTCAACTGCATTTTGTACAAAAAAATTTATAATTTTTTCTTTTTCCGTAATTTTGGGCATGCTACTTATCTGCAAATTCTTGTTGATATTTTAAGTTTTCAAATTGGTAAAAAAAAAAAAACAAAACAAAAAACAGCTGATTCATTAGTTTACAATACACAACACAAAAGACGTTCACGATTTGTAGTATAAAATCGTTGTAAATATAACAGGGTTGTAAATTTAATACCAAAAGTCAATACCGCCAATATTACAAAGACAAAGTTAGGTTTTTATAAAAAATATTGACAGTTTTGAGTTAAAAAAAAATTAATTTGATTAGTACTGTATTAACTATGTATGAATAAATTGTGATTGTATAAAGCAAAAATTTAGTTATTAGATGGTAAAAACTGGATCAATTGATCCTTTTCCTTCACATAAACTATTCCGCGCTGAGTGAAGATAGTTAATATTCGGGTGGTTTTTTTTTAACCAAGTGCGGCTTTAAATATTTCGTAGTTGTGGGGTGTTAAGTTTTCATTGATGTAAAAAGGTTCATTGCTATCAAATCCTGCATGGTGAAAACGTAGGGGCATTTTATTTTTACGACGCTACGCTGCCATTGTTTTTAGTAAAAAGTTATTTTCACACGGCGAGTAATTATTATTTGTAACAGAACATATACATTTATTTTTATAGTTTATTGGGATTTATTTAAAAAAAAAAAAAAAGTTTATACATTTATATGGATAATTTCATAAATAAAAGTTTAAGCAAAATACTAATATGCTATTTTAAAGATATTGTATACATGCAATGATATAATATTTTTAAATACCACGCAAAGTTTACTTTTTTTTTTTAACAAAAATAAAAGTTGTAAAACTTTTCAAGCTTAAATAAAAAGCAAACACGAACAAAAGTGAGAAAAAATCAATTGAAAAAAGTTATTGGCATTTATATTAATGATGGCAATAAAAAATTAAACAAACAAAAGTGAGAAAAAAACCAATTGAAACAAGTAAGAATATTAAATCTCTGATATCATCCACCTGAAATTTAACGATTACATTAATATCTGGACTTATTGCACTATTTAAAACAATTTGATAAACTTAATACTAAATTATTACAACAAACACACTGAATACGAGGGCGGATTGATATTGAAGCTACCTAGCGCTAGATGGCAGCACAAACACAAAAACTTAAAAAAAAATTACGATCTGTCAAACGTCAGCTGTTGAAATGTCACCCAAATTCATCGATTAGTTTATTTGTTGTAGTCGTTTGAAGTAAGCAACTTTTGTGTTTCTTGAAAAATGGAAAAAAGCGAATATTGTACAGTGATTAAACACTATTATTTGAAAGGGAAAACAGCGAAAGAGACAAAAGAAAAGCTCGATAAACATTACGGTGAGTCTGCTCCGTCAGATTACATGGTAAAATATTGGATTGCTGAATTTAAACGCGGCCTTGTTCGGCACTGCAACAATACCATCAACAGGAAGGCCAAAAGAGGTGGTTACTGAAGAAAATATCAAGAAAATCCTCGATATCGTTATGAATGATCACCGAGTCAAGTTGCGTGAGATTGTTGAAATGGTAAACATATCATATGAACGTGTGTTCAACATTTTGCATGAACATTTGCATATGAAAAAGCTATAGGCAAGATGGGTACCGCGTTTGCTCAGTGTCGAACAAAAATGAGTTCGACAGACCACTTCACAGCGGTGCTTGGACATGATAAAGCGTAATCCTGTTGATTTTTGGCGTCGATTAATAACTGTTGATGAAACGTGGGTCCACCACTACACACCTGAAACCAAAAATCAATCGAAACAATGGGTGGAAGCTGGTGGAAGTGCTCCGAAGAAGGCAAAGGCAGTGAAATCGGCTGGCAAGGTTATGGCCACTGTATTTTGGGATGCACACGGAATATTGCTCATCGATTATCTTGAAAAAGGATCCACAATCACAGGAATGTATTATCGTGCATTATTGGATCAATTGATTGATGCAATCAAGAAAAAACACCCACATTTAAAGAAGAAAAAAGTGCTCTTTCTTCAAGACAACGCACCGGTTCACACAGCATTAGATACGATGCTAAAATTACGTGAAATACACTTCGAATTGATTGATCATCCACCTTATAGTCCAGATTTAGCTCCTAGTGACTTTTTCCTGTTTCCAAACTTGAAAAAATGGCTCGCAGGAAAAAGATTTATCTCAAACGAAGAAGTGATTACCGAAATTAACGCGTATTTTGAGGGGTTTCCCGAAATCATATTATTCAGATGGCATAAAAAAAGTTGGAATATCGTCTTACTAAGTGTGTCGAAGTAAAAGGAGACTATGTTGAGAAATGAATGATTTTTGAAAATAAAAAATGTTTTTCCTACTTAGTTAGCTTCAATATCAATCCGCCCTCGTATTAGCATTTTTTAGAGGTGCCTACATATTTTAGGTTATATCTTAGAACAATGATGCTACATTTACTCCATTTTAAATACCACGAAATAATGACAAACAATATTATCCTAAGATTACTCGTGAATGAGCGTGATTTCAACAGACAGACAGACATCGCTATATCGACTCGAGTTGTTGTAACGTTATATAATGTTGTTATAATGTTATATAACCATTTCTCAAATTTAATAGTGGGCCGGCCTAGACTGATTATAATTTTTCTATTTGTTTTGTTTGCTTTCTTTTCAGCTCTAATATTAAATTAAGCTAAATGTCAAATATGTTAGATAGAATATAAATCGATATTAAATTTGCAAGATTTTTTTATGAGAAAATAAAACAAACATTTTTCGTAGCAAATAAAATGATTTTCTTTTATACATAAATAGACATCCGGCCTGTATCAAAATTTAAACATTTATTTACATTTGTTTATAATATCAAGAGTACATATCGGCATTCCCACATAAAGTGCTACCAATATTAAAATTTGTATTATATTAAAGAATTTACAGTTTAACTCAATTGCCATGGTAAGATGCAGACAATAACGTTCCGTTACGTATCCCTTTTCGTTTGCTAATAAGGAGTGAGATCGATAAAATCTCAATAATATTAAGGAATTCATTGAACCTAGTTTTAATTTTTTTTTATTTAGTTGAAATTATATCTATGTATAAATACGTGAAGTTACATCATTCGACCACTTTTTAAGCAAAATGCGCGCACGAAGAATATGAAATTTGGCACAGTATAGTTCATATGGAGATGTGCAGAATGATAAAATTTATGTATAATGTGTTAAAAATGTATTAAATTAAATAAACTTAAATATTTATAACAAATAATATTATAAGAGCCTTTGCATTTCGTATTGATTGTTTCAAAAAAGAGTACATTTTAATCGCCCTATGTTGAATTGTGAATTGTCTAAATTGATAAGCTGTGAAAAATTATTTATTAACAATCCCATTTATATTTCTTCTGTGTGTTCATCTTTGCAAACACTACGTAATATAAATTTCGGTATTTATAGAGCCCGTTGTAACAGATGACTTGCTTCTTTTGTCGCAACTAACTGCATATTGCTTGCCATACCAGTAACTTATATTCGACATTTCCTCGAGCATTGACAACATACAAATTTTGACCCGCAAGCTGCGAAAAATCTGCCAGTAAATACGTTTACTCGGTTCCATTAAGCAGCAGGAGTATTATTTTATGAAACATGATTTCAATTAGCGTGCTCTGTTTTTGGCCTCTAAAGTTTTTGCAACGTTCCTGTTTGGAACTTTTTCGACTTTGTTTTCAAATCTGCATTGGCTTTAATTTTTCGCACCAAATAGTCCGAACACTGGGCGAACCAAGCTACTTTTTTATAGGTTGTGTTGGGAACTCTTTTCAATATGCTTCCTATTTATGTGAACCTTTTTTTCCCGAGCCAGGTCAAAATTCAATTGATACACACTCTAATAACATTGGAAACAGCTTGACGACAGACCTTTGATTTTTGGTTCACTTTTTGTACGACCAAGTTGGAGTTTGTAGAAAATATTTAATATTTTTTACACGTTCTAGTATTTCATCACTCATTTTAATCATACTCTTTATCTCAGGACCTTTCCACAGCTTCCAGATTTTACAATGTATATAGTGGTACTAAACTGCTATCCAAAAATCAAAACAATGAAAAAAAATTATTTTCTCTTTATACCGGACTTTGTTTTATTTCTTACGAGTTTCACGTGCGTTTTACATGGAAATGCCCATACGTATGTCTGCATATTCGAGTTTGTAGGTATATTTTAAGTTTATACACTTTGAATGGAATCGATGCCGATGATGTTGATGACGTAGACATACATCAGGTACACAAAACTTCTTGCCTTCATATTTCAAAGATAATAGCTTTGTATTTAATGGACCAATTTGTATACCCTACAATATTTTACTGAGACTGTTGCTATTGATACAAACCTACGCCCCAATTAAGATTTGGCTTTTTACTTGACTACACGCGCGAACTGTGTTTCATTGTGTACAATTTACATACAGTTGATAAGAAAGTGAGAAAATGCGATTATGAGAATCAGTTAACCGATTTCAGTCGAATTTCGGATAGTCGAAATAATTTAAGAAAAAACTGAATGGAAAAACCAACAATGAGTGACCGTAAACATTTTATAGGTTATTCGATCCGATGTTGCTATACATAAATATTGAACAATAAGTCAACATTCCCAATTCCCATTTGAGGATTTTTTTTCTTATTTTAGAAGCTTTTAGATTCCATACTTCTTAATGTCAGTTATTTACATAATTCTCCATCTGAAAAAGCATGATACTCATTGGAATTGAATTAAAAAAAAAAAAAAAAAAAAAAGATGAATATGGTGCTGTTTATACGTTTCTTTCACAGTGTATAAGCATATTTATGATCAAAACGATAAAAAAGAAAGAAAAAAAAAAAAAACAACAGGAAGTAGCGACACATGTGCATGTGTTGACTAAATTCTTCTCTGTCTATTGTACACCACGTACACGTTTATTCATATAAAAAGCATATCTGCTACTTGTCGCCATCCCACCACTGCTGACTACTTCAAACGGTGCATATTCAGCTTAAAACAGAAAACTTGTAATAAAAAAAAAAATAAAAATAAAATAAAATAAAGAGAAAAATATGATAAACACTGTATTGAAAGGCACATTTAAGTGGAACGAATTTTATCATAAAGTTTTGCGAGGTCTATAAAGTCGGCATAAATCATTCTTTCATTCGAGTTACGTAGTATAATCATGTCCAATTAGGTAGGTGGTAGGAAAACAAAATTAAGAAATTGTTAAAATCTTTTATAAAAAATAATACCTATTATCACTTTGTATTAAATAAAAACTTAATTTATAAATATATTTTTTTTTTACTCCGTTGATATTTCATAGTGTTAGAAGTTAAAAAAAAAAATTATTCGGGACACAGTAATTGAGATTTTTATGTACATTTATACATACACTTGCAAACATTAGGGTGCCAACAATGAAGTGTTGTATATACATATGTAGCAATACTGAATCTAAAAATGAAAAGTAATCAGGTTAGTTAAGACTTGAATAATTTGAATGGTTCTTTCGAATAGGTAATAATATTGGAAAATTAAAATCCGTTAAGATTTCAGATAAAAGATTTAATCATTTGTTTAGGATCTTATTTCATCTTATATAATTTTTTAAATTAAAAAAAAAAAAAAAAATAAAAAATATGAATTTTTTAGAGCAGATACTTTTACGATTTCGATAATCTTCAAAGAACAAATAATTTGTTGAAAAAAAGCACAATGCATAGCATGAATGTATATATGTATTATTATTATTATTATTATTATTATTATGTATATGTATAGTGTTAATGCATTCAAATAATCTAAATACATTGTATTATTTATGTTATTTTGTTTTCTTGTTTTCTTTTTACAAATCCTTGTTTTTGTTCATATGATTGCTTTTTGATTTTAATTTTCTTTTGGCTACATAATATTGTTATTTCATTTTATTATATGCATGTTTTTTTTTTTTTTTTTAATCTAACGCCCACAGGAAACACTAAGCTTTTAATTTCCTGTCAAAAGTAGAATCTACTTTGAATATGAAAAAATTTTTAAGTGCTTGGAATGCCATAGAAGGTTTCTCAAAGACGTTCTACGAAAGATTGAAGTGTATTACAGAGTTCATATAAAGTAATATATCACATATAAAGATGGGGCCATTGAAATATACCTGTTTATTTTATCAGTCAAATGTCCAAAAATAGGCTACCGGTCAGTTTAAAAAAACTTTGTAAGCAAAATACATGCTCACTAAAGATATGACGTTCGTTTTCCGAAATCCACCATTCTTTACTAAGGGCGTGGTTTTTAAACAAAATGAATTTATATCCGCCTTCTTCAGAACTACAATGTATAATTTCTCAGGAACTATTGATCAAATATACAGCATAGGACAGCTAATACAAATAGGTTTTACGTGATATATGTATACTTCATTCGCTGGATTACCTTCAACCTAAAACACCAAAATTTATGTTTTAAAATTAAAAATTGCCTAATTTATATTTTTGTGTCTGATCAGTAGTTGTTCAATAGTTTTCACTGCCATTTTCGAAGTTAATTGTTCAGTTGAAAGTGGTCAACAGCCCCAATTTTGAACCATTTACTGATTAATATTACCACACAAAAATTTTAGAAATAAACAGGTGGTCCTAGTTAAATGAACATACATATGTGTACATTAGGGTGACAGCGGTTTTAATATATAATATATAATATATAATATATATAATATATAATATATAATATATAATATATATAATATATAATATATATAATATATAATATATATAATATATAATATATATAATATATAATATATAATATATAATATATATAATATATAATATATAATATATAATATATATAATATATAATATATAATATATAATATATAATATATAATATATAATATATAATATATAATATATAATATATAATATATATAATATATATAATATATATAATATATAATATATATAATATATAATATATAATATATAATATATAATATATATAATATATAATATATAATATATAATATATAATATATAATATATAATATATAATATATAATATATAATATATAATATATAATATATAATATATAATATATAATATATAATATATAATATATATAATATATATAATATATAATATATAATATATGTAATATATATAATATATATAATATATATAATATATATAATATATATAATATATATAATATATAATATATAATATATAATATATAATATATAATATATAATATATAATATATAATATATAATATATAATATATAATATATAATATATAATATATAATATATAATATATAATATATAATATATAATATATAACATATAATATATAATATATAATATATAATATATAATATATAATATATAATATATAATATATAATATATAATATATAATATAATATATATATATATATATATATATATATATATATATAGTCCGGTTGTTCCTTTTAGGAGCATAGGGCCTCAACAAAAGTTTTCCATCTGGGTTTGTCGATAGCGATGCATTTAATTTCACTCCATGTTACACCAACATCCGCAGCTTCCAACTCCACTAATCTGCGCCATGTTTTGGATGGTCGGCCCCTCCTTCGACTTCCTTGGGGTGTCCACTCTATACCTTGCCTTGTAATATCATCTGTTGATTTTCGTAGGATGTGTCCCAACCAGGACCATTTACGACGCTTTATTTCCGTAGAAATCGTTGTCTGTCGCGTCCTTACCCACAGTTCACTATTTGTGATAGTATTAGGCCAGAATATACGAAGAATTCTACGGAGGCAACGATTTACAAATGCTTGCATTGTTTGCAATTCGCGGTGAGATGGATTCCATGTCTCACATGCGTACAGAAGGACAGGCTTTACGTTGGCATTGAAGATTTTTATTTTTGTGTCTCTGGATATGGATGTAGAATGCCAAACCGAAGAGAGAACACCGAAGGCAGCCTTAGCCTTATTTATACGTGCCTTTATATCTTCATTAGAACCACCACTGCTGGAGATAATACTTCCAAGGTACATGAAGGAGGAAACGGATTCTAAAGCTACGCCGTACAGAGTAAATGGCCTATTCGTCACCGTGTTGATGTTCATGGTTTTCGTTTTATTAACGTTAATCTTTAACCCGCATTCGGCTGCGACATTGCACAATTCCTGGAGTTTAGATGACATATGTGAGCTTCTATGGGCAAAAAGACAAATGTCGTCAGCATAATCTAAATCATCTAACCTTCCATGGAGACCCCATGTGATGCCGGTGTTTCTTGGTGTCGCGTTGTTTAATATGTTGTCTAATACAATGTTGAATAAAAGAGGTGAGAGTACACACCCTTGCCTGACACCAGTCATTACGGATATCTTATTGCTCAAGTTTTGGTCACATTTAATGCGACAGCTTGCACCATGGTACATCGCCTTGACTAAATTTATAATTTTGTAAGGCACTCCCTTACATTCTAACGCGTTCCATATAGCCTGGTGTTGTAATTTATCAAATGCCTTTTCAAAATCAATGAATGTAAGATAGAGAGGAGAACGCCATTCCACAGATTGCTCAACTATTACGCGTACTGTATTTACGTGATCTATACAAGAACGCTGGGGGCGAAAACCGGCTTGTTCTCTTCTTAAATGGGGGTCAAGAGCATTAACTAGTCGTTTACTAATTATGTGGGAGCAAATTTTGTTAATTATGCAAAGTAAAGTTATACCTCGCCAGTTTTTACAATTGGACAAATCCCCTTTTTTTGGGAAGGTTAATTATAGTACCCTCTTTGGTATCTTCTGGTAGTGATTCTGATAGCCAAAACCTATCGATGATGGGGTGTAAAATTTTGGCGCTTGTGCTTGGGTCTGCCTTTAATAATTCTGGTGGGATGTTATCTGGGCCAGGTGCTTTGTGGTTTTTGAGGGCTTTAATGGCCATTGCAATTTCCTCCAAATTTGGGGAGTAGGTGGGGATGTCGTGTCTTTCTACATGTTGCTGACATTTACAAATTTTCGACACTGGTGTTGGGGGGGATTGAAAGCATATTAGCGTAATGCTTTTCCCAAATTGCAAGTTGTTCTTGTTTTGAAGAGGTAAGGATGCCTTGATCATTTTTCAAAGGTTTTGTGACGTTGAGGGTTTTGTTTGTCATCTGTTTTACGATTTTATACAGGTCTCTAGTACGATTTGTGTCAGCAGCCGCTTGTGCATTAAGAGCTAGTTGGTTGAACCAACGCCTCTTGTCATTCCGGGCACTTTTCTTGACCTTCTGATCCATCTCAGAGTATTTCGACTGCAGTTCTGCCTTGCTTGATCTTGTTTTCGCCATATTTACCTCACTCTTGATTTCTTTTCTACACTGAATCAGATTCCAGGTAAAGTCAGAAATCCATTCCTTTCTTTTGGTAACAGTAAAGCCGATATTGCGTTCCGCAGTTGTTAAAAATAAGTCTCTAGCTGCATCCCACCCTGTGTTGTTAGATTCTCGTAGGATTTCGGCAGAATTTTGCAGTGCCTCAGAGAACTGTCTGCATATCGAAGGCCGTTGTAGTTTTCTCACATCGAATCTCTTCTGTATGTTGCAATTTTTGTCTTTCTTTATGGCTGCCACTTTTAGTCGAATCTTCGCAATAACTAGATGGTGATCACTAGATATATCTGCCCCACGTTTATTGCGAACATCCAGCAGAGATCCGCGCCAGGTCTTACTAATGGCTATGTGATCTATTTGATTCTCGGTTCTATGATCAGGGGAGACCCATGTCACTTTGTGTAAATTCTTATGAGGAAATAGTGTCCCCCCTATTACCAAGTTGTTATTTTCACATAATTCCATTTTCGTTCATACTTCCACAACCATGCCTCCCCATTACACGCTCGTAACCAATATTATCACACCCAAGTTGTGCGTTAAAGTCACCCATGAGGATTAAGATATCCCCACGATGTATTGTGGATAAAACACTCGTAAGACTGCTATAAAATTCTTCTTTTACAACAGGGTCTGATACTTCAGTTGGTGCGTAACATTGAATGATAGATATTTTCCTTACACGCGAACGTAATCTGATGGAGATGATTCGATCGGAATGTGGTTTCCATTCAATAAGTGCGTCCTGTGCCTCCTTAGAGAGCAAAAAACCCACCCCATTTTGGTGTTTTGAGCCATTGGGCTTTCCCGAAAACAATAGTTTGATACCCTCATTCGTCTTCATTTCGCCAGAGTCAAGCCATCTCATTTCGGCAATGCCAAGCACCAACAGATTATATTTTTTAAATTCCATACTCAACTGTGACAATTTAGAGGTTTGTAACAGCGTGCGTACATTCCATGTTCCTATTCGTGATCCATATTTCATGCTAAAGGTTGTCGACAGGTGATCCATTTGTTTTTCATTTTTGAGGTTTCATTAATCAGTAAGGTTTATGATAGGCAGATGATTGGTCTACCGCATCCGATCCTGGATCTGGGGCTGCCAGATAAAGCCACCAGGCTAGCTGAAGTTTGTTATATAATATATAATATATAATATATAATATATAATATATAATATATAATATATAATATATAATATATAATATATAATATATAATATATAATATATAATATATAATATATAATATATAATATATAATATATAATATATAATATATAATATATAATATATAATATATAATATATAATATATAATATATAATATATAATATATAATATATAATATATAATATATAATATATAATATATAATATATAATATATAATATATAATATTTAATATTTAATATTTAATATATAATATATAATATATAATATATAATATATAATATATAATATATAATATATAATATATAATATATAATATATAATATATAATATATAATATATAATATATAATATATAATATATAATATATAATATATAATATATAATATATAATATATAATATATAATATATAATATATAATATATAATATATAATATATAATATATAATATATAATATATAATATATAATATATAATATATAATATATAATATATAATATATAATATATAATATATAATATATAATATATAATATATAATATATAATATATAATATATAATATATAATATATAATATATAATATATAATATATAATATATAATATATAATATATAATATATAATATATAATATATAATATATAATATATAATATATAATATATAATATATAATATATAATATATAATATATAATATATAATATATAATATATAATATATAATATATAATATATAATATATAATATATAATATATAATATATAATATATAATATATAATATATAATATATAATATATAATATATAATATGCAAACAAAACATATTAAAAAATTTATTCAACTAAATTCCAAAGTGATTTTTTGAAGTTGAAAGTTTCTCACATTGATTATTCAAATTCTGTAGAATGTCTTTGAATATGTTATGGATAATAAAATAATATAACTATTTCAAAAAATGCAATGTCATACGGTTGCAAGCATCCAGAAAAATTTAATTTTTTACGTAACCTAGCGGTACGGTTTAAAAAATAAATATTAAAGTCACTGATTTGTTTCACTCATAATATTACATTCTCTCATTGTAAATAAATAAACTAAATAAATAAGCTAAATAATATTAATAGGCTAGGCGATTTCTTGTTACCGATGTTTTGTTCTGCCGTTTTATCCCGATTTTGACTAAACGTATTATTTGAAAGGTATTTCTTTTTAGCTGTTCACCAGATTTACAGATTTTAAATTTTTTCCCTTTATTTTGAGTAAAGTGCATTTAAAGTTGCTACTGACACATAAAATTATACATATGCTATGTGTGTGTTTATTAAATTTGTTAAACTGTTTGTTAATGAGTTTGTTATCTTCATTCACAATAATAATAAACCAAAAAAGTGTTGGTTTGTGAATTGGCTAAGTTAAGAAACAAAGTTGCCTAGAAATTGCACTCGAATTTCGAACGCTGGAATCTGCTAGTATATATTAATATCATCATCATTTACATCATACTATACATATATTTTAAATGAGTGGTTAAAAATAAAAATTGATCGTCTGATCAAATATATACTGTTTTCTTTATGATAAACTGTTTTGCTAAATTTAAAGCGGAAAACGCCCAAATTAGCACTTTTTATAAAATTATCTTTGGGGATCGGTAAAAGGGGCTAAATCTGACACGAAAAGTGCTTAGTTGGCATAGCTGGTTAAACATAATCAAAAAATTGAAGAATTTTACAAGATTATTGGTTTCCCTGCTTTTAAAATTTAAGTGACCATATATTTTTTTTATCGGTATCTGTATGCTTAAAAAAAAAAGTTATAAACGATTGAGTTTGAAATTATTCAGGCTCAAGATCAAATATTTTTGCTTTAAATAAAACAAAAAAACATTAGCCATTTGTTTCAAAAATTGATCTATATTCTGCTGTTTCGGCAAGAGTCACCAACCCTCATCAGTAACAAACAAATTAACAAATTAAAATATAAAAAACAACTTTGAAACCAATATGTTTGTATATGAGTACACATTGCACACTACAATATACATGTTTGTTTTTGTCTTGAAAAAACAAGAAAAACAATGCTAAACTTTCATTTAGCGTTAACGGCGTGCCCTCCGTATTTCTAAATTCATTATTTTCTGTAAAAATAAAAAAATCTTACTTTCGATCTTTATCATTTTAATGATTGAGTTGGAAATTATTCAGGCTCAAGAGGGTTCCCAAAACAGCTGTATAACCTGTCATGCAGAATATAGAACAATTTTTGAAAGAAATGTGCCAATGTTTTTGCTTTATTCAAAGTAAAAATATTTGATCTTGAGCCTGAATAATGAGCACAGATTGCATACTACAATATACATGTTTGTTTTTGTTTTGAAAAATCATTTGATCTTGAGCCTGAATAATTTCAAACTCGATCATTAAAATGATAAAGATCGAAAGTAAGATTTTTTATTTTTATAGAAAATAATAAAATTAAAAGTTATAAACTTAAATTGAATTTCAGTTTTCAGAACCTGACGCTAATTTTATTTTATTTTTGCAGTTTGTCGACATTGGTATCGTTACATCGATTGAATCAAATCATAAACAAATCGAGAGTGCACGGAAGGGTCAAGAAATTTGTATAAAGATTGACCCCATACCAGGTGAATCACCCAAAATGTTTGGAAGACACTTTGAAGCAGATGATTTTCTTATCAGCAAGGTAGTAACTATTTTAAAATATTTAAACTGATTTTTATTTTTACTATTCTACACGTTCTTCGCTGGTTATCTTACGCTAGTAAATGACGAGACCAGAGAATGAGCTTCCGTTTTCCATTATTATTTTTGTATTTTTTCTCTGTTTGATAAAATCTTAAAAAAAAAATTAATTTATATAATTTTCAATGCAAAGTGTGGAAATGACAGTATTAAAAGATATTATGGCGTCAGCCCTTTAGTTGTTGACTTATTAATAAAATGTTTGTTTGTTAATAGATAATTTTGATTAATCACAAGCCTATATTTATTTATAGCTACATTTATAGTAGAACAAAAAATTGCCAACCGAATTGTTCTATAGTTGAGCAACTATTGTGTCAGAAATTTTTATAGCAGCCAACTAATTTGTACTATGGATAACATTTACCGAAATTCCGCTACAAACTTCATCTAAATTCGGTTGGCAAAAAAAATTGGTAGCTACAATGAAACTGCTTTCCGCGTGTAAGTTTTAAAAATATCGGTAGTTGATTTAGGTACTACTTTGCAACACACTTTGCACTTTATTCTCCAAATTTTTTATTTTTATTTTTAAAACTGTTGACGTCATCATTTACCTTCTGGGTACAGCAGTATTTATGGGCATTGACTTTTGGTATACACTTCTTTTATATCATTACAAATTGACACATTGACCTAGTTATTTTATGTTTGTACATTGTATATACACTGTTTATATGGATGTACTCATATATAAAGAATCTATTTATAGCAACGTTATCAAACTACTGCATTAAATAAAATGAAAACAGAAGGACGGACGGACGGACGGACCGACTTACTAAAATACACATGTCCTAGTGTTTGTTCAATGACTACAACAGAAAATGCGTCATAGCAGCATGATTTTGTCACTGTTCCATTTTACGGAAAAACATCTAACAAACATAAATCAAAATTTGTTTCCACAACGCAATCCAGTAGTAATTTTCAAGTATTATTTTATTTTCAGATTTCTCGACAAAGTATTGATGCTTGCAAGGATTATTTCCGTGATGATTTAATTAAGGCTGATTGGGCTTTAATGGTTGAATTGAAGAAACTATTTGAAATTCTATAATTATTAATTTATTGACAAACAGACTAACAGACTTGAATATTTTTTTTTTTTTCAGTAAGCATTTTATTTTTTTCTTAGTCTTTATTGCCTTTATTTTTACAAAACATTTTTATTTTCTGTTTAATACTTTTTTTTTTGTTTTTTTTTGAAATCTGATTAAAATGCATTAAAATTTTTGGAAAAATAAAAGATTTTATTGATAACAAATTATTTCGCAGAATTATTTTGTGTTTAGTATAATCTTTAAAGGTTTGTTTCTTAGTGTTTAAGTGAATTATTTATATTTGTTTCAAAGTTGTTCTATATTTCAGTTTGTTATATTGGAAGAGGCTTAAATAGTATAACTCTTTGCTTGAATTCTCATTTGGTTGTTCTCAGAAAATGTATATGAATTTAACTTTTTACCAAACAAACTATCTACTGCTTTTGGTTACTGAAACAGCTGTATAACCTGTCATGCAGAATATAGATCCATTTTTTGAAACAAATGTGCCAATGTTTTTGCTATATTTAAAGTAAAAACATTTGATCTTGAGCCTGAATAATTTCAAACTCAATCATTAAAATGATAAAGATCGAAAATAAGATTTTTTATTTTTATAAAAAATAATAAAATTTCAAACTTTGTATTAAAAAAAAAAAATTATGAAATAATGCCAATTTTTTAATAGGCGTGGCTTTTATAAGAACAGTAGCTATATGTATAATTTCTCAGGAACTACTGGATCATAAACAAGTAAGACTGTAAAATTCGGCTGTGCCGAACTTTTGATACCCTCCACCTGCGTCTTAAGCTCAATATTGCACCCAATGTTGAGTACGGCTACCACCTCAAAACTGTTGCCGATACTGAAACATTAATTCCGAATACCAATTAAATTTAAAGTTAATTGTTTTTCTGTTATAATTTCTTTTTATAAAAATAATGATTGTGTCTTCTATTGAAAGAATTAATTACTATTTAATCACTAGTGTAGAAATCTTATAAGTTCCCTAAGTACTTCATAGCACACTAATGAAATTCATTATTTAACGCATCCGGCGTTATAATACCCAAAGTTTGATCCCTATTGGAATGTTTTGAGACCTTAGTTATACGATAATTCAAAAAAAAAAAAAAAATCCAAAGATTCTTGGCTAAAAATTATTAAAATAAGCTAATTTTAAAATATTTTTTTTTATCTGAATTAGCTAGTAATATGTTAATTTAAGGATACATTTAATAAAAAAAAAAAAAAAAAACAAGTAAGAAAATTATAGCCGGTCTAGACCGACAATACGATACCCTATACCATGGTTTAGAGACCCTATCTCTTCGGTCCAACTAATTCGATATAGACAATAAGCATAAACAAAATTTGAGTGGCATTGTTATTAATTTTTTTACCAGGTCGAAAAATGGCCCGATCCCGACCATATTTGGTAAAGTCACTTATATTTTAAAAAATATATACAAACCTTATTTGAGAACAATCTGTGCAATATTTTTGTTTTTTGATAGATTTAAGTGAAGATCGGGAAGCAGCTCTATATGGGGCCTCTGACTAAGAATTGTCCTATAGTGATTATTTTTGGACTACTGATTAATGGATATAATAAACACATACAAACCCAATTTGACTGAGATATAAATGATAATTTGGATCTTATGGCAATTTATGTCGATTTCATAGGGGTCATTTGTATGGGGACTAGGTCTGAACATGGACCGAATTTCACCAGTTTCAATAGCGTTCATCCTATGGAGCTTATATACCAAATTTCATCAAAATATATTCATATTTGCGACCTGTACTTTGATTACAAAGTTTACATGGACACACAAACGGATGAACGGACAACCGTAAATCGACTCAGAAAGTGATGCTGAGTCGATCGGTATAATAAAAGATGGGTCTAGGTCAATTATTTTTGGTAGTTACAAACACCAGCACAAAGTCAGTATACCCAAACCATATATTGGTATAGGGTATAAATACGTAATAATAACAGGTAAGAAACTAAATATAGAAATTAAAACTTTTAATTTTTAATTACTATTTTTTCATTTTTCGTTTTTAATTTTTAATTTTTCATTTTTCAATTTTAATTTTTCATTTTTAATTTTTAATTTTTAATTTTTAATATTTATATTTTTTTTTAATTTTTAATTTTTTTAAATTTTTAATTTTTATTTTTAATTTTCAATTTTTAATTTTTAATTTTTAATTTTTAATTTTTAATTTTTTAATTTTTAATTTTTAGTTTTTAATTTTTAATTATTAATTTTTAATTTTTTATTTTTAATTTTTAATTTTAAGTTTTTAATTTTGAATTTTTAATTTTTAATTATTAATTTTTAATGTTTAATTTTTCAATTTTAATTTTTCATTTCTCATTTTCCATTTTTAATTTTTCAATTTTAATATTCAATTTTTAATTTTTTATTTTTTATTTTTAATTTTTAATTTTTTATTTTTTATTTTTAATTTTTAATTTTTAATTTTTAATTTTTAATTTTTAGTTTTTAACTTTTAATTTTTAACTTTTAATTTTTCAATTTTAATTTTTAATTTTTATTTTTAATTTTAAATTTTTAATTTTTATTTTTAATTTTCAATTTTCAGTTTTAATTTTCCATTTTTCAATTTTGATTTTTCCTTTTTCATTAGGGATTATATTTTTCTTTCATATTGGTGACTTTGTTTTTATTATATCGTGATAGAAAAATATGTGCCAATACTACTAAAGGCCAGTGTACACTATCACATTTTGTAATACGACCTGTCAAAAAACGAGTATTATGAGAGTCGTATCATGTAAAAAGCATATGTTATGAAATTGATAGTGTAGGATTTTATTTTCGAAGTCCGATAGTTTTAGAAACATTTCTAAAAACTTGGTAATTTAGAAGAAAAAAAAAGAGATAAACAAAACAAGTGGAAATAAAATATAAATTACAAAATAAATTTGCTTGTTATTCTAAACAACTGTTTCCATAAGACTTGAGTGTGATGGCGTTAATGGCCTAAGTATGCAGAAATAATGTCGGTACGACTTTCGAAAAATCATACGACTGAGTGGTATCATGTAGATGGGCCTTAACAAAGCTCGTCATTTTTTTGTGGCTTTTTTGAACTGTGAATGTTGTTGTACAACTATTATATTCAACCACTAAAATATTAAGCTGCGTTCACACTACGTGTTTTGCTTGTGTTTTTCTTAGTTTTTTAGCACGTGTAATTTGTGCACACAAATTATGTACAACACATATGTAAATTTTTCAATTAGAGCAGGTTCTATTTTGGCAAGACAAACATATGAAAATACAACACTGCTTGTGGCGAAAGAAAAACAGAGTAAATTATAAAGATTAATATTGAAAGAAAAATAAATTGTTTAATATTATTAACAATTAAAAATATATAAAATATATAACTTTATTTTTAACAATAAATTTTTGTAAATTCACAAGTTAAATCAGCTGTTGTTTACATTTAGAGGTTATATCATACGGAAATACATATGTACGTTTGAACGTGAAAATTATGAATCGTATGTAAAACGCCAATTTTGACACACACACGGAATTACGTATGGATCGTAAAATTGAATTTACATATGGAAAATACACATAGTGTAAACACACCTTTACAACAAACACACTGGGTTTTATGTTTTTTTTTTAGATATAACTATATATTTTTATTCATATCTAAGCACAATGATGTCCGATTTACCCCATTTTAAATACCAACCTGATGGGAATAATGGCAAATGATATTATCGTAACTTTACCCAGTTAAATGTTTTTTTTTTTTTTTTGTGAATGAGTGTGATTTCAACAGACAGACGGACATCGCTATATATACTCGAGCTGTGATAAGGATCAAGAATATATACACTTTATGGGGTCGGAAATTAGTTTTTCGATGCATTACAAACGGAATGACAAACATATATGTACATATATACCATCTGCCACCGAGGTGTGGAGGGTATAAAAAATCGAATTTGTTAAAAATTTACTTTATTGCCATTCTGAGTTCAGTTATAACTGCGAACTTAGATCGTTGATTTCAGACGAGGAATTCTTATTCATTGACTATAGTTTTTCGTGCTTTGGTAATTTCATGCTAAATGTTCATAAGAAATGTATTTATATGAATAAAATAAAATTTTTGATCAAGAGAAAGTTAAAAACATTATTTAAGTTTTTAAAACATGAATTGAAATAAACATTATCCTACTTTATGCGATTATAAAAATATTAGGTAGATTCATTACGTGTATGACGTCATTCATGAATTGAATGGAAGAAATATTGTTTTAATGCAATAACATTAAAAGACACTGTTCTGTAGCCGGCATCATATCACCAAGGATATTGACCTAAATGTATGTATGAAGTTATGTCAAACACATTATAGTGTAAGCCTTAACAAGGCTAAGAACTGAAAATAACATGCGCATGCTTTCATTCATAAAAACTATGTTAAAATGTGAATGAACTCAGCTGCACCAACCTTGCCACGTTTGGTAAAATGAATAATCAATGGAAAGACAATGAATGGAAAGAACGATGAGCGTGCTGTGTACATGCAAGCAAGCAGCAACTCAGTGTTTGCCGTTATCCAACTCAATGACTGTCGGTCGTATTAACTGCATTATTGAA
The DNA here is from genome assembly GCA_963682025.1 of Cordilura impudica. Taxonomy (NCBI): domain Eukaryota; kingdom Metazoa; phylum Arthropoda; class Insecta; order Diptera; family Scathophagidae; genus Cordilura; species Cordilura impudica. The sequence goes on from OY821519.1 coordinate 2,837,450, forward strand.
TGAATTTTGTTGCCTTGTTGCTGAAAACAAGCAAGATAGCCAGCCAGTAAGCAAGCCAGAATTGTTCTATTTGGGTCAATTTTGACACGGTAAGGCAATGAACCTTGGATTACCACCAAAGGACTGCATTTGCGTATATCTCTTTGTATGTTTCAAATGAATATAATACATATGTATACACATGCATACCTACATACATAATTTCGTATGTAGTTTTATTTGATGATGGGATTTGGGTGATGATGCTTATGAATAATTTTATGCAAGAATATTTCCTTGGAATGTATGACGCAAATTTTGTTTTTAGTCATCTTAGAATACAGTATTGCCTTGTCATTATTTTTAGAAGTTTTTAACAATGAAAATAGAATGTTAAAATAGAATGTTATATTTTATACTATTTTAAGGAATTCCACAAGTAGTTTTGTACAAGTTTTTTTCTTCTTGTTGTTATAACAATATTTATTGCTTTGTTTATTAATTTAATAATTTTTTATTTGAATATTTTGAGCAAATAATTATTTTAAGATTAAGTTTTTTTTATTTACTAGAATTTACAATAAAGAAAAAAAAATTAGAAAGCATGATGACGTCATAACAAAAACAAATAACCTACTTTATAAGATTCTAAAAAAATTCATTCACTAAAAAAAATTTTAGAACTAGGTCAACAAAATGTTCTGTTGTCGTGCATCCCCACAGTACATGTATGTACGTTTACTATTCTCTCACATTGTGACTTCATAGTTGTCCTTAAAAATGCAAAGAGAGATAAAGAGAAAGAATGAGAAGCAGTCCGATATGTACATACATATTTTGGTAAGTAGCAAAAGCAGGCAGAGACACATTGTTTGTGCTATTGTCTAATACTTCCATTGATAAATTGCTAAAGGCACAACCTTCAGTTGCTTTATGCAAGAATTTATTATAAGATGCAGTCGTGAATGGTAAAGTCATCAATGAAATTGGTCCCTGGCTATACGTTGTGCAATACGGTCGTAATCAATCAAGAATACATTCATTTATACCGTAAAGAGTGCCGACAAAAGTTGGTGAAGAAAAAACTAAAAATTTTTTTTGAAAAAAATATCTATAAAATGTTTAAAAAAATATGATACACAAATTTTTTCAATCGTATTGCAAAATTAGATATCTAAAGTTCCAGTTCCAAATAAGTTTTACTAACATTGGAGTAGGTATTCATTATTTTCCTACAATTAAGTTATGAAATAATATTAAAGGCCAGTTTACACTATCACACTTTGTAATACGACCTGTCAAAAAATTGAGTATTATGAAGAAGTGGTATCATCCAAGAAGCGTATGTTATGAAATTGACAGTCTGTAGGATTTTATTTTCGAAGTCCGATGGTTTTAGAAACATTTCTAAAAACTTGCCATTTTCATCGGACCAGAGTTGTTTTTTTTTTTGGTAATATTAAAAAAAAGGTAAACAAAAACAAAGAAAGTGGAAATAAAATATTAATTTCAAAATAAATTTGCTTGTTATTCTAAACAGCCGTTTTCATAAGACTTGAGTGTGATGATGTAAATGGCCTAAGTATGCAGAAATAATGTCAGTATGACTTTATGACAGTCCGATGAATTTCATTGGATTTTTATTTCGAAAAATCATACGACTGAGTGGTATCGGGTAAATGCGCCTTTAACAACATTTATATAAAAAACGTTTTTCCGATTTTAGGAAAATAATTAAATGTTTGAAAAAAAAAAAATTACAATTCATTAATTCATTATTTTTTCCGTCAGTAATTGGACGACATAAGTGTATTTGTTGTGTTTATTAGTTTTCATTATTAAACTCTTTGAGTTACTCTCTGTCTGTCGTGGGGCAACCCCTTCCCCCCTTATCCAATTGATCTGAAACTTGGCCCATAGTTTTGTTTTGACTACAGATTAATTTTGGGGTAGTTACGCACAGTCACGGAGTGATTTAAATGTCATTTCCCCTCATCCGATCGATCTGAAACTTTGTCCACAGACAAAGATTCATTTTAAGATAGTCACGCATAGTCACGCACATTAAGACTTAAAAATTTTATGCATAAGGAAAGAAAGAGTTTTAATAAAAACTTTGTTTTTATGGGTTAGATTATTTTTAATAGGTTTTTATTTTTTACGTTTTACGTATTTTTCAGAATGCAACTACTCGTGTATTATATATTTTACTTTGGTGCTTTCGTTTCCGACGAATGATCTCCGGAACCATAAGAGCTATAGACGTAAGAGTGCATCATATGTTCGGCTCTTCTGATTTTTTTACAAATGACGGGATAAAGTAGACCACAATGCCAGGGAGTCTTAAAACTTTGTGTGAATTTATTAGTATAAGTGTGCGTGGTCGGATCAATAATGGGCAGGATCAAATTAGAGGACGTGAAACATGCAATTCAAAGAAAAATATTTAAATTGTGTGTGTATTATTAAAGCGGTGGTACTGCCTATATAAAGTAAATATAAAATATCATCTATGTGCAGCCCAAATATTATTAATCTCAATATTAATATTAATAATTCACGTAATAAACTATTTACAAATGTAGGCCAGAGCGAAACAAAGTTCAATGGATCCGCTAGTTTTTGATACAATTTTGACTCCCTAAAATTTTAACTCGTATTGGCTGCTTGTCTGCCGAAAAAACTTAGGATCGGTTTTTAACCTTTTTCCCAAATATTGCAAAAAAAAATTTTTGACTGTAGAATTTGCAATTGTTGAGTAAGACGGAAACGAAACGGTATACTTAATTTACAAAGAAAGGGAGTATAATAAAAACTTGGTTTTTATAGGTTAGTTTTTTCAATTCTTTTTCAAAAATTATAATTTCTATACATTTCTATTTTAAATTTGTTTTTTTGGCATGACTAAGTTTTTTCAAATGCTTCGATTTCTATTATGCTATGTTCACACGGACAGCAAGATTCGAGGTTCGCTCTCTCATTCACGGTTCGTGCCCGAATCATGATTGAATCTACATGATTCGCCATACAAAATTTTGAGAGCGATCTACTTGATTCAAAATGAACCTAGTTGTGAACCTAGAAACATTGAGTGTCATCTCCAAGTTTGATAAGAAATTATCGCTAGTTTATCTAAACTAGCTGTCAAAAATATATAAACAAAGAAAAAACAAAAAATTAATCTGTGCAATAACATAAATAGAAACATTTAACAAATAAAAAGTATATATTTACATATATATATTCAAATAAAAATGGAAAAAATTAAATAGTGAAACGTAAAGTGTACAAGAATGTCTTTAAATATTTGCACAAAAAATATAAACGTCAAAATGAAACAAGAACACTCGTCTGCACACCAAGGTTCACAATCATGATTCAGAGAGCGAATCAAGTGGTTCATTTTGCCGTCTGAACATGCTATTAGATTCATTAAGCGAGGTTTAGATTAGATTAGATTAAGAAGGCTCTAGGCACTGCGACCAATTTGATCTTTTGTGCAGCCCATGGTTGTCCTAAAGATTAAGGCTCAAATTACCCTGTTTGCCATGAGTTACCATACGTCCCGGGGGATACAGTGTATCCTCCAACTACAAGCAAGGTTGCTCTGTATATATTTGCTTGTTTTTATAATATTCTCGTGGCCTTTAATGCCATATTTTGAATTCTGGCTTCATGAAAAATAGGCTAGAATTTCTAGCAAACATTTCATACCGTTTGAGAAATATTTTCTTGTTGTATTTAATAATTATAGTCACAGAAGCGTTAATCCCAATAGTTAAGCTGCGATTTTTCGGAAGTCCAGTTTATTGTTTTTATTATTTTGTCTGGCCGGTAATTTCGACTTTAGTAATTTAAACTTATTGCTAATAAAAAAGAAAAACAAAGAAATAATGCCCGCAGTACCATGCCTCTGTCTTTTAAATGTTGTTAGTGTTTAAGTGGTACAGCGTTATATCTAAGTTATCGATATCTAGGACACGCCCAAAGTTGCTATAATCGAAAATAACAAGTCCAGCCCAAACTTCAATAGATGTATGTCTGAGTATGTGTGTATGTGGGAAAATAAATACAACTCTAGTTTATAAAATAAAAATATGGCCGCCACACTACACAACACAGGAAAAAAAATGACCTTGAACATGAAAAGCTCATTGGTTGTGCATTCATTGTCAAGGAGAGCATTAGTACACCTAACCCCACTACACGGCAAAGTATTGCACTGCACTGCATTACAATATACATCAACATAGCTACCTTAAAATCTGCCTATTTATCTGTCCTTTTAGCTAGTCTGTCGTTTGTTTTTCTTCGTCCGTCTGCACTTTTCATAGTTTTGTCTCTAGTTTGTTGTCCGAAAATGTATGGTTATTTTTGCAAACATTCGAGTATGTTTTGCGAGTAGTATTAATTTTAAATAATAAAATTCTTTCTTTAACAATTGCATGAATATATTTAATCATTCCGTATCAATTTAAAATTAATTCGGAATTATGTTTTTTTGTTTTGTTTTTTTTTTTGTCAAAAATATGACCGACACATTGAAAATATGACCGAAGATTTGTCGTCCTTTAAGAGATTGAAGCAAAAAAACGATTGCTGATTCGGGTTTATCTTATGGCTTGCAACGAAAGGATGAATAACAATACGAAGTTCCAGTTTCGTCGCTATTTGGTATTTTTTTTTTCGTTCTTTTGCATTGTCGTTTCTATAATTTGGTTGCAACTTTTAGTTGCAGTATAAGTCTTGAACAAGTTGATTGTAGTTATGTTAATTCTTAATAAATATGCAATATTAAAAAAAAAAATAAAAATAAAAATCACTTGCAAATATATGTAGTACATACATAAAAATAAAAAAAAAAATTAATAAATAATATTAACAGAATTTGTGTTAAGATAACCAGATTGAAATTTAAGGATAAAACTTAATTACCATATAAAACATCTGCGATAAGTCAAAGGTAAGGCATTATTCCGTTTTCAATTTAAAATCTAATTTACCTAGAATACATAGATATATGTATATATATATATATATTTACTAAAATAAATACTTATACTTTTTAAATATTTATATATATAAATATAATTATATATATATATTGATATCAATCCTCTTTTTTCCAAATCCAAAAGGAAATGTATCAATTTTAGAATTGATCAATCTTGTCAATTAAAATTGTAGAAAATTAGCGAATTACTTGGAATCGATTGGCTTCAATTCATCCATTAAGGATTCGAAGTGCCCTGAAAATTTATTCAAATAATAAAAAAACGAAGGGTCTAGTCTTTCCCATTGGAAAAAAGTTTAACTTACTCGGATCTAATAGCAAACAAAAGGTATATGTAATATTTTCTGTGCCACTGTATGAATTTCTCGGATTTATTTCGAGGAATACTGTACTTCTAAACTTGATACGCCGAAATATAACTAAGTATTTTTCATATAAATTTCAATGTCAGGTTTACAAAAGTTAGAGATGTTAAATTTTTAAATATTACAAATCCTTTAATAAATTTTAACGCGACAGACTCTTGTAGAGTATATGCTCACATAAATTGAGAATAGTATTCTAGATTAAAAATTCTTAATATTTTGAAACAAATTGTATTAGAGAAATACAAATTTAAGAAAATCGCAACAGTGAAAATTATATAGTGAAGAGAAAAGGTATTCTCCGTCTCCATTATTTCTCTTTAGACATCTTATTTCTTTTCGATAGCACTAAAAATTTGATATACTTTAGTTACATGAGGCTAGGTTAGGTCGAAAAAAAACTGGATAAGTCGTACTTAATTGGCCAGGATCTTTTTGACGTAAATATCCGTATTTAAGGTACCAGTTGTCTGTGCCCATCTGCGCCTTTTCTCTCAACTACTGACGAACTAAGAATTTTTTTAAGGAAACTTTGCTTTTTTAGAATGTAATATCTGTGGTTATCTGGAATAACCGCGTATGTTCATTTTTGTCAGTTTTGAGTTAATGATGCCAAATATATTAATTTTTAAAGCTCTTTACATGTGTTCAATTTTTTTTCTGCGTTTTTTTCTTTAAATAACGACGTAACTTAAATGTTTATTAAATTAATTTGCAGCACTAACGACGTATGCCAACCTACGTTTGATCGCTGACAAATTATTTTCTCAGAAAACGACACATAGCGACATACGTTGTTATTAATGAAAAAAATGCAAAATAATTTTGGATTAGTTTTCAGTGTATAACCACTTATAAAAACTTATGTGTTTATTTCTGTTATTTTTTGTCACTATTATTCTTGATACGTTGTTATATTCTCATCCAAAGTCCCGTTAACTTTTTTTGACGAACAAAAAAAATCAATTTTTCAAGCAACAACAACTTATGTCTACATGTGTATTTGCATTGATAGTTTTCTTTTTCAAAGAAAACGACATTTGTCGACATAAGTTGTTTTATCTGCACACACTTTAAGTGTAATTTACATATTGTTTTTTTCGTCCTTCTCTAGGATCTATTCCTCTGAAGATTTTTGACCCAAAATTTTATATAGAGTATTTATTGCCCATATCTACAGGACTGTTAAATAAAAAGCTCTAAAAACTTTATATCGAGCCCATAATTTCAAATATAACGTTTTTTGGCTCCCCTGAACATTTTGATTTTATGACATACGCGGTTATTCTAGAAAAACACAGATATTTCGTTTACATTTCTTCTAGCATCAGCAACATAAAAGTTTTGACTCGCAAGTTGGCAGTCAGCAACTATTCATCTACCATTAATAATAAAATATCGAAGGCATTTCTTAGCCCAATTATTTCTCGCTTACATTTCTTTAAATTTCAGCACCGAACAGTTTGTTTTAAAATAATCTTTTCTATCAGAGAGGCGGTTTATTTATTTGCTTTGTGTGTTAGAAATTCCTTTTTCGTTTTCACAACCAAGGATGCTTTTGATAGCATGATGTTCTTTGTACGAGAATATTTTAAATTAGAACAGCAATCGATTGAGTTTGGACTCTAACCTTTCTACACCTTTTCCAATTGTATTTCAGAAAACATTAATTCATTTTCAGAAAGTATCAATTGTATTTCAGAAAATATGAATTGTATTTCAGAATTTATCAAATATATTTCAGAAAATATTAATTATATTTCAGATAATATCAATTGAAGTTCAGAATCAAAAAGCAGTTTACCATACAATACCGAAAAGCTATTATTGTTTCGATTACTGATATGAATGTTTGCCAAAATTTGGACTTACTTTTTATGCACTGCATCAGCTTTTACATATATAAATTTCCAATCTTTTGAACAACTATTACCCAAGATATTATTTTATTTTCACTAGTGGCTGTTTCAGATGTATTTCGAAGAAACACTGTAACACTTCGTCCTAAAATTATACATAATATCATAATAATTATCCTAATATGATATTGAGAAAAATGCCAGAAGAAATCGTTCTTGAATATTGCACCTTATTTAACAATATGCTTAACAATGCATATTTCCCTCATAACTGGAAAACTACTAAAGTAATAGTTTTGCCAAAAAACAGAGAGAAAGGTACAAGTAATCTAGAAAATTTTCGTGCAAATAGCTTACTTCCAAATATAAGTAAAGCTTTTGAAGTTTGTATCAACAACAACATAACCGAATTCTGTAAAAAAAAGTAACTTAATAAATGATAATCAATTTGGGTTCAGTTCAGGCAATACATTTACTGGTTTCAAACGACTTTTGGAATCTTAACAAATCATTTTGCACAGGCGCTTGTTTAATAAACTTTGACAAAGCATTCGATAGTATTTAGAACCCAGGTCTGGGTTTACAAACTATTCAAATACAAATTTCCTATACACCTCTTTATTTTTAAACTCTTTCTTTTAGCTCATACTCTCTGTATGGGTGGACCCCATTCCCCCTTATCCAATTGATCTGAAACTTGGCCCATAGTCTTGACGTGACTACAGATTAATTTTGGGGTAGTCACGCACAGTCACGTAGTGATCTATATGTCATTTCCCCTCATCCGATCGATCTGAAACTTGGTCCATACACTTGCTGTGAAAAAAAGATTAACTTTGACTTAGTCACGCACAGTCACGCATGGTCACGGAGTGATCTAAATGTCATTTCCCCTCATCCGATCGATCTGAAACTTGGTCGATATACTTGCTATAAAGAAAGATCAACTTTGACATAGTCACGCGCAGTCACGCATAGTCACCCACAGTCATGGAGTGATTTAAAACCCATTTTCTCTTATCCGATCGATCTAAAACTTGATCGATAGACTTGCTGTGAAAAAAGATTAACTTTGACGTAGTCACGCACAGTCACGGAGAGATTAAAACCCCACTTCCCCTCATCCGATGGATCTTAAACTTTGTCCATAGACGTCACGGAGATATTCAAAACTCATATGCATAAGGAAAGAAAGAGTTTTAATAAAAACTTTGTTTTTATGGGTTAGATTATTGTACACAATTTGTTATATAACAAATCTTTTTTAGTCTGTGATAACAGCAAAGTCAGTACAAAAAAATTCGTTATTGCTAATGGTTTAGAAGAAGGTACTATAAACTCTCCGATTCTTTTGAATCTATTCATTTATGATCTATTATAAGAAATTGATAATATTATCGGTTTTGCTAATGATATTATTTATCATGCTGATAATAAAATTCAAAAAATATATGAGAAATTATACTATTATTTTAACTAGCAGAATCCAGCCCTCGAAATTCGAGTGCAAATTCTAGGATATTTTTTTGTTTCATTAAATAAGGACCATAAATGTATGCTAATTAATTATAGCCAATTCACAAATCTACACAAAAAACAACCTCATTTTTATTACAAACACATTAACAAATTTAATAAACACACACATAGCATATGTATAATTTTATGTTTTTTTTAGTTGCAAATTTAAATGCAATTTACTCAAAATAAAGGAAGAAATTTAAAAATCTGTAAATCTGGAAAACGGTTAAAAATCAATACCTTTCAAATAATATACGTTTGGTCAAAATCGGGATAAAACGGTAGAACAAAATATCGATCACAAGAAATTGCTTAACCTATTAATATTATAGATGTTGTAGAAAAATATGCCTCTAATTGGCAAATTAAAATTAATATAAAGAAATGTGAAAAAATACTTTTTTGCCCGCCTGTTGGAAAATGTAAGAGCAACATTAAAAATAATAAGAAAGCCTTTGGAATCAAATCCAATAACAATAAATATCCCAAACAAATCAGTCGTCAAATATTTAGATATTCACATAGATACATTTTTATATTTCAAGAGAAAGGCATTTTTCATGTATAGAAAATTATTCTATTCAAAATACATCAAGGGTAAAAAAAAGTAATTATGTATCAATCTTTACTACGACCTATTCTAACATATGGTTGTCAAATATGGTTCAATATTTCAATTTTTGAAAGAAAATGTCTGAGAGGCTGTATGCCTCTTTATAGATCCCCAAACAGTAAACAGCAACTATATAAAATATATATCAATCAAATATATATATATATATATATATATATATATATATATCATTGTAATATACAATGGAGCAAAAATCAATAGAATCGATAATTTAATTATCATTGTAATATACAATGGAGCAAAAATCAATAGAATCGATAATTTAATTATTCGTGTAATAAGAAATCATATTACAAAAAGCCTTGAATGTTATGAAAATAATTTAATTATGGCTTCTAACATATGGTTGTCAAATATGGTTCAATATTTCAATTTTTGAAAGAAAATGTCTGAGAGGCTGTATGCCTCTTTATAGATCCCCAAACAGTAAACAGCAACTATATAAAATATATATCAATCAAATATATATATATATATATATATATATATATATATATCATTGTAATATACAATGGAGCAAAAATGAATAGAATCGATAATTTAATTATTCGTGTAATAAGAAATCATATTACAAAAAGCCTTGAATGTTATGAAAATAATTTAATTATGGCTTCTTATTACGTTAATCATGAATATATATGTAGAACATTACAAAATGGATATGTACCACATGAAGCCTTTTTATACCTGGATAGTAATGGTGTTATACAAAAAGAAATTGGCATTCCTATATTTTTCCACATTTATAGACGAGCCATTATTAAAGCTATATATTGCAAGGAACTGACAATAGACAATCGTAGGTTCGACACTAGCGTTTACTCAGGAGATAAAACATAACATGATTTTAAAAATAAATATTAAAAAATATTGGTGGCTCTCTGATTAATTGCCATTTTCTTTCTTTTATCTCTTGACCATAACTTTTATCTTTTTTAAGTACATTTTTTTTAATTTTTTCTTTACATTAACTTCACTTAAATAAATACATATAAAAACAAGTAAGAAAATTATAGTCGGTCTATCTCGGTCGGTCGGTCTATCCCTATCTCTCAGGTCCAAGTAACTGGATATAGAAAATAAGCATAAACCAAATTTGAGTGGGATTTTTATTAATTTTTTCGGATGCAGATATGAAAAAGTTCATATCGGATGCTATATCTATATGGGGACTAGGCCCAAAAATGGACCGATCCTGACCATGTTTGGTAAAGTCTCTTGTATTTTGCAAAAATATATACAAACAAAATTTTAGAAGAATCAGTGCAATATTTTTGTTTTTTGATAGATTTAAGTAAAGATCAGGAAGCAGCTCTACAAGGGGCCTATGACTAAGAGTTGTCCAATAGGGATCATTTTTGGACTACTGATTAATGGATGTAATATATATATACAAACCCAATTTGACTAAGATTTGTATGATAATTTTGATCTGATGGCAATATATGTTGATTTCATAGGGGTCATTTGTATGGGGGCTAGGTCTGAACATGGACCGATTCTTACCAATTTCAATAGCGTACATCCCATGGCCGATAAAAGATTAAATACCAAATTTCATCAAAATAAATTCATATTTGCGACCTGCAGTTTGATTACAAGGTTTACATGGACACACAGACGGAAGGACGGACTGACGGACATCGTTAAATCGAATCAGATAGTGATTCTGATTCGATCGGTATAATTAAAGATGGGTGTAGGTCAAACATTTTTGGTTGTTACAACCAGTAGCACAAACTCATTATGCCCAAACCACATAGTGGTATAGGGTGTAATTATCTTCGTTAGAGCTGTGTATATAAAAAGAACACTTCCTTCAAGGTTCAACAATAAATGCCTGCACAATAAATTTTTTTTTGCAAAAATAATATTTCCGTTTATGGAAGGAACTCAAAAATGTTTGCAGGCATTTATTCCATTTTTTTTATCTATAATAATAATAGGCTAGGCGATTTCTTGTTACCGATTTTTTGTTGTACCGTTTTAGCCCGCTTTTGACAAACGTATATTATTTGAAAGGTATTTCTTTTTAGCTGTTCACCAGATTTACAGATTTTTTAATTTTTTCTTTATCTTGAGTAAATTACATTTAAAGTTGCTACTAACACATACATAAAATTATACATATGCTATGTGTGTGTTTATTAAATTTGTTAATGTATTTGTTATTGAGTTTGTCATCTTCATTCACAATAATAATAAACCAAAAATGTGTTGGTTTGTGAATTGTGAATTGAATTGTGAAGTTGAAAGTTGCCTAGAAATTGCACTCGAATTTCGAGCGCTGGAATCTGCGAGTTTTTATTAATAATTAATATTTTATTTCCTTTTTATTCAACTTGTTTGCTTTTGTTTTTGTTTTTAGATGTCAATTTTTCACTCACTGCTTTGTAATTTTCTACTAGAATAATAAAAAAACACGGTAGTATCATTTGGTAGTGCCCAAGTTTGACAAGATTTTCTGAGATTTTGCTAAAATCTAGTTTATATTAACAGTTTAATAACTCAATTATTTTTTTACCAGATTTTTTAAATCAAAGCTGCATTTTCCTCATAAATAAATATACTTTTATAATAAGTTCATAAATTATACGGTTCCTAATAATAAAAGAAAGTGTAAAACCACCTCCAAAGTTGAAAAATAGGGAACATTTAAAAAAATTTAGTTTGCTGGAGGAATATACACAAATGTCTCAATATTATCATGTTCATATCTTCGAAATGCCTTAGTTTCCTCTTTCTAGATCCGCTGAGATATTCAAAATCGGTCGGTATTCAACAAAGTTACTAGCTTATATGTGCAAAAAGGCCAAAAACCCGGTTTTTTATCCGTAACTCAAGATTTTGGAGGTGTTTCGCAATTTTGAAGGACACGGTCTTGTTGTACTCGACATGACCTATCAGAAAAAAAATATCGCATCCCAGGTATTTCTGTTTTCCTCTTTTTTGTATCACTGTGAAACACTTTTATATTATTTAATTCAAGTACTAGAAAATAAATTAAAATCTAAAATAAATTAAAATCTACTTTTTCATAGTGATTTGTAAAATTTTACGTCGCGAATTTCGAAGATTTTTTTTTTAGCAAATATTTTAAAAATTAGTCGCGAGTTTTTGTAGCGACCCGGTACAAACACCGCGACTAAGGATCGGAATAATGATGGAGTACTTTATTGTTTTTAAAATAATAATAAATGTTTTGAATTCAATTCTATATGTATGTGGACTTCGGCTTAGTATAGACAAATCTTCCGAAATCTAAAAATTCTCTAGCAAATATTTTCACTCTGTATACTTAAATATTTCTTTACACCTCCTGCTAAAAATGCAGAATAATATTAGACACCAGGAATTGGTTTCAAGTCACATTATACATACGTTACGACATACATTGAAATACATTTTCACAATATGGAATGCAGGCCCAAATTCCTCTGCGAAATTTTTTCGGTTTTTAATCGTAGCATTTTCCTTTTATAATTTCCAATATTTAATTTACAAATCAAAGCAATTTGGAGGTGGTTGGAGATTTTGTAAACCAGTTTATGTAATTTGTAGTAGTCTCCAGGCACGCAGCTTTCTGTCTTATTATTGCCGCAAGTGACACTAAAGGGTTTTACGAATAAGTGTGTAATTTTTGTTTTCTCAATATTTCTTCAGTTGTTGCCATCGTTGTGATATTGCATTCTTTATACATCAGAGAATTCCAAAATTAATGATATTTTACGTTCAAATTTGTAAAAAAAAAAAAAAAAACAACTGGTGAGTAGTAAACTCTTTTTTGGATATAAATAAAAAAATTTGATATGGACCAGACTAATTCTGACTTAACCATTACTTTCAAAGAGATATTTAAAAAAAAATTGGATTTAAAATTTTTGTAAGCAAACATATTTTTTGGAACCAGAAATATCATTTACTTTGTTATAACAATTGATTTCGATTTTCTATATATTTACCAGTTATTTCTTTTTAAATATTAATTCTGACAGTGTAACCAAGCATTTTTACCTTGTATATGGACGTGATCAAAATCATGTTCTTTAGCTTAAGTCAATCTTACAAAATATTTGAAAATATTGAGCCACAGACTCAACGTTGTGCAGCATTAATTTTGAATATTAAACGATTTTTTGTTTTTGTTATTTTAAGCGTTTTTAGTTTGAATTGTGAATAAAAAATGTTATTACTTTGTAGCATTATTCTTAAGAATAACGCATTTCCTTCTTTCCTTTAATACATTAAAATTTGTATTGTAAATACATTTCGTATTTTGTTAATAATACTCGCACATACATTATCACTAATTTCGGTTTACTTAACTACGGTTTTTTTTTTTTTGACCATACTAAAATTCAGCAAAACAGCAATGAAGCAATTCGAAGGTGATGTGTGAACTGATGCTTTGTCTTGATGAAACAACACTTTCTTTTACACCAAAGGCGGCCTTTTTCCCTAACTTCGTCAAGTAAACTCTGCAATAAACTCGCCGTTGATTGTTTTTCTTTTTGAAAATAATCAATAAAAATTATTTCACGCGGAACTATCTTCGCTTTCTTTGGACACGATTCTCCATTTCAGTCCACTGTTTTGAGTGTACGTTTGTCTCAGGTGTGAAGTGGTGGACCCATGTGTCATGAATGGTTACGAAAACTCGGCCTCATTGCGGTGAAACATCGTCAAAAAACTTCACAATGCTGATATTGTGAGCAAATGCGGCACCCATTTTGCAGATAGCTTTCTCATCTCAAATTTTTCGGTCATGTAGCAGTTTAGGAAATGCCTATCATTTCAGCTAGCTCACGCACCTTCAGCCGACATTGTCTGGCATGGCCACCTCAATTGGTCGACCACTACGGTGTTAATTTTGGCAGTTCGTACGGACTCGTTTAAACTCTGCCATCCAATATTTTATAGCCGTAAACGTAGGAGCAGACTCCTCTAGAATAGAATCTAGCTCGGTTTTAATATTGGTTGGACTGAGACGTTTCAAATGAAAGTATGGAATTATACTTAGTCTTATCATAAGTTCTGTTACAAGCAATTTACTGGGCCAAGGGTTGAGATATCCATCATCCAACATACGTTATGGTCTGGTGGGCAATATCCCATAAAGGCGTCAGTTGTTTGCATTTCTGCAAAAACTGGAGCAAACGTGGTAAAAGACTTGAAAGAAAGCACTGGGTCTTTCAACAAGACTCTGCACCGGCACACAAAGCCAAAACAACTCCAGAATGGTTACGTTAGAATATTCGAGAATAATCTTGATTACCAATTACAGACAGAGTTGGCCTGCAAAGTCCGCCACGGAAATTAGGAGCGTCTTAAGAAAGCTCTTATTTCAGCAGCGTCATCAATACCCATCGAAACCATAAGTGTCGCTATAGACCAATGGCCTGAGCGTCTAATGGGGTGTATTACAGCGAAAGGCGACCATTTTAAATAATATAATAAAAAAAAATTAAAATTTCAAAACATTAAAATAAACTAGTTTCTTTAATTTTTACATAATAATTCATGGCAATGTTCAAGACAATGAATAAAGTCCTAGTTAGCCACACGTTGTTAAAATGTATCCGTAACGTAAATGTAACGTTAACATTTAGTGCAGTTATAGAATGTAAAAAATGAACCAGCATGTTGCTGTGTAAAACCAAACCAAACTTTATCAGCTGTTCATAAATGTCACGTACAACCGTAGCAAAAATCTATTTTCAACAGATTGGGACGTTCCGGTTACGTGGCAGTTGAGTTCGGTAACTGCTCTAAATGCTTTTCATGTAACAGAAAAAAACAGCTGACACGCTTGGTTAAGGTTACGTGTGGCTAACTAGGCCTTAATGGAGACCGCTAATGTTCATGGCATGACTAAAAAATCAAACTTTTTGCATTGACAGAAAGTCTGACAAAAACTTAGCCATTAATTTGAAGTTTCATTCGATTTTGACGTTTAAGTATATTAAAATGGCGCAACTTAAATTAAATAAAAGCGAAATTATTAATTTCATTCTAAAAAAGGATACACCCAAAATCTCGTGCTTTTTCTTTAATTTTTTTCTTCTTCAATTTGTATTTTTAATTTTTTTAACTCATTTAAAGTATTGAGTACAAGAAGGCATTTTGGAAATGAAATGTCTAAACATAATTTGCCCACTTCGCGTTTTGTCTCATTTTGTTTCTCTGACTTGAACATGAACATTGGCATGAATTATAGTTAGTCGAGACACCGTGTAATAAGTACAAATGTATAAAATTTCACTGAAAAAACTAAACAACGTGGTTCCTTGAAACCTAAAATAAATGTTTTATAAGGTTGTCACTTTTCATCTACATATACATATGTCAGATCAGATTGTTCTATTTAATATACCGAATAACGCATTCACTTCCAACTACGAGTTATCTCGTAGTAGCAAAGCTTACTCAACAGACCAACTACGAGATAACTCGTAGCAAGAACTTTGCGATTATATTGAACATAATTTCGATATGGCTTATTGAATTAACTTTATTATATCATTTTGGCACAGGGAAAAAGTACTTAAAAAAAAAAAAAAAACCCCCCGTCAATTTTATTAATTGGGAATTCCCAAAATAATACTTTATTGAAGTTGAATTTTTATACATATAAAATTTAGTCGCGATCAGATTTTTGAGATTAAAGGTCATTTTTGATTTAATTAAATAGTATTTGTTTATCGAGTTGAAATGGAGGATGAAGACATAGAAATATATTTAGATACTTTAGAAGTATCCAGTGACAATGATTTTTCTGCTGATGAAGATAAATATTTGTTAGATGATGATGATGTTGATGTTGAAAGTAGCAGTTCTGACAGTGAAAGTTCTGAGTCTGACAGTGATACTGAATATATCCCACCTAAACGAATTCGCGTTGATGAGAATATTACATCTTCAGATGATTGGATTGAAATAAAACAAGATCCTCCTCAGTTACCATTTAAAGGGGTACCATTTATGAATGTTCCTGAAAATTGTGTAACACCTGGAGGTTATTTTGATTTATTTTTAACAGAAAACTTTTTAACTTACTTGGTTAAACAACCCAACCTTTAGGCCAATCAAGAAATTAGTAACTAAAGCACCATTGCTGAGATCATCTCGTTTAAAAAATTGGAAAGATACAAGCAATGAAGAGCTTAGAGTGTTTTTTGGATTATTATTATACATGGGGAATATCACTTTACCAAGTATATCACATTATTGGAACACAAGTAAACTTTATGGTCTGAAATTTTTCCAGAACAGAATGTCAAGAAATCGGTTTGAAATGCTTTTTCGATTTATTCATTTTTCAAATAGCGAGCATCTTGGTGGCTTGAAATAAAGCCAATCGTACAATGATAAAATGGATCACATTTACCATCCAAAGCAGGACTTGTGTATTGATGAGTCCATGGTTCTTTGGAGAGGCCGATTAATTTTTCGACAATATATTAAAAACAAAAGACATAAATATGGGATAAAATAATTTGAACTCTGCGAATCAAAAGGAAGTTGATTGTTGTAAAAATCATGACAGCGAGGTTGTGATTAGCTTAATGGAAGGTTTTCTTGACAAAGGATATAATCTTTATATGTATAATTTTTAAAATTCCGTAGGTTTAACAAAAACCTTAACCAATAGATCTACGTACATATATGTGTGGTACTTTGAGAGTCAATAGAAAAGAAACTAATCCGAAAAACATAATTCACAAAAGCTTAAAAAAAGCGAATCAACATGGGCTCGATTAGATTCGGTCGTAGTTTGTAAGTGGAAAGACAAATGGGACGTACTCACCATATCCAACAAACACTATGGAAACATGGTGGAAGTAATGAATAGAATAAAATCTTCATAAAACCGGATATTGTTCGGCACTACACATTGGGACTGGAGTAGATCGTAGCGATCAAAACATTTCATATTATTCATCATTAAGAAAATCTGTGCGATGGTACAAAAACTTGGGTTTCAATTTTTCGAAATGTTTATGCATAATGCTAGGCTACTTTACACCCAAAATAATTTTTCAAACAAAAAACTGTCAATATTACAATTTAGAGAAAAGGCTATTGAATACTTCGCTGGTGAACCTAAAAACATTGATGCTCGCATCGAAACTAGAGACAGCTTTCAATATTTAGAATCAATTCCACCAACGGAAAAGAAAAATAACCCAACTAAGCCAGAAAACAAAGGATGTGAAAAGAGGTATATTTGTGCAGAGTGCCCTAAAAAGCCAGCTCTTTGCGTGAATAACTGTTTTAAAATGTATCATTATGAAGAATAATAACAAAAAATTAATTATATTTTGTTTTGTCATGTTTCATTTATTGAAATAAAGTTGAATGCTCTTTTTATTACAATTTTGTTTGTTTATCTCGTAATCAAATAAGAAATTATGGAAAAATAAGGTACGAGTTATCTCGTAGTTGGCATATCGAAATGAAATTTTATATAAGTAGGCCAAACTACGAGATATCTCATATTACCTAAAAATGCCTAAATTTATGTTGGCACCTGACGTTAGATTTATGAAAATGGCCTTGGCAGTGACATTAATCAGTGCGAGTGATGTTTTTACTACTAAGGTGTTTAGTATATATTTTATTATTAAGTACACACTGAAAACACAACCGAATTTGTTGCCAATCGAATTAGTGTAGTCCCATCTACTATCACATTATTCTGTTATTGAATTGTGTAGTCTATGTAACCGTACAATGGAAAAGGCAATTGATTTTATATAAAAATTATATTGTGTTTATTGTGATATTTAGTTGGTGCAATGGAATTATTCACAATGGAATATTTATTGATTGGGGCAACCATTTATCGGAATTTTAATAATATTAAATATAAAAAATAATACAAAATTTGTATTAAGATTTAATTACTTATTAATAACATATCGATGCCAAACTATTCCATGTGATGCACTTTTCCTATGGTATGAATTTCTGATCAAAATTTTGATTTATTTGCGACTTATTCACATTTTTTGTTTGGTTTATCTACATACACACTTTTTTTGCAGGCAAAATGGTTTATCTACAATGTATTCGCGAGATTCTTATAGCAGTCGTATATTAAAAATCTGCAAGAACGTAATTATTTTAAAACGAATTCAACTTTTCTGATGAATATTACTCGTATTACGCTGATTTGAAATATGTTTTCAAAATGTTGCTATCTTCACACAGTTTAACGGGGAAAAAAATCGATAATTGGGATGGGAGCCACAAATATTATAAGTTAACATAGTGTGCATATAGTAGGTAAATACATATGGCAACATTTTTGTCCACATTTTTAATTTGTGAATGTTTTAAATAAAAATCGGTTGTGCTAAAAAATCTTATCGTTTTTATTAAATAAAAAATGGAGATTTTAAAGAAAAATGAAGAAGATGGTAGAAATAATGATTCCTCACGTGCAATTGCTATTAACTATTCATCGTCAAATGAGGCTGATCGTAATATAATAACGGGTTTGCCATTTTACGTTTTTTTTTTTATTTCCTAATAATAGGAATTAGTTATTTACCGTAGATTCAGGCGAGGAGCAATTAAAATCCAACGAAATCGTTCGCAAAAAAAAAGAAAAAGAGTTTATGTTACCACATCAATGATACGCAAAGATAACAAATTAAAGCGAAGAAAGGTGATCCGCTCCAAGGCCAAAAATACGTATAAGCCAAACTTGTACATCAAAACATGTCTCAAAGAACAAAATAGAGATTGTCAACATTTTGATGGTACTGCAAGACAGGGTATATTTAAGAGGTTTTGGAATATGAGTTGGGAAGCGAAAAAGGTGTTTGTTCAAGATCATGTGACTGTTTCAAATAAACAGCAAGACACAACAACAAATATCAAAAGGCAGAAAACTTTTGTTTACAAATTACCACAAAAAGACAAAAAATTGCAGGTATGTCAGAGGATGTTTCTCTCAACTCTTGCCATCCCTTATTCAATGCTTAGATGTTGGATAATGATTAAGAAGTTCGAAACGAAATCTGATTGGCGGCGCCAATCTCATGTTAATATACACCTCAAAGAATTTATTGACAATTTGGAAAAAAAAATGGAAAGTCACTACTGTCGAAGAACCAGCTCCAAAATTTTCGTAGCTTCTGCATTTAAAACATAATCCGATATTTACAGAGATTATTACCCTGTTTCCATAACACAATTCGTCACAGACGAACGAAAATTTGTGTATATTTTGTTTTTGTTCTTCATACAAATTTTCGTTCGTGTATGACGAATTGTGTTATGGAAACAGGATATATGTCTTAAAATGTAATAATAAGCAAGTGCAACCTGTTTACTTTTTCAAATTATTTTAAAGAAAAGAACTTAGTTTTATTTATGCCTCGAAAAGATCAATGTCATATAGTTATGTATTGGTTTCAAAGTTAAGCAGTTTTCAGCTGAATTATATAATGAACACATTTTAAGAAAAGAACAAGCTCGACATGTGAAATCTTTTTACAATGGACGCTCAAGCAATCAAACTATGTCCCAATATAAACGTATCTGCCATTTATTATAAACAACGCTTGCAGGTTCACAATTTCGCAGTATATAATCATTCATCGCATCAGTGCACTAATTATTGGTGGAGCGAAACTGACGGTGATCTTTTAGCATCCACATTTATTTCAATAATATTGCACCATCTTAAGACACTGCCTAAAGGATGATTTGCCTATAGTTATTTATTCCGATGGTTGCGGCTACCAAAATCGGAACCATTTTCTCGCAAATGTCTTGTCTAATTTCTCAATATAAAACAAAAAAATATTGAGCAAAAATATCTGGAAAAGGGACACACTCAAATGATATGTGACAGTGCACATGTAAAAATTGAAAAAAAGTTGCCAATCCATATACATATATACCTCATGATTATATAACGAAAGAGGCGCGGAAAAGTGTAATAGTTGGCTAAAAATAAGCAAACCTTTTGATACCGAATACTTAGAATAAAATTTTTTCAAAAACTTCAACGATGAAAATATTATACGCTTTTCCAGTATTCGTGCTGGACGAAATAAGAATGACCCAACTGTTGCAAAGCTAAAGTCACTTTTATATTTACCGAATGGTAGTGTAAAATACAGTCAGTTTTAAAGATGGGTACAAAGATAAAAAAATACCCAAGATATATAGAACCACAATCACTTCATCAAAAATATCTTCCAATATCCACCAGTAAATGGATTTGAAATCTGTGATACCTACTGAATATCATTCTTTCTATGATCATCTTCATTCAAAATAAATCTAATTTATTTAATAAATAATAATAAAAATCCTAACATTAACCATACAGATAATTATTTGGACCTGAAGTATCTTGTTCTATTTTTCTCAATCCTAAAATTATTTAAAAGTGGAAAACAACAGTATTTAAACTAAATTTTATTTCATACTATTTAAATTTTTTTTCCAAACAAATTGGTTTATCTACTCATTTTAATATTTACATCGAAAATTTTCTAAGACAAAATGGTTTATCTCCCGTAAAAATGCGAATAACGGGTTTAATTTTATAATTTATATTTTAGGGAATTAGTAGAAGCCTACCAATCATATGGTAACTCTAGTTAGGGAATTAATCAGTTTTTTGCTTTTCCTGAACAATCAGGGTTTTGCAGATAAACCATTTTGGATAAAACACTAACTCATAAAACACTAACTCATAAAATAAAAAAATTAAATAGGAATCCCTTGTTTTCATTCCAATATCTGTGACTTTACGAGTTTTACAATTACAATGTTTTGGAATAAAAATATTCTGTTGTTTCTCTAATTAAAAATTATGCCATGTCAATGAATATTCTGCAAATATTCCTAAAAGAATAAATATTAATTGAAATGAATATAAAATAAAAAATCACATAAATGAAGTTTCATAATAATAATCAGGTTCACGTCTGACCCAAAGACTGTCTTACCATACATTGCGATGCATTCTAACTGTGATGAACATCGGAATTCATTTTTCATCTGGTCATTGAAACTGCGACACATTTGATCGGTCTGATGCAATACGAGACATTTAATATTATTCGTTTGTAGTATCTTGTAGTTAACCACATCAGGTTCCAGGTTTCGTGCGTCTTCACAAAGATTTGGCATGAAATCACAGGCATGAACTCGTCGAATGCTAAAGTGATGAATTTACGTTTCCAAGTAAGGAGTTGTTACCGAAATCAAAGCCTGGCAATCACGATTGAACATATCGATTTTTTGTTATGCGACAACCAGGAATTTTTACAGGTACTCGACGAAGTTCTGGGCATGTTTACGGTCAGATGGTCTCAATTAAGGTTCAGTATTTAATTTTCACACTAGGATCATATTACATACATACATATATATGTATATTTTTTAATAATATTGAATTTTTTTTACACATTGTCACATTAATTTATAAACTTAAATTTTCACAAAATATTTAAAAGTTGTGGTTTGGGTATAATGACTTTGTGCTGCTGTATGTAACTACCAAAAATATTTGACCTCGACCTGACCCATCTTTTATTATACCGATCGAATCAGAATCACTTTTTGAGTCGATTTAACAATGTCCGTCCGTCCGTCCGTCTGTGTGTCCATGTAAACTTTGTAATCAAACTGCAGGTGGCAAATATGAATATATTTTGATGAAATTTGGTGTATAAGCTTTTAGCAGCCATGGGATGAACGCTATTGAAATTGGTGAGAATCGGTCCATGTTCAGACCTAGCCCCCATACAAATGACCCTTATGAAAACGACATAAACTGCCATAAGATCCAAATTGTCGTATAGATCTTAGTCAAATTGGGTTTGTATGTGTTTATTACATCCATTAATGAGTAGTCCAAAAACGATACCTATGAGACAACTCTTAGTCATAAGCCCCATATAGAGCTGCTTCCCGATCTTCGCTTAAATCTATCAAAAAACAAAAATATCGCACTGATTCATCTCAAATTTTATATATTTTCGCAAAATACAAGAGACTTTACCAACCATGGTCAGGATCGGGTCATTTTTGGACCTAGTCCCCATATAGATATAGCATCCGATATGAACTTTTTCATATCTGCAGCCAAAAAAAATTAATAAAAATCCCACTTATATTTGGTTTATGCTTATTTTGTATGTCCGGTTAGTTGGGCCTATGAGATAGGGTCTCTAAACGCATGGTATAGGCTATCATATAGTCGGTCTAGACCGACTATAATTTTCTTACTTGTTTTTAATAATATTGAATTTTTTTACACATTGTCACATTGATTTATAAACTTAAATTTTCACAAAATATTTTAAAGTTTCTTTTTTATTTTGTTTTTAAAAATGACAAATTAATTCGAAAATTTGGTCTGGCTATACATATTTTTAAATTCTTTTGCTTTTTACAATAGAATTTGATTCAAGCTGCTCCCTTTCGGTTCCAAGTACCAATACAGGATAAAAATTTGGTTTTCTGTTATTATAACTGTAAATTAATTTTTAGTGCATATTTGATTTACAGTATTTTTACCAGTATTTTTTTACAATTTTGTTCTAATAAAACTATTAGTTGAAATCAACAATATCGCGCAATTAATTGTCTCAATTAAATTAGTTTAAAAATTTATGTAGAGACCTTTATTGGTGAACGGAACTAATTTTATAAGATTTTCTAAAATTATAATTTAAGAGAACAGGGTTTTTGTTGATTAAGAACTGAATGTTGTTTTTAAGGTTATTTGGGACGTTGAATCCAATTTACTCAAAATAAAGGCAAAAATTTAAAAATCTATAGGTCTGGTGAGCAGCTAAAAAGAAATACCTTGCAAAAAAAATACGTTTTGTCAAAAACGGGATAAAACGGTAGAACAAAACATCGGTCACAAGAAATCGCCTAGCCTATTAATATTCTAGATATATGTATGATAAGTCTGTGGTTTTCTAGAATAACCGCGTATGTCATAAAATCAAAATGTTCCGGGGAGCCAAAAAACGTTATATTTGAAATTATGGGCTCGATATAAAGATTTTAGAGCTTTTTGTTTAACAGTCCTGTAGATATGGACAATAAATACTTTATATAAAATTTTGAGTCAGAAATCTTCAGAGGAATAGATCCTAGAGAAGGACGAAAAAAACAATATGTAAATTACACTTAAAGTGTGTGCAGATAAAACAACTTATGTCGACAAATGTCGTTTTCTTTGAAAAAGAAAACTATCAATGCAAATACACGTGTAGACATAAGTTGTTGTTGCTTGAAAAATTGATTTTTTTGTTTGTCATAAAAAGTTAACGGGACTTAGGATGAGAATATAACAACGTATCAAGAATAACAGTGACAAAAAATAACAGAAATAAACACACAAGTTTTTACAAGTGGTTATAAACTGAAAACTAATCCAAAATTATTTTGAATTTTTTTCATTAATAACAAAGTATGTCGCTATGTATCGTTTTCTGAGAAATTAATTTGTCAGCGATAAAACGTAGGTTAACATACGTCGTTAGTGCTGCAAATTAATTTAATAAACATTTAAGTTACATCGTTATTTAAAGAAAAAACTCAGAAATGGTCAATATTTTTTTTTTTTTTTTAATTTAACACATGTAAGGAACGTTACAAATTACTATATTTGGCATCGTTAACTCAAAATGGACAAAAATGGACATACGTGGTTATTCCAGAAAACCGCAGAAGCATTTTTTTAGAAAGTGGACTTATACCACTTTCACAAATAACAGCTCATATATATTTTTTTTGTCGAATATTGTATGAAAGTGTTGTTACGACTTTGTGCATTATTGAGATTGTTGTAACTATGAAAATGGAAATAACGCATCGTCTCCTTCGAATTTTTGTGATTTTACGGTCTTTTGCGATAATTTAAACCCAACCCAACATTTGAAAAATAAAAAGCGGGTCAAGATTATGAATATTACAAACATCAGCACAAACTTGGTATATACAAAGTGGAGAATGGTATATAAATGTAAGATTCAACTTTATTTCAGGTACAAGGCTTAGATAGAAAAATTCAATTAAATTCAAATATTGAAAATCCGAATATCAAAATTATTGCAAAACCAAATTATTCAGGCATATGATGGAAATCGATTGATTTTAAGTCGAAAACGAAATTCTAAAAAGAGCGATTTAATAATGGGTGTGATGAAAATCAAGTGGTTTCAATTTTCATTTTTGTTCCACTTATTATTTTATTATTAAATACAATGCTGTCTTGTTGTTTTTCACAAAAATTTTAATATTAGCTTATTAATTTTGTGTTTTTGTTTGAAAAAATTTATTAAAATGGCATTTATATGTTATAACGACAAATGGCGAAAATTTCAGAAAAGAAAGCATAATGCATAACTCCGTTTTGAGCAAAATGTTTTGGTAAAATAATTTTTCAACCTTCTGATGATGGCTTTAAATGGCTTTTTTTTCTGTCACAGATTTACGTGTTTTCCACTGAATAATTATATTAAGACATTTTAGTAGGTAAATTTGTTATACTCACATTTTTTTTTTTGTTAAATTTTTATTAAAGTAGTGCCCACTTAAAATCGGGACGACCATAACTTTTTAACGCAAAAACATATGTTAATATTTTAAACAGGAAATTAATTGTACTTTATTAAGCTATAAAAAAATATAATTGAAAGATTATGGGTCTTTATTTCGAATAAATTTTCTGGCTTCTCTTTTAATGCCTCCCATCAACCACTGCACAACTTTTCTTCCCAGTTCTCCAGCTTATTTATTCCACTTTGTTCTCATTAAAATCTGGTTATTTGCTGTACCTGCACTCTTTTTCAATTTGCGTTTAACAATTGCTCAATATTTCTCGATTGGACGAAGATTTGGGCAATTTGGTGGATTGATGCTTTTTGGTATAAAATCAATATTATTCTCATTATACCACTTCATAGTGGTATTTGAATAATGACAACTTGACAGATCTGGCCAAAACTTTGTTTCAGATGTGTGATGTATTATGAATGGCAGCAATCGCTTTTCCAAGCAATCTTTTATATATATTTCTGATATCATTGTTCAATTTGTCACAAAAGGTAGAATCTTCGAACCGCAGGTGCAGATTGCCTGCCAAATTAATAATTTTTTTTTTTTTTTCATTTTACGTATCTAAATTTGGGGACCACACACACTCGAGCTGACGAGACGTAAAATTTTTGGCCTGGTAGCTGTCGAAAGTCAGATTTTACATATGTTTCGTCATCCATAACAATGCAGACCTTAAATTTGGTTAAAACCTAATCATACAGCAATCTGGTGCGTTTTTTGCTACTGATTCTTGTTCTTCTGTTCTGTTCTATTCCAGCATTTTGACGTATTCGACGTACAGTACTTCTGCTTGTTTGACATTTTTTGGCACGATCATTGTCTGATAAGACTGGATTGTGTTTGAGATACATAAGCACTCTCAGCTTAAATTTTTTGTCACGTGTTCCTGTTTTTTCACAATTTTTTTTTCTTTCAGTGGTTAAGGTATTCTTGTAGTTTTTTATAACTTTACATACAATGGATTTAGACATTAGACATTACAGAAGTAATTTGGCAATCTTTGAACCCGACCAAGTCGGATTTTCTAGATATTTGTTCATTATAATTCAATGTAAATAGAATAACCGTAGATTGTTGTTAAAAACATATGTAAATGTTTTCCAATTTTGATAACAGAGGGCGCTATTATGATTGATATAGTACGTACCGATTTTAAGTGGCCACTTTAATGAAAAAACTGAAAAATTGACACAAAAAAAACTGTTTCAAACCGTAAACCAGTCTACTTGATTTAAAAACGATAAAAAAAAAATAACAGTTTCGCACATATTTCATCCATCCATATTTCCATAACACAAAATTAAAAATGATATATATTTATTTTTGAATGAAATGAAAGCAAATCGAAAATTGGTTTACATCACACCTATTTTCGATTTTGTTTCGTTTTGGTATTAATTTCGGTTGCCTGATTATATTTTTTTAAGCAAAACTAAAACATGTTATTTATTTTCGCAAGAACATAAATTAGAAATAAATAAATATTCATTGGTTTAGATTACCTGAAGCATTTATTATGAGATTTTTAGTCTCTCTCCTTCTTAGGCTTTGGTAGATGCGATTGTGAGAAGGTCACATGCTAAGAGATTCGGGTGAGTTTCTAGTTTTTTCAAGTGGCTTGAACAATTTTTAATAATTTCGACTTTAACTAGGGGTACGTTTAATTCACTATGCAATTGTGAGTTTCTCACATACCATGGGGCACGGGTAATTAACTTTAGAATCTTATGCCAAACTCTGTATTTTCTCTATATTAGAAGCTGAAGCGGTTCCCCATAACTGTATACCGTAGCACCAATAACTTACAATCCAGACATAGCTTTGAATTTCTGCCAATTGGCCGCGTAAGTTGATTGAACTGAGTTTATAGTTACCGATTTTAAAGTTATGTTATTCATTTGAAAGTAAATACCAGTGAATCTCGGGAGCCAAAAAATTGCGACTCTATTTCAACTATATCATAGCGAACAGGGTCTTCGAAAATTGACTTTCTCAGTATTTTTCTAAAATTAAAAATTTCTTTGAAAATTTGAATTTTTAAATGACTGTAACTTTTTTTGTTTTAAAAGATTCTAAACTAAAATAAATTTTGTATAATTTTGTAACCTCTAAGCTATTAATGTTAGAAATATATAGTCACTGAGTCGTTTAGAAATTACAAAAATAAATTTTGTAAAAAGGTCAAAATTTCCCGAAAATCATAACTCCTGCCCACTAAAAGCCATCAATAAAAATCTTAGACTCTTCCTATACCCCATTGTATACGCGCCAATTTCCGCCAGTTTCCGCCCGTGTGCACCAGAACAATTTTTCTGACCCAAGGTCAGATATTTTGTGCAAAATTTATGAATACAAAAATTTTCCACTATGTGGTTAGGGTATAATGGGTTTGCGCTGATAGTTCTGTGGTTTTCTAGAATAACCGCGTATGTCCATTTTTGTCAGTTTTGAGTTAACGATGCCAAATATATTAATTTTTACCTCTCTTTACATGTGTTAAATTTAAAAAAAAAAATATTGACCATTTCTCAGTTTTTTCTCTAAATAACGATGTAACTTAAATGTTTATTAAATTAATTGGCAGCACTATCGACGTATGTCAACCTACGTTTGATCGCTGACAAATTATTTTCTCAGAAAACGACACATAGCGACATACGTTGTTATTAATGAAAAAAAAAATGCAAAATAATTTTGGATTATTTTTCAGTTTATAACCACTTATAAAAACTTGTGTGTTTAATTCTGTTATTTTTTGTGACTATTATTCTTGATACGTTGTTATTTTCTCATCCTAAGTCCCGTTAACTTTTTGTTGACGAACACAAAAATCCATTTTCAAGCAACAACAACTTATGTCTACATGGGTGGTTGCATTGGTAGTTTTCTTTTTCAAAAAAAACGACTTTTGTCGGAATAAGTTGTTTTATCTGCACACACTTTAATTGTTATTTACATATTGTTTTTTCGTCCTTCTCTAGGATCTATTCCTCCGAAGATTTTTGACCCAAAATTTTATATAGAGTATTTATTGCCCATATCTACAGGACTGTTAAAAAAAAGCTCTAAAAACTTTATATCGAGCCCATAATTTCAAATATAACGTTTTTTTGGCTCCCCTCAACATTTTGATTTTATGACATACGCGGTTATTCTAGAAAACCACAGAGTTGTAACTACCAAAAATATTGGACCTATACCCATCTTTTATTATACGGATCGACTTAAAATCATTTTCTGGATCGATTTAACTATGTCCGTCCGTCCGTATGTGTGTTATGAATACAAAAGCTGGTCGTACCGGTGTATTTTGTTTGCTTGAGTTTATTTGTTTTTTATACTGACAGAAAAAGGAAACGGTAGAGTTGACACGAGTTGTTATATACTTATAAATGCACTAAATTGTTAAATTTTATTAAGGGGTAAATATAACCGAAACAAAGTCATCGTCAAGCTGCATTATATGCGAAAAACATCAAGTCAATTAAGCCAACCCCCACCACAAGACGATAGTTTTAAGGAAGCCTACGAATTTGGATGTCCCATCTTCGTGCTAGAATACGTTTTATGGAGCATATTCTTAAATTGGGTTATGATTTGGAATTTGGTCCGTTAGGCGAAACAGTGAGAAAAAACAAAGAAAATGAAGAAAAAATAAAGAAAAAAACACAAATTCAAGAAAAATATCTACAGCAAGGCCTCATAATCGACCAACCAAAAAAAGGAGAAGCAAACTCAAATGATGGAAATACTGCAAGGAGATTTTTTTCGGATCCAGAAACTGCAGCTTCTATCACAGGTGTAGATCATGAATTAATAAGACGATTTAAAATCATATTACAAGTTCTAGCATGCAGCAGAAAGATAAATGCAAAAAAAAATTGGAGAGTACGTCAATTAAACAGCTATACTTTATAAGAAGAAGCACTAGAAAAAAGGATCAAAGACTGAGGATTCTTTCGCGAGCACAACCCAAGAAAAATGTTGAGATGTTGCACTAAGGCGCTATTTTGTTGTGCACTTCAGATCCATATATGTCCAATATTCGACCAAAATGGAAAACTACCTCTATTGAATTAGACGAAGAAGTTAAAGAACTTCTAGAAGATAAAAATCAAGGCTATTTAGAAGAAACATTTACTAAAATTGTTTGATTTAAAGTAGTTTTTCAGTACACTAACAATAAGTTATACTCTTTTTTATATAGTTAACAATTTTTCTTGATTCAAAAATTTATGCATTTTATAAATTTACAATAAAAATTGATATAGAAATATTTAAAGACAATTAAAAAATTAAAATTTAACTAAAGTAAAAACATACGACTTTTTCATTGAAAGTTCTCTATCTTGAACCAATATCAGATAACTTTTACGTGCGCTGCTTAATAAAATATATTTCAACTCGGGCTCTTTCAAAAAAGAAAAAAAAAGCCAACCTTTGGCCCTTGTGAACATTAGGACTAAATAGTTTAAGGGGGCCAAAGTTTGGCATTTTCTGACAAAGTTTAACTTACAAAATTTTTAAAAAGTATTAGTTGTACAATTAACTGAAAAAATAAGACATTATATAAAAAAAACCTTTTTTAACCTTCTAACACTTCACTTTTGTACTAAAATTCAACTAAAAATGAAAATGTTTTTTAAACCCTCCATAACTTTTTTTACTATCGGTCGATATTTACGTTTTATAGCAAAAATTAAAGGCTAAAGTCCCACCTACCAAACAAACAAAAAAAAAAACGAATATCAAAATTCCAATCCAATCAAAAGTTATGGATTTTTAAACGCCTTCTCGTGAAATGGCCCACTGTGCGGCGGTCAAGATGAAGTCCCAGGTATTTTAAATCAGAATATTTCGATATTTGCTGATTGTTTATACGGATTTGAGGGTATGTTTCTCTTCTGAGCGTAAAAGTAACGTGGATACATTTTTGTTCATTTACTCTTATCTCCCACCTGTGTATCCAGTAAAATATGTCGTTGTAAAAGTGTAGATGCTGTTGGGGGTCCTCGTGAATACTCAAAATTGCCGTGTCGTCTGCAAATGTGGAAGTAATCGTGTTTTCATTAGTTGGCATGTCCGCTTTATAAAGAATGTATAGGAGCCCCCGGAGGGGGTTTCCATTAGTTTATGAACGCTTAATTATATATAGTAGACCCTCACGCAAGCCTTATCAAAAGCTTGCGAAATGTCAATAAAGAGATCAGAGCAGTATTTTTTTCTTCAGAGGCTTTTCGTTAAGCGCTTACTAACCTATGGACTAGCTCAATGGTGCTATGTCTACGCCCAAATCCGAATTGATGTGCTGGGATAACGTTATTTTAATCTACAGCTACAGTCAACCATTGTGTGATCTTTACTATGGTAACGAGTGAAACTTTCCATTCTGGCGTAATATAGCATTAAATATAAAAAGAATATTCTCAATGCTATTCGGGGTAACTTCAAAAGCATTCTATTACTGATCCCATCGCGATCCCCGATGCTTTTTTATGGTTTAGATCAAAAAATTGCCTTTTTCAACCTAATCTCTGTGCTGGTTTGTAGCAGCTGGTCATTTATTGAATTAGTAGTTATATTCGGAGCAAAAACTTTTTTCAAATGTTTTACAAATAGATCTCCTTTTTCTGAACGTAGGTACCACGCAGTTTTTGCGATATTTTTTCCCACCCTGCGGCTTACATAAGTTATATCGGATGTTCGTAACATCTAATAAAAATTTAAAAAAAAACTCACAAAATTCTATTGAATGGAATATAGGGAAATTAACTGTACTGTAGGCCCGAAAGGCCTTAGACCCGAATCCTGAAGACGTCTTCCTACAATTCTGGAAAAGTTATTTTTTCCTGGTGTCTTCGGACACGGCTGCAGAGAGCTTCAAAAATTCAACTTCCTGTTTTTTAACACATCTCGAATTAGATTTCGTGTCCTTAAAACGAACACATTGAACACCAAATGTGGAAAAGTTGATCATGATTGCAATTTTTTTTTTCTGACTTATTCCATCTAAATAGGAAATCTTTACTTTCTAACGCTGTTGCATCAATAGTTTCACTCACGTAACAGTATGAAACACTGAAACTAGATATTGTCCAAAAATATTTGCTGGGTAAAAAAACACTCACACATGCGAACATTCTTCGTTATGGTTATGCAAATAACAACGAAGGTGTTCGCCTATGTTTATGAGTAGGTGGTAATCAAGCTGCAGATTAACAAACTTAATCTACAGTTATAGAAATGTTTTTCTTTTCTGTTTGTCTGTTTTGTATCTTTTAATAAACAATGTTACTTTAACAATTTGAAAGATTTGCAAAAAAAAAAAAAAATATATGTGGTATGATTTATTAACGACAGCGACGAATATAACTACGAATACGCAACTGACTACACTTGCTTTACAAGTGATTGAATGAGTGTTAGTGTGTGCGTGTGTGAGTGCGAGTGTGTTTATGAATTTATGATTATTGTTAGTATAGTTAGTTAGTGGAGGCCTTTTTGTAGCGACGGTAAGCAGACACGTTTAATAGAGGCATTCGGTTTTTGTTGGCTTGCGAAATATGAGACCACCGGATATACGTAGGCACGTATTCTATAAATTTACTTGTATGTACTTCATACAATATTATAAGTACTCAATGAATAAATGTGAGTGAGTGAAGTAACGAATTGAATAATGAATGCTGATTAGTTGTTAAAAATATGAAATTTGTAAACACAAATATGTAAAAAGAAATGTTTGTTTTTCATGATTTACAGTGATGGAAAAATAATAGAATCAATTTGAATTTTTTTATATTTCAACACATAACTTTTAACTAAATCAAATTAATTTTCATAACTATTGTTTTATAAGTTGGTTTCATAAAAAAAAACATTTAATTATTTCATAGAAGAAAATGACGTAAAAATGTGGAATTTATAAATTATGAATGGAATTTGTACAAATTTAATATTTTGTTGTGGCATCATGGTATTTTATTCCACCGTCGTTCTATTTATTCCACCAGACGGGCACAAATCGACAGACCAATTGTATACCACTCAGCCTGAACTTTCTTTTTTTTTATAAATCAGCTTTCAT
The DNA here is from genome assembly GCA_963682025.1 of Cordilura impudica. Classification (NCBI taxonomy): domain Eukaryota; kingdom Metazoa; phylum Arthropoda; class Insecta; order Diptera; family Scathophagidae; genus Cordilura; species Cordilura impudica. The sequence goes on from OY821519.1 coordinate 2,869,518, forward strand.
TCTGGATTTAAAGCCGGCTAATCCCTTTTTTAAAATGCTTTCAAGGTGTCCTATTGGGTTAAGGTTCGGTGACTACGAAGGTCATTTCAATAGCAATACCTCAATATCCTGGAACCACTTTTTAGCCAATTTAGAAGAATGTTTGTCCTGCATAAACTCTTGTATTTTTTTCTATCAGCCTATTTCATATTGTTCGGTTTTTCCGATGAGATAAATGTTTTTTTTTTAGCGTTCGTAAGCAATAACTTTCAGATGTTGCTCGTTCCTGCCTTGTTTTTCCTCCTTGTGGTCAAAATGAATAGCAGAAAGCACCTTTTTTAAACATTTCATCTTTTCTACTTAGGCCCAGTTTTTGAGATGTCAGTTAAACCTAGTTTAGTTAAACCGAGAATTAATTTTTTCAGACATGTCCAAATTCATAAAGGAATTGATGAATAAATTCTGGGTTTAACAAAACTAGGTTTAACTGATATCTTAAAAACTGGGTCTTAGTGTTTTGCCTTAAATTTTAAGTTTTCCCATGATCTCGCTCTGAACATCTGTGCAATGCACTCCACGACCCATTCTGAGTGCAATTACCCACACAAAGCTTCAAATAGGACATAAAATATAAAATTTTTAAATATTTTTTAAAACCAATTTTACAATAGTACCTGTTGTATGCTTTTATGTTCAATATAATAAGCAACATTTAATTACAAAACTGAAAAAATTATTGAGTTTCTATCCATTTTCCAACAAGAAACTGTCTTCACTCTATAAATATATTAGCGCAATCGAAAATTTTGTATAAATATACGCAAAAGCAACGAGCACATAAATTGCTTTTAAAATTTATAAAAGCGTTCGGAAATTTGAATTGTCGCTGTTTCTATATTATCCTAAATTAGCTTAACTATAGAAAAAAAAATAACAAAACTTAAAAGTATTAATATTTATTAGCGGAGCCCAGCACTCGAAATTCGAGTGCAAATTATACGAAATTTTTTTTGTTCATTCAATTTTTTTTCATTCCATATTTTTTAATCTATACTAGCAGAGCCCAGCCCTCGAAATTCGAGTGCAAATTCTAGGATATTCTATTTTATCATTCAATTTATTTCTCTCAATGTTTTTTAATCTATTTAATTCATTAAGTTTATTTCATTATAAATATTTGTTGAATACACAGAAATAAAGGCCACCTTGTATGCCCCCTAAAGATGTTCAAATTTTTGGCAATTCACAATTCTACACACTGTAAGTGTTATGCAATTATTGTAATGAAATCTGTACGTTAACTTGATGTTGCATAATGCAAGTTGATTGTGGACGCATAACTTTCCTCAAACTCAACGAATTTAAGCAGTTAATAACTCAAAGGAAAGAGCTTGATCCACTGAGACCCAGTTTTTAAGATATCAGTTAAACCTAGTTTTGTTAAACCCAGAATTTATTCATCAATTCCTTTATAAATTTGGACATGTCTGAAAAAAATAATTCTCGGTTTAACTAAACTAGGTTTAACTGACATCTCAAAAACTGGGCCTGAGTGTTCTGAAAACGATTAAGATCAAGATCCATTTATTAGAAGAGGAGCTGTAAGAATTCGAATTGCTTGAGTGAATGTGTCCCATAAGAAATGTACAGGGAAGAGTCGCGTTTGAGTATGTCTTGAGTAAGGTGGGAGTTGAGTAAATTTCAATGATTGATGACATATCTGTGTCTAAATACCTTTCATTAAAAAAAAACTAAGGAAATCGGCCGGATAGAACGGCCCGACGGACTGACTTTAGTTTTCATAAATTTTTTTAATATATAAGAAGATTTACGTTCTTCTTTAAATAAAAAAAAAAACTACCAACAACAACTACCGTTAGCTGATAAAAACTATTTTTTGGGCAATGTAAGAATAATTAGAGAAAATTTGCACGTGCTACGAAGTTCCTGATCTTTCAGTCATTGGTCATTTTTTTCAATATTTTAATATAAAAAAAAAATGGCTAATAATAGCGGATCTCGTCAAACGTTAGCCCTTGCCTACATAAATAGATTGATAAATATATTGATTATATTAATTATTTACTTTATATGGTAGGTGCTACGACCTCTTGTCCAATCCCAACCATTTTTGGCTCGACGACTCAATTTATAACTATGGGTGCCACATTTATGGGAGGTGCCACTCTCACTAATCGGACCCAAAGTAAAAAAAAAACCCAGAGGTGATCGAACCGAACCTATGATGTACATGTTATATTTTATATTTTATATTATGTTAACTCGATAGATTTTATCGTTTCGGAGATCATTCGTTACAATAAAAATAATCAAACGATTTCATATATGTATATATACAAATTGATCGAAAGTGTAGCGCTTTTACATAAACTCAAGTTTATAATAAGACTTAAAACTACGAAAAATAATTGTTACTTCGAACAATTGGTCTCTCTTCGAGAGAACGGGGTATATTGATTAACAATCTATCTACGAGCCAACAGTTTTATAGTGCGTTTACATCTACGGAAAATCTAGTAGATTTTAGTTGAAATCTATTTCAAAATCTATACCGTTTACATCTAACTTTTTTAAGATTTTGTGAGATTTTGTTTCCACAACAATAAACAGCTGATTATAATAAATCATGTGAACTAGAAATGCCAAAAATATTCAAAACAAGAGAAAAATGGAAATATGGATTTTACTATTATATTAGGCATCAAGAATTAAATAAGTACAAGCTGAAATAGAAATTTTGCGAAAAAAAAACATCAGCATTTGTTAAATGTATTGTTTGAACAACAAAAACCAATGCATTTTGCACAATTATTATATAGCAGATGGGAATTATGTACTTACATTATATAAAAAATTATAACTTTTCAATTGCCAAAAATTTTTGTTTTTATAGACTCGTTACCTATAATATTAATAGGCTAGGCGATTTCTTGTTGCCGATTTTTTGTTCTACCTTTTTAGCCCGCTTTTGACCAAACGTATATTATTTGAAAGGTATTTTTTTTTAGTTGTTCAACAGATTTAGAGATTTTGTAATTTTTTTCTTTATCTTGAGTAAATTACATTTAAAGTTGCTACTAACACATACATAAAATTATACATATGCTATGTGTTTGTTTATTAAATTTGTTAATGTATTTGTTATTGAGTTTGTCATCTTCATTCACAATAATAATAAACCAAAAATGTGTTGGTTTGTGAATTGTGAATTGAATTGTGAAGTTGAAAGTTGCCTAGAAATTGCACTCGAATTTCGAGCGCTGGAATCTGCGAGTTTTTATTAATAATTAATATTTTATTTCCTTTTTATTCAACTTGTTTGCTTTTGTTTTTGTTTTTAAATGTCAATTCTTCACTCACTGCGCTGTAATTTTTTATTACAATAATAAAAAAACACGGTAGTATCATTTGGTAGTGCCCAAGTTTGACAAGATTTTCTGAGATTTTGCTAAAATCTAGTAACGGGCTAGATTTTGTTTTGTATGGGAAATCTTGTAAAAATTAGCTAGATTATGTTCGAAATATCGTACAATATACTAGATTTTGCTTAGATGTAAACTCACTATTAGTAATGAAAAAAATTGAATAAATGTAGTTGGGTTTTCCCACAATAAAATAGAACAAAAACAAGAACTACCGGTAAACCGTAATGCCATCCCAAAGACTGGCTTCAACGAGATATGATAAAAGTGAAATATTAGTTGGCGGCAATAAGTTTATTCATACGAAAAACAGTGTCGTGGATGCTTATACTGACCATCAGTTGTCAGGGTGCATTTCCAAACTTAGAGAACCGTTTTCTGTAAACCTTGGTGTAAAGCAAGAGGTGTATTTTAAGCCCTTAACTGTTCTCGTTGTACGTTAATTATCTCGCTGATGTACTACCAAATGGTGTAAATGTTGCAGATACTAATATTAAAGTTTTGCTTTATGCAAATGATATTGTGTTACTAGCGGACTCTCAAACCAACCTACAAGAAATGATCGAAGTTCTGCTTTGTTATTGCACGATATGATGGTTTAAAGTTAATCTGGATAAATCAAAAATCATTGTGTTTCGCTTTGGCTCGAGAATATCCAGAAATCTAAGCTACAATTATTTGGGCATTGACATTATTTATAATTTGTCATTTAAAAAACATCTTAATAATAAATTAGCTGCCTCAAAACTTACAATAAACTCCACATGGTCAAAATACTTAAATCATCTAAAAATTTCAAAAGACAATAAGCTTAAAATATTTCATGCTGCTTCTAGATCAATCATGTTGTACTCTGCTCAAGTTTGGGGTTATCAAAAATATGATGAAGTAGAGAAGCTGTTCAGATTTTTTATAAAAAAAACATGTGAGTCCATCGGAGGGGAGATGTGTAAACATCTAGTAATTAAAGATTTTTTTATACCACTTTCTTAAAATCAAACAGAAAAAGTATCACTTATAGCAATCATCTGCAGGGGCTCTGTTAATATAAAAATATTTATTATTTATTATTTTAATCGGTTAATTTTTAATTTTTCGTTTTTTATTTTTAATTTTTCGTTTTTAATTTTTTTTTTTTTATTCTTCATTTTTTATTTTTAATTTTTAATTTTTTATTTTTCATTTTTTATTTTTTTCTTAATTTTTCATTTTCCAATTTTCATTTTTCTTTTTTAATTTTTCATTTTTTATTTTTCATTTTTTATTTTTCAATTTTCATTTTTTATTTTTCATTTTTTATTTTTCATTTTTTATATTTAATTTTTTATTTTTAATTTTTTATTTTTCATAACTCATTGCTAATTTTAGTTTTTAATTTTTCATTTCTTATTTTTCATGTTTCATTTTTTATTTTTAATTTTTTAGTTTTAATTTTTTATTATTCATTTTTTATTTTTCATTTTTCCATTTTATTTCTTTTTTTTTATTTTTTATTTTTCATTTTTAATGTTTTTTTTTTAATTTATCATTTTTCGTTTTTCATTTTTCATTTTCTATTTTTCATTTTTCGTTTTTCATTTTTCATTTTTCATTTTTCATTTTTTATTTTTCATTTTTCGTTTTTCATTTTTTATTTTTCATTTTTCATTTTTCATTTTTAAATTTTTATTTTTCATTTTTCATCTTTCATTTTTTATTTCTTATTTTTCATTTTTTATTTTTAATTTTTTTATTTTTAATTTTTTATTTTTCATTTTTCATTATTCATTTTTAATTTTTCGTTTTTCATTTTTCATTTTTTATTTTCCATTTTTTATTTTTCATGTTTCATTTTTTATTTTTCATTTTTCATTTTTAATTTTTAATTTCTCATTTTTAATTTTTTATTTTTCATTTTTCATTTTTCATTTTTCATTTTTTATTTTTCATTTTTAATTTTTCGTTTTTCATTTTTAATTTTTTTTTTTCATTTTTCAACTTTTAATTTTTTTTTTTCATTTTTCAACTTTTAATTTTTTTTTTGTTCATTTTTTATTTTTCATTTTTAATTTTCAAACAGGTTATCATAATATTGTAATTTTTTCACCAATACAATCACATTTTGTCTTACGACGCACATGTTACGCTCACATCTTACGCTCACATGTTACGCTGTTTTTGAAATTTACCCCCCTGCGCGCATAGATGTTTACACATCAAAAATGTTATATCTACCTACTACAACACCAAACTATATGTTATATCTTGAAACTGGATTAAACTCTTTGTATATTTCACCTCTTAAACTACACTTCTGTTATATTAACAAAGTACTCAATATGAACCATCACCGATTTCCGGTGCAAAGGAATGGACTATTCTACAACGAATTCTTAACTTTACACCTTCTAATCGAAACTTACCACTTCGTTCAGCTTGGAAACAAATACAAGATTTATTAATTGTAAAAGAACGTGAAGATAATATACTTAAGGCAAGAAGCTCACAACATCATGATATTTACTTCCAACTAAATTATAGTGTAACACCACTTCTTGCTAAAAATTATTTGTCCCGTGTCACTAGCTTAATTGTAAAAGTAAGAGGAGGAATGCTTGAGTTAAACGCAAGGTCCTACAGAAACAGTGTAGTTTATAAGTGCGCAATATGTAATCTAGACATAGCTGAAAAAACGCTCCACTTAATAGGCGTACGCCCAATATATAACGGGTTTAGACTGCAATTTTTGGCAAGAATCAACTTGCGTTGAATGGTGTTATCGATATTCTAAATGGTTCTTATTTTTACAGCCTACATAAATATTTAGGAATTTGCTGAAGTTATAGAAAATTAATAATAAATGAATTTGTTTTTTAATTCCTATAAGAATAAAATGAAGAATAAAAATTAAGAATAAAATGAATTGCACTAATAGTACCAGTAATCTGCCAATCTGGCTAACAACATATACGTTATGACGCTTATAGATATTAATAATATTGTAAATAATATGGATAATGTAAATACAACTTTAATATATAAATAAAATAATATCTATTGATTAAATAAAAAATAAAAAAAAACTTAGCATTGAGAAGCTGCAAAACTTAAAATTCAATACACTCCTCCTCGGACGATTACATAAATCTTGCGAAATGGGAACGAACGATCATGTTTAGAATAGATGAAGCTGGGTCGAGCTCACGTATACGATTAACATTTGAAAAAATTCCAAAATATCTATCACTGTAGTGTAACTTCTACATACCCACGTACATAAGTATGTACATATGTGAATGCATTAATACACATTTCCTTGATACACAGCAGTCAAGTTTTGTTTTAAATATACATTTGAGAAAATGACTGATTAATATAGACACATATAACTGGAGAAGAATGAGGTGTGGGAGGGAGTTCACAATATATTATGACATCCACACACCAAACAACCAACTAATCTGTACCCTCTCAAATCCACTACTAATGAGTGAGACATGAGAGCGCGAGAGAAACAAGCAAACAAAAACAGAAGCCAAATAAAACCCACTTTGTTGGTATCACGTAAAGAGTTCCATTCATTTTTATGACCATGCTTCATTCATAAAAACACACCCGATGTGCCTCACTCGTCGATTTCCGTTGCCATCTAGCTAACACGAAACAAAGTTATAGCAACAAACACAGCTGTCTGTTAAAGAAATTCACGGTGCTAATAGTTAGTCTAACGTTCTACCTCTGTCGTCCCCAAAGATTTTTAATCATAAAACCAACTGACGATGAAACATAGTTTACTTTGAAAGATATAACGACTCTTACGAAAAACATCCCTCCTAACCTTTCTGACAATCTTAAGAGAGTATGAGTTGCAGCAGAATTTGCTCAATTTGATAACTATGCATATAACATAGTGTTGCCAAATTGGGTGTTTAGGGGTAAAAATTTGTTTTATTTTTGGGTGATAAAAAAAATAATTTTAAAATTTTTTTTCGATATTATACTAATAATAATTAGAAATTTCAATTTCAAAATAACAATTTTTTGTGAAAACACAACAGATTTTGACTAGTATTGCGTGAAAATGTCAAGAAATTAGAAAAAAAAAATATTTTAATAAAAAAGTACTGCACAACAATTATTAATTAACCTTTCAATTCTACTACTATTTAAATTTAAAGTCAATGGTTTTTCTTTTTTGATCAATATTTATTACAATTTCGTATTTATTGTGTTTTTATAAAAACAATGGTGTTTATTTTTATAGAAAGAATTAATTTCTATGTGAAAAATTCACTGCACTGTACAACAATTTTCGGATTTTGAGTTTTTTCCGAATTCAATTAAAAATTATAGGGAAAAAACTAAAAATTAATTTTAAATCTTAAGGCTGCATTCAAATATTTTTTCTCTCGTAATAGTATAAAGAATAAAATAGTATAAAGTTATAAATGTAAGAAATTAAAATAATAAAAAAAACCGTAAATTGTTTACTTTTAGAACCAATTTAAGAATATGCTTTAAAAAAATGTATGTTTGTACATAATATATTGACTAAAGTTTTTAAACCTAATAAAAATTAAATTATTTGGATACAAAAATTTTGTAGAGGAAAAGAAAAAAGATTAATGGCAACACTGGTTCAAATTATAAAACATCAATACATGCACATGTGTGGGAGAGTGTGTTATAAAGGTATAGCAATATATTTCAGTAGTGTATTTTACAAATATTCAAATATCTTGCGAGTATAATATGCATTGGTGTATGCGAGCAAAATATGATGTGAAGTGAGAGAAAGTGAGAGAGTGTTTGCACTTTCTGGATAAAAACATAAAATTTGGTTAATTCAATCCCTTAATTTTAGATAACATTTTAGCAATTTTTCTCCTTATGAATACATCTCCAAGAAGAAAAAGAAATCTATTGGCATTCATTAAAATAAAGCTCTGTCCACAAGCAGTTTGAGTCATTGAAGATAACTTGATTTGTGAATTTTTGGAAATTTTGAGAATAAACTTGTGAAAGTTATTGTTTCACTGGTGGCATCACTGAATTATTGAATACGCTGTAAATTAATTGATAAACGAAATATTGCACCGTTTTGCAGCAGCAGCGAAATATAATTATAATTAAACAATTTTTATTTTGTTATTGGTTGCTTAAAGATATTATCTGTGCTTAGAGCACACATAAGATACAAAGCCGATTAACCGATATCGTTTAAGAATCTGTTCTTCTGTCTATCTGTGCATCATTGTTAACCTGATAAGCCCTTATAGGCTCATCGACTTGGTGTCCATTTAAAAAAATCCTTATATATTATACGAAAATGAAGCATTCCATTCCGGTCACCATAAAGTTAAAGTAAGTTAGAATCCATTTATACATATTTCGTTATAATTTACACATCTGTAGCTGATGTTCTCAAAAATATCATTACAAATAATTTAGTCGATTTACAATAAAACTGAGCCTACGCACGAAGTAAATATTATATGTATGTTGAAAAACGCTCAACTTCCAGGAAATGTATTGATGTTTCTAATTTGTAATTAATATCATATAAATAAAAAAAAAAGCAATATATGTACATAAATTGCCCCAATAGCTTAAAAGAATGAATTCCGATAATTTCAGGAAACATTTTTACATATTTTTTTAAGCCAAAAAGAATTAAACGCATGCTTTAGCAATGAAAATAAATTTTAGAGAACCCGAAAAGACAAAAACAAAACCTAGCCAACCACTTGAACGATTATTAGTCTGTTAGGCAGCAGTTAGTTTGTCTTTGAAAACTGCTTGCAAAGCCACAAAAAGCTTTGCACAATATGTATTTATTAGATTTGTTCATTAGGGGTATGCAAATCTTTGAGCAATCCTAGTGCACAGCACCACGTTATTGATAATATTTAGGCATGTTACAGATTCACAAATTCTGTTTAAAAGTAGAATTGAATCCATATTTTACTTCTTCAGAAAAAAATGTTTTTTCGAAATTAAAATACTTTAAAATTGTTCAGTGCAATTGTTGTTTACTCTTATTTAAAAAAAAATGTACTCTTAAGAATATAAAAGTTAAGCAAAAACAAAATTAATCTAAATGGTAACAGGGAATCATATCAATTTGGATGGGAAATTGTGACAAGTCTGATTGTTTTATTATTAAAAAGAAACTTTTTTTGGGTCATTTACAGAAAACAAGCCTGCCGCACCAACATTTACACATTTTAGGGAGCCAAAAAAATAAAATATCACAAATTAAGGCATGATTTGCACGGTGATTTTTTACGCCGTCTTTTTTTGTTTGTGGGCGAACGGTTCTCTACACCGTTCGCAAGAGGGGTAAACAAAAAGACACGATTTCTGTCTTTGAAAATTTTTTTCATATTTCTCTTTACACTAATTTCTCTTTACTTACATTACATTTTTACATTACATTTATATTTATTAATTTGTGGTTTATTTAATATTTAAGCGTAATTTCTTTAAACGGAATAGCTTTTAGCTTAAAACTTTTAAATATTGATACGTTCTGCTATTTGACTAGATATTCTAAATATTCTACTCTTTATAATTTAAATATTAAATAGGTTATGATAAATTATTAATTAGAAAAAGATTAAATGTTAAACTCTTTTACATATATTATATAATGAAACAATGTAAATAATATTTAACAAAGAAATTAATTGAATTGAAAAATAGAAAAAAATAAGTTGAATTTACATTAATTCATATATATTTTATATTTTTCTTAATGCCACAAATAATCTAAATAAAGCAGATTAAAAACAAGTCAGAGTGTTAAATTCGGATGTGCCGAATCTTTGATACTCTCCACCCAATATTGAGTATGGCTACCACTTTAAAACTGTCGCCGATACTGAAACATTAATACCAATTAAATTTAAAGTTAATTGTTTTTCTTGTTGGCCAATTTCTATTATAATTTCTTTTTACAAAAAACAATGATTATGTCTTCTATGAAAGCATTAATTACTATTTGAAAAATTGCATTATTTTTCTTTTTTTAGAGTAGAAAACTTATAAGTTAGCTAAGTACTTCATACAACACCAATGAAATTCATTATATAATTAATTGTTAATTTTTAATTTTAATTTTCAATTTTTAATTTTTACTTTTCAATTTTTAATTTTTTAATTTTTAATTTTTCATTTTTAATTTTTAATTTTTAGTTTTTAATTTTTCATTTTTCATTTTTCAATTTTCATTTTTAATTTTTAATTTTTAATTTTTAATTTTTAATTTTTAATTTTTAATTTTTAATTTTTAATTTTCAATTTTTAATTTTTAATTTTTAATTTTTAATTTTCAATTTTTAATTTTTAATTTTTAATTTTTATAATTTTTAATTTTTTATTTTTAATTTTTAATTATTAATTATTAATTTTTAATTTTTAATTTTTAATTTTTAATTTTTAATTTTTAATTTTTAATTTTTAATTTTTAATTTTTAATTTTTAATTTTTAATTTTTAATTTTTAATTTTTAATATTTAATTTTTAATTTTTAATTTTTAATTTTTAATTTTTAATTTTTAATTTTTAATTTTTAATTTTTAATTTCTAATTTTTAATTTTTAATTTTTAAATTTTAATTTTTAATTTTTAATTTTTAATTTTTAATTTTTAATTTTTAATTTTTAATTTTTAATTTTTAATTTTTAATTTTTAATTTTTAATTTTTAATTTTTAATTTTTAAGTTTTAATTTTTAATTTTTAATTTTTAATTTTTAATTTTTAATTTTTAATTTTTAATTTTTAATTTTTAATTTTTAATTTTTAATTTTTAATTTTTAATTTTTAATTTTTAATTTTTAATTTTTAATTTTTAATTTTTAATTTTTAATTTTCAATTTTTAATTTTTAATTTTTAATTTCTAATTTTCAATTTTTAATTTTTAATTTTTAATTTTCAATTTTTAATTTTTAATTTTTAATTTTTAATTTTCAATTTTTAATCTTTAATTTTTAATTTTTAATTTTTAATTTTTAATTTTTAATTTTTAATTTTTAATTTTTAATTTTTAATTTTTAATTTTTAATTTTTAATTTTTAATTTTTAATTTTTAATTTTTAATTTTTAATTTTTAATTTTTAATTTTTAATTTTTAATTTTTAATTTTTAATTTTTAATTTTAAATTTTCAATTTTTAATTTTTAATTTTTAATTTTTAATTTTTAATTTTTAATTTTTAATTTTTAATTTATAATTTTTAATTTTTAATTTTTAATTTTTAATTTTTAATTTTTAATTTTTAATTTTTAATTTTTAATTTTTAATTTTTAATTTTTAATTTTTAATTTTTAATTTTGAATTTTGAATTTTGAATTTTAATTTTTAATTTTTAATTTTGAATTTTGAATTTTGAATTATGAATTTTTAATTTTAATTTTTAATTTTTAATTCTTAATTTTTAATTCTTAATTTTTCATATTTTTTTGCATGGTACTTTTTGTTTGACTGTTTAAGGGGTTATATTATTTCTTTCATGTTGGCGATTATGTCGTGATAACTATAAAAAATATGTGGCAATACTACTAACGTTGTTCATGGTAGTTGTGTTGTTGGTATTGTTAATATACATATATGCATACTTTTTTTGTGGCTTTTTTATGTTGTTGTAGAACTATTTTGTTCAACCTCTAAGCTATTACAACAAACACACTAGGTTTTATATTTTTTTTAGAGGTGTCTACAAATTTTTGCTCATATCTCAGCACAATGACTACTGATTTACTCTAATTTAAATACCAACCTGGTGGGAATAATGGCAAATAATTTTTTCGTAACCTGTCCCAGGTAGATGTTTTTTTGTGAATGAGCGTGATTTCAACAGACACACGGACAGACGGACATCGCTATATTGACTCGAGCGGTGATAAGGGTGCAAGAATATATACTTTATGGGGTCGGAAATTAGTTTTTCGATGCGTTACATACGGAATGCCAATCCTATATATGTATACCCTCTGCCACTGTGGTATGCAGGGTATAAAGACAGGCAACTAAAAATCGTATGAATGCAAAAGATTTTTGGTAGCAGAGAAGAAAAACGACTTCTTAAGAAATCACCGTGTAAATTATGCCTAAGATTAAAATATTAAATATTTGTATGTTTAATTCTTTCACTTTCGAAAATGTTCCTTCGCTTGATTATTATAAAACAACCTAATGTGATAAAAAAAAATCGTATTTCTTACTGTACGTTTTCAGCAATTTTGATATATGCAAAAATTCTAACAAGTCATATCCCTAATGCTGTATGTTAGAATGTACAATATAGGCACATATATATGTATATACTCGTGCATAGTGTTGCTCGTTGTGGTACAACTGCTGAAACTAACCAGCAAAGCCGACAAATGAATGATTTGGTCTAAGAAACGCATATATGAACGAACATACCTACTTCGAAACAGTTGCAGGAAAATCGAAACCAAAAAGAAACACAGCCAACAACAAACTTATTACATAGATATGTATGTACATATACGTTTTGCTATCCACACCCATTCGTAGAAAACTTGTTCGACATCCGCTACAATAAAAGAAGAAAAATGCATGCAAACCGTCAGTTGGGCTGACACGTTGATTGACTCACCAAATAAATTTGCCTCGCATTTAAAAAAGCAAACGAGAAATGTATTTTACGTTTCAAAATATACGAACTCTGCATGTAAAATAACCTTACCCCCTCGCAGCCTTTCCGTAAGTAAACAGCAACCAGCCCACCATATTATACAATTACATGGCCTCTACAGTTTCCATTACTCTCTTCTCTCTCTTTCTATCTCTCTCTCTATGCTCTCTGTCTCTCTTTTAATCTACAGCTCTAACACAACGAGACAACTCGGCAACCCTGTTTTTACAAAATTTTAGATAGCCTCGATGGCAATTATTTATTGTAGTTTCATTATATTAAAACTATACGGGAACGACGAACAACATGTTTTTGACAAACAGACAAACACATATCCATATAACTAACTCATTTCAGTTCTAGTATCTCCACATTTAAAAAAGTATCTTAGTACGAGTATGTTGTATGTATCTGCAAACATTCAAACATACAGACATGCATACCTATTTGTGCACGAAGTGATTTTATTTTATTTTTTTCGTCTCAATATCAAAAATACATTGAACTATAAGAATGAGAGAAGACCTTTCCCTGAATGAATAAAGCAGAATTGGCACGAATTCGCCGTAGATATGTTTGTATGAGCATAAGCACCTCCTGCTATCTTGTCCCGCATTTAACTGAGTAGAGAGCGCGCGCCCACAAGTTGGCATATTTTCAATTTCCGCTTGATTTTATTAATTTTTTTTTTTTTTTTGTTTAATTTATTATGACAGACGCAAGCAAATTATTCGAAAAGAAATCATACAAAAACTCAGTCATATGTACATAAACGAACTTAGAGGGTAAAAAGGTGAACTATCTATCACTGGCCTACATATCTAACATACATACATATATACGTTGGATGAGAGCATATAGTGTAAAATTAAATTTCCTCGTTATTTATCAATGAATTTTTTGCTTGCTATCTTTTTATTAAGGTTGCATTTGATTAAAAATGCCAAATAATAAAAAAATATATATATATATTGAAATAACGAACATTTCCGAGTAGAGCATTTAATTCGAAATGAGTTAAATTCGCTGAAGGTAGTATGGAACTGTTTACTCTCCAATAATAAGAGAGGTGCGTTCTCACATTCAAAACCGAATATGCCCAGCAAACCAACTAATCATGATAAAGGTAAATGTAATTTTTGAAAAATGGTTTAAAATAAATTTGATGAAGTTTTGGACATATAAATTTTTATTTTTAAACAAAAAAGATATTTGATAAATTTGGTGATAATTTCATTTCGTATTTCTTTCTTAACGTATTTTAAATATAAATCTAAATTTACGTTTTAATGGTATAATTTTTGTATGCTGGGATAAATATCTTATTCGCCCGACATCCATACATAAACAAGTCATTCATTCAAATATTTATTGCTTGTATAGTTTGCAGAGAGCAAGTGTGTGTGCGAATCAGTCGTTTTTCATATTTCCTCCAAAGCGGACGGAGTAAAAAGTGCGTATAAACGTACGTTTGGATATTTTTAATTTTTATATTCCCCTCAATAATACTTTGTTATTTTACCTTTTTGAATTTCCTACAAAAATTAAAAAAAAAAACGACTGTCGTTCGTATTCTTTAAGCGACACCGACACATAAAAAAAATAAGAAAAAGAAACGAAAAACATTTGAAAACTGAAAACAACGAAACAACATTCATTAAGACTATTACAATAAAAAGTTGACAATCAGCAGACACGTACATACATTATAACGACCTTATCGAACTGTGCAGAATGTTAAAATTCATTCATTGAAAATTTCGCATATGAATTAATAGTAGTTGTCGTAGTTTTTATTTCGCACTCGTCAATATATTCGCCGCATTCAAGTGGAAAACAAAGTTTAACTATTTAATAAAAGTGCATAAAAAAAATTGTATAAATTATTGATTTCCTTTAGATTTAAAAAAAAATATATATATATATATATATATACATATATATATTTAATTGCAAAACTCAAAAGAAGAGAATTACTGAATTGGTAAAAAAAAAATAAACACGAAAAAAATCAAAAATAATCAACACACGGTCAAGTGCAATAGAGAAGACGAGAGAAAATTTAATGATTTATTTAAAATAACATTTTGTTAAGTGATTATGAATTGCAATAAATTAAACATTGAATTTTATAAATAAGAAGAAATCATTTAAACAAAAAGCGAAAAGATCGACGTCATCGATAAACACGGCGAAAAAATAATTAAATATCCAAAAGAATAAAAAAAAAGAGTCTACTCTAACTGATCTGATCTTTACCTTTTTGCTCTCACAAACAAGTTTCAAAGGCGAATACCAACGGCGAATTAATCTATGAAATGACATTCTCTCTCTCTCAGATACATCTCTATTGGTGTGTGTGGGGTGCTCATTTACTCTCTACTGCTCAATTCACTAACGAAGTCGCCCGATTTGACTTGCTTCAACTTCAGGCACCGTGGCTCGAGAGTGGCACGCATGCAACCAACCACCTCGATTGACATTAGTTTGAGATAGTCAGCGCGCGATACAACCACTTGGATTAATTTCGCTTGAAAGCATTTCCAACATATTGTCGCTAACGTAAAACGTCCACGCGTTCCACCGAACCAAACACAAATAATCACCACGGTAATTGATCGCCGGACTGACTGGCTAAAACGAGTTTGTGTATGCGTACGCAGCGAAAACTTTTTTCTTACTAATGATCGCTACGTCTAAAACCGCATTGTTAAATGTCCTGCTAAATCTATTTCTTTAAATTGCCTCTAGAATCAAAACGATAAATTCGCAAACACCACCACAATACAGTCTCTCTCTCTCTTAAGTTTTACGTGCACGAAATTTAAAAAAAAAATCAATTGTTCATCATTCACATTAAAAAGAAAAATTTAAAAAAAAAAATAAAATAAAAGTTCATACAGTGCCTAAAAATAGCAAGAAAAAATCAATCAAATCGTTTAAGTCCTCAAAAAGAAATTCGATTTAACAAAAAAAAAAAAGATAAATATTACAAAAATCACTACAAAATAAAAGTATTAAAGAAGAAGAAAAAGAGGAAGAAAAAAATTCAAATTAAATAAATTTGTGTGAATAAAGTGTATACACGTATACAAATACATACATACATCCATTTGAATGTTCATCATACATACATAAAAATGTTTATTGAAAAAAAATTTATGAATGAATTAGAAAAAAGCGAGAAACAAAACAACAAAGAAAAATCAAAATCAAATGTATAAAACAAAAAAAAAAAAAAACAAAATAAATAAATAAAAATAAAAATAAATGATGTTATAATAATATTTAAACACAAATTTGCTTAAATTATACATTATATTTATCATCATTATCATCATTTCGAATTACATACAAACAAAATAAAATAAAATAAACATACTTGTGAACTATGTGAACGTTCTTGTAGTACATGTATACAAATTACAATAACAACAACAACAACAACACATACATATGTATGAATGTATATGTATATATCTTAGAAAAAAAAAACAACAGCGGCATATTCAACCATCTGTCATTTCCTGTCTGGATTTGTGTGGATTATTACAACTTGAAAACTAAAAAAATATTATTATTATTATATGAGCCTACCTACGGTTTGTTGGTTCGATTCAATTTGATTTTATTTAAATCATAGAGTAATTTACCACAAATACACAATATACATATAAAAGGGATACCACTTATACATTTGATTTGTTTGATTGGAGTTTTGGATTGCTTTGTAAAAACAATGTAAGTTTTACACCAACATTTTCATTAAAATTACCTTTTTTATTGAGTATGTACTATATACATATATAATAATTTTTTTTTTTTTTAACTCATGTATAATTTGGAATTACATTCTAACATTAATGTACTTACAAAATTAAATCAAATTTTTAACGTTTTTTTTTTCACTTTTGGCGAAACTGTTTCTAACTTGCCTGTTTAGTTTTTATAGAAGTTTTTCATATATAGGGAGGGGATAGATACATTTTTTATAGATAAATAACTTTACATATGTACATTTTCACTAATGCTCAAAATGGAGAATAACACGCTTTGTTAAAAACATTTTTTGTTTATGATCAATTATTGAATATGTCGCTCAATGAATTAGAGCATCTTAAAATTATCATCACTGTCTCATTGACTGTGTCTGTAACGCTAGATACGCGTTGATCGTATAAATGGTTTATAAACTCGACAAAAAAGAATATAAATGATTTATGAACTCGATAAAACTAAAACATGATATCGGGAGACTTTGTTGCCTTGCAACCAACTAATTTGGAAATCAGTTCAAAAAAATAGGGTTGTCAGTTACAAGTGTTGAAAGTTCAGAAACCATGGGCCATAGTGGAAATCGTACCGCAAAGATTCGAATACGATCAGAACATATCTACCAATCATGGGCATCGCCAAAAAGAAAAAATTCTCTCAGCTACCACCGAGTGGCAGAAAAAAGTGATAAGTTGCAGCATAAATGTTTGATGTGGATTACAAGTTTAACTTTACCGTTAAAAATACCGAATGACATTCAAACATTTTTTGCAGTCTTCTAATCAGGAAGCACTCGAAACATTGAAATATATTTATAAGGTTTCATTGTGGTTGACCGCAAGTGAAAAACGAATCAGTGAACAAGTATTTTTCAAAACGAGGATAAGCATATTCATAATGGAAATTATGTGGCAGCTCTTCAGGCAAAATAATTTTCTGGTCCGAATTTCGATTTTCAAGTCCTCAAATGTTCAACAACTAAGACTTTTTGGGCAAAAATGTTAATTACTAATTTAAAAAAAATTCAGAAAAAGGAGCTCCGAAACCTGGATACATTGGGAATTCAATTAAAAAGTGTCCTCAGTAGACTCACTTTCAAACAAAAATATTAGAATTTATTTAATATATTTATATATACTAGCAGATTCCAGCGCTCGAAATTCGAGTGCAATTTCTATGCACCTTTATTGTTCAACTTAGCAAATTCAGAAACCAACACATTTATGATTTATTATTATTGTGAATGAATATAACAAACTGATTAACAAACACATTAACGAATTTAATAAAACACACATAGCATATGTATAATTATATGTATGTGGTAGTAGCAACTTTAAATGCAATTTGCTCAAAATAAAGGAAAAAAATTTAAAATCTGTAAATCTGGTGAACAGCTAAAAAGAAATACCTTTCAAATAATATACATTTGATCAAAATCGGGATAATATCGGTCACAAGAAATCGCCTAGCCTATTAATATTATAAATATATATATATTTTTTTTTGTATTTCAATGACTAAATTTATCCACATTATTGATTTGCACAACTGCAAAAGTGTCTAAAAAAAACTGAGGGAGTTATTTAGTTATTTTTATCAATGCTTCAGAGATTCTTGGTAATTTCTATTACATTTTTAAGTTGTTCTCTGAAATTATTGTTGTTGGAATGTGTTACATACAAATGTATTAGGACAGATATGCGATTAAAGTTAAACGGGAAATTTCTAATTAGTGAAAATACAACCTACTCTATTTCAATTATATTTTTACGTTTCCGTAACTACGAGGGTTGTTTATGAAGTCTTGACATCCACAGAATAAATTAATAAATTAATAAATTCAATAAAACCACTGTAAAATGTATTTTATGCTTTCAGTAGGTAGACTTTTCAACAAAAATAAATCACAGCCCAGATCTTTCGGAAAGACAAATATTATTTGAGATTCAGAATTGCTAAGCTTTTTTCTTATCAGCTTTGTAAGCCAAATTGAAATTTCAAAAAGTCAACGAATAGCAGATCTGATTCTTTGTAAGATGTTTATAATTATATTCGGCCAATTAATGGATGATTTAAAGTTTTTGTTAAAAATAAACAAAATAACTTACAACAAAGTAAAATGGCACCATTAACAATTCATTCATTGACGTCGACAAAATAACAAAAAAAAATAAAAAATAAATAAAATAAAAACTAAAAGAAATAATAATAATAATAATAAAGTCAAAACAGAAAGGGGCACTAAAAGAATTCACGAAAAAGTATTTCACGTATAAAAGAACGAACGAACGTAGAACGCTTACAATGTCATCAAAATGAAATATGTATTTAATGCATAATGAAAATAAAGTTTATTATGATGTTGATGATGCATATGCCGACTATTGCCGTCATAGTTTTTTTTCGTTTTATTTTATTTCTAAGGACAGACACTAAGAAAAAAAAACCAAACTAACGAAAAACATCAACTATAAAAATTGAAATTCATACACTATCATACATACATTTGTATGTATGGACTTTAATATTATAATAATTATAGTGGATTGGCGAAAAAAATTATACGTATTTAGTAAATTAATGCATACATACTCGTACTCGTATGTAAATAAATTCACTCGAAGAATTCTGTTGAAGGAATTCACCGCAAATACACACAATTTACCTTAAACAAGTAAGAGTGTAAAATTTGGCTATACTGAATCTTTGATACCACCTTGATTTTACGTTTACTTATTGTACTATTTATAACCAATTTAAACAAAATATTTGAGGAAGTAAACAAACACGCTGAATTATTTTTTGAGGTGTCTCTATGTCTCTATTTATTGTAGGTTATATCTTAGAACAATAATGCCTCATTTACTCCATTTTAAATACCAACCTGCTCGAAATAATAACAAACAATACTATCGTAATTTTGCCCAAGCAAATGGTTTATTTTATGAATTAGCGTGATTTTAACAGACACCCAAAGATACAGACGCTATCTCAAATTGATTTTTACAACGACCAAGAATATATATACTTTAGATGTGTTACAAACGGATTGACAAACTGATCGACCCTCTCTATGTCCAGTGGTGTGATGGGTTAATAAATGGAATGTCAAAAACTTTTCTTAATATTATTAAAAAAAATATATAAAAGTATACTAATAACTAGTAAGAAAATTATAGTCGGTCTAGACCGATTATACGATACCATAATTGGATATAGAAAATAAGTATTAATCAAATTTGAGTGGCATTGTTATAAGTCTTTTGCCTTCAGATATGAAAAAGTTCATATCGGATGCTACATTTATAAGGGGACTAAGTCGAAAAATGGACCGATCCCCCCATATTTGGTAAAGTAACTTAATTTGCAATAAAAAAAAATGCAAACCTAATTTGAGAAAAATCTGTGCAATATTTTTGTTGTTGATAGGTTTAAGTGAAGATTGGGAATCAGCTTCACATTGGGGCTATGACTAAGAATTGTCCTATAGAGTTTTACCGAATTCATATTTGCGACCTGTAGTTTAATTACGAGGATTACATGGACACACAGACGGACGGACGTACAGACGGACATCGCTAAATCGAATCAGAAAGTGATTCTGAGTCGATCGTTATAATAAAAGATGGGTCTAGGTCGAATATTTTTGGTACTTACAAACATCGGCTCAAAATCATTATACCCTGACCACTTTGTGGTATCTATAATATTATTAGGCTAGGCGATTTCTTGTGACCGATGTTTTGTTCTACCGTTTTATCCCGATTTTGACAAAACGTATATTATTTGAAAGGTATTTCTTTTTAGCGGTTTTGCAGATTTACAGATTTTTAAATTTTTTCCTTTATTTTGAGTAAATTGCATTTAAAGTTGCTACTAACACATACATAAAATTAAACAATGCTATGTGTGTGTTTATTAAATTTGTTAATGTGTTTGTGATAAAAATGAGTTTGTTTTTTTTTTTGTGTTGATTTGTGAATTGGATATAATTGATTAGCATATTTAATGAAAAAATAAATTTTCTAGAATTTGCACTCATATTTCGAGGGCTGGAATCTGCTAGTAGTGTATAATTTGCTATCATTTAGCAAGTAAATATTTTACATGAAATTCTTCTGTGTTGGGGAAAATTTTAATTTTTCATTATGTTTGTATACATAAAAATTTTTAATCCTAATGATATCCGTCTGCCTATTTAAATCACTATCACGCCCTCAATAGGTGAGAGGGCTTGCATGTTTACATTCCAAATGATATTCCAATTATGCTGAAAGTATTTTTAAAAGCAGTTTGGTATTTCAAATAAGTTATGTCTATATACTAAGTCAAAATGTACGGGTGAATATAAGAAAATACCTCGAAACGATCTACATATATACAATTTTGCATTTTGGTACAATTTCATTTATAAATAAGAGGCGAATACAAACAATGAACAGTTGTTATCGACTAAATATTTTTAATCCTAAAAGATTTGTCTCCTCTGTCATTATTTAAAAATTGTTTTAAATTGAAAGACATTTCATAATTTCTGATATACAAGGAAGAGATTCAAAAATAAAATTGGAAATGGTGTAGAATTATTATTGATGAAAAATGTCTTTATTTGTTCCTAATCTATATATTAACATGCAAAGAAAAAAAATTATTCCCTTTTTACGCAAAATGCAGGCACGGATGAGTGTGAAATTTGGCATATAGCTCTTATGGAGCAGAGGCGGAGAATGATAAAAATATATTAAATAAAATAAAATAAAATATTTATAATTCGTTACAGCCTGTTAACGCGAATGATTTAAATTGTACATCACACGCCCTGTGTTGAATTGTGAGCCTTTAGGCTCATTTAAATATTTATAAATTTTTTTGTATATATATAGATTTAAAAAACATTGAAAGAAAAACATTGAATGAAAAAATAATATTTCCTAGAATTTGCACTCGAATTTCGAGTGCTGGGCTATACTAGTGAAACTATGATATTTAAAAATCTTTTGAATTTCTTTATTATTCGCTTAAAATACTTTAGGGGCCAAACAATAATATTTGAACTTAACATTCTTAACCCTTAACGAACACAGACAAGCTTTTCGGCACTTATAATTGTCGAGGCAAGAGATAGGCAAATATGTCTTAAAGTAATTTGTAGAGGAAGGTTGGGCAGTACATCTCCTCTGGTCCCACTAGTGCGTAAATAGGACAAGCAGCCCTCAACATTAGTAAGAAATTTAAGGGCCAAGTTTGTGTGAATTTCGAACTGTCCACACGACTCCAACATGTGTCTGCCTGTCGGTTGAAACGAAATAAAACTCTGTCTTAGAATTTGAAGCAATGCATTCTTTCTTTTTTTTCTGTTTATCGATAACAATCAATTAAAAAAGACGTACGTGTTGATGTTTCAGTTTGTAATTTTTCCAGAAGTTGTATTTATCGAAATTAAGTTATGGACAAGCAAAATTATGAGCCCATAGAAATTATAATTAGGTGCAAAATACTAATCCGCCAAAAAGTCTAATAAACAACTTTTTTGGGAGTATGATCTCAGAGCAACAGCGCTCATCTTTCGATCTCTTTGAATTATGCATCCATATTAGTCAATATGTATGACTGCACAAATATTTTTTGCTTTCAACTCATGCCGACATTTCCCATACATTCGGCCTTATTATGAGTGTCGTTGTCGTATTTGGGCAGTTGTCGTAGTCGTTGTCGTGTTAATATTTTTTGGTATCATGTAAAATTTACGACAACGATATTTTATTTTTTTTTGTGATATAATTAGATTGGCGGTAGCTCCAGATAGTCATAATGCCAGGTTATACGACATATGGATCCCTACACAACCTATGCCTTCGCAAGCCAGGTTGGGGAGAGCCATTTGATTTCAATCTTCAAAGCTATCAAAACGATCGGTTATGTAACATAATAACAACCATCGAAACATGTTATCCCTCGACCGGAAATAAAAGAAACGACGAAAACGACATTTATTCGATGAAACGTGAATTACTGCAGAAAGCATGAACTTAGGTACATAACCCAACTTCATGCCAAGCAGCAACCACGAGGCTCACAAAACAAAAAACCGTAACGTTTTGCCCTTTACCCGGAGGATTGACGCGACGAAAACGATGTTCATTCATTGAAAAGCAAACTACTAATGAACGACATTTTAGTAATAGATTACAAATAACAGATTGTTTCATAACTCTCACAAGTTTAAATAATTATGAATAACCAGGTCATAGAAACTGTCAAAAGACAGCTGTTTTTGGCGGTATTAACAATATTAATTTATAAAAACATAAAACAAAATGTTAAGTGTTGTCACTTTTTCATCTTCTGAAGACGAAGAGGATTATACTACGGTTGAATATATAATATTATGCGAAGGCTTTTTTCTACAATTTAAAAATTTTTAAAAATTAAAAAATTAAAAATTATTGTTATTATTAAATTTTCTGTTGTAAATCCATTTTAAATTTTTTTTAGCTTGTCGTGAACAAAAACTTTAACGACAATTTTTATAATATTTCACATTTAAACACGCCACTCATGGTACCGAAAATTGAAATATAATTGCTAACGGTGTTGCATTTTGTCGTTTATAAGGCCGATTATGCTCAAATTTTCCTGAATTCATAAAAATTGCTAAACATTATTAGAGAATTTACTCTTAAAATTCATAAAATTGCTTTTAAAATGACCTAGTATAAGTTGTAGTTGTAGGCATGGCTGAATAAATCACTTTTCAATAATGGCTGAATAATTTTCAATTTTCAGAATTTTGAATAGACCCTCAATATCTGAAGTTATCGGCAAAAAAAGGTTTTTTCAACACTTCACGGACTAAAATAGTTTTAACTATATCAGTTTTTAAACGATGTAAAATTTTTTAACGGTTTCAGAAAGACGAATAGTTAAGTTTTGCAAATATATATAATTGTTTATACTTTTTTTTGCCGATAACTTCAGATTTTAGGGTCTATTAAAAATTCTCATAATTGAAAAGGGAGTTAGTAAACCAGGCCTACAACTTGGACTAAATAGTTACTAAGCGATCAAATAGTATATTTAGTAAAACGAATTTGATATTTAAATTTAAATTTTCAACAATAATTTCGATATTAAATTCTATTGAGACAATTTTACATTATTTTTAACGGATCGTATAAAGAAAAACTGCGATCTCATTTTTTAGGATATAAAAATTTCTAAAAATTTATTTAAGTATTTCTACCAATCAGTTCATGTTAATATGCATATCAAATAAAAGAGGACAATTCCTAAAAACTAAAGCAATTTGTTGTGTACATTTTTTAGAACGAAAAATTTTAAATAATGTCCTTTAAAAATATTATAATTTCATACCCTTGAGCATTTCCAATATATATTTCTCATCAGAATATGTAAAAAAATACACTATTCGAAAAAAGTGCAAATAAAACGCGACATTTTTTGTCAGAAAAGAAAACGGCATAATATTAAAAAAAATCATTTTTTTTTAATGATAAAGCAATCAAGGTTAGAAAAATACTGGACAGTATTTGTTGGACTTGAACAAGACCATATACATTTGAAACTAGAGATCGTATATAGAAAACTGTGTACTCAGTTTTCCTACTCTTGATCTTTTCTCCTCTGTTAAAGGATATAAAAATAATCAATCTAGGTATCAAATTAAAGACGATCTCTGGAAATTAAAATTATTTTTATTTTGATTTATTGGGACGCTACATTTTTGAAAAAGTACTTTAAAATGTAAATCGTTTCAGATTTAGAACAATCGATAGAAAAATAAAAAAAATATTTTATTTTTACTATAATTAAAACAGGAAAGGGCAATTCGTGTAACAAAAAAAATTAAAATTAATTTTAAAAAAATAAATTGATATCATATTTTCAGATAAAAAAAAAAGGATTTTTCTAAAACAAATGATTTTGGAAAAAAAATGAGTATAAATTCTCAAAAATAACCAGCAGCAATCTCTTTGTGATCTTTGAACTCATTTTCACAAAAACTTGACATTGTGGAATTATTTGGAATGCTGATATTCTCTAGAATAAAGTTAGAGAAATAAAAAAATTTTAAAATATAACTAACTAGCTGAACCCGGTGTGCTTCGCTACCCCCCATCGTTATAAAATGAAATAAAATAAAAAAAAATATTTATACATTAACAAAATATTATTTATTTAATTTAGAATTAATTATTGCACTAACAACTTTATATAGTCAAGGGCTTAGTAGAAGTTATTATGGATTTTAATTTTTCTAAAAAGGGCGTGGTCCCGCCCAGTTTTCTTGTAGTAATATTTCTATTAATTTCAATACGATATATACCAAATATCATCGCCGTAGGTTAAAAAATGGCCGAGATATGACGATTTTTAATTTTGGGTTGTATGGGCGCCCCTTTGCCCACTAACAACTTTATATAGTTAAGGACTTATTATTTCACAAAAATATCCTTTTGTGAAAATTTCATGACGATCCTTCCAGTAGTTTAGAAGATATTACAATTTTTTTGTTTTTCTAAAAAGGGGCGTGGTCCCGCCCACTTTTCTTCTGGTATGTATTTCTATTCATGCCAATACCATATGTACCAAATATGACCGCTGTAGGTCAAAAAATTTCCGAGATATGACGGTTTCAAATTTTGGGTTATATGGGCGTGGCGTGGGCGTGTCCAATCAAAACTTTATATAGCTTATTATTCCTTCCAGAGTCAAGGTAACACGCTCTGAAAATTTCAGGAAGATCGGTTCAGGGGTTTGGCCTCCTATAAAGCACAAACACACATTCATTTTTATATACATATATAGATAGATTGAAAGCAGATTAATTATAATTTAAGGTAAAATACGGCGAAAAAGGGGGGATTTGGTAATCAAAAAATGTATGGCTACCTTACTTGTAGATAAAAAGTGTATAAAACTTTAGGTAAATACATATTACAAAAAAAGTATTTTGTATAGCAAACATTTTAGTGGTATAAGTAAGTATCTGTTTTAAAAAAGGGGGCGGTGAAGTGGGCGTGGTTCATAGTTATATGGCGACGTTAACAGTACTAAGAGCAATATATACCAAATAAAAAAAATCCGTTGGAAGGAACAAATTTGTACAGAGAACAAAAAGTTTAAAACTTTCAAACAAAATTTGGCGTGAAAAGGGGGCGTGAAAGGGGCGTGTCATAAGAAATGTTTATTTCTACCTCGCCTGGAGTATAATGTGTATACAATTTGAAGTAAATCTGTTAAAAACTATATGGGAGCAATTACATAATTTTAAAAAAGTGGGCGTAAAAGTGGGCGTGGTCGAAAAAAGTACCCTATTAATCATGCCAGAGTCCCAGTTTAATGCTGTGAAAATTTCAGGAAGATCGGTCCAGAAGTTTGGTCTCCTATAAGCTACAAACAAACAAATAAACAAACACACATTCCATTTTATATATACAGATAAGAGAGTATGAGAGGAGAAATACGAACACGTTTGCAAGGAATTTCCAGACCTTTTATCACCTATTGAAAGAACTAGTTTTAGGAGTTTAAATAACATAACAGAACATTTTTTAGGCAATAGAAAAGCTTAAAACTACAAAGAAATCGTCCGCAACATCGTGTGTTCTCCCTTTCGGTGAAATGGGTGGAAATATGTCACTGAATATACACTTTTTTAGATAGACTCTTTCATTTGATACCCATATAGATCATAGCTGATGGGTAGAAATATTTAAATAAATTTTTTGAAAGTTCTATATCCTTAAAAATGTTCAAACAACTATAAACAATTTCAAACAATTATAAGAGTAATATAACTATAATTGCAATGTTTAATCTATTCACTTAACACGTCTGATTAAAAATGTTCATAGATTAATTATGATTTAATAATCTAACCCAAAAAAAACAAAGTTTTTATTAAAACTCGAGACTATTTTAAAATTAACCTGTGGTCACAACAAGTCTATGGACATAGTTTCAGATCGATCGGATGAGGTGAAATGGGGTTAAATTCACTCCGTGACTGTGCGTGACTGTGCGTGCCTGTGCGTGACTGAGTCAAAGTTAATCTTTTTTCACAGCAAGTGTATGTACCAAGTTTCAGATCGATCGGATGAGGGGAAATGACATTTAGATCAATCCGTGACTGTGCGTGACCATGCGTGACTGTGCGTGACTTCCCCAAAATTAATCTGTAGTCACAACAACACTATGGGCCAAGTTTCAGATCAATTGGATAAGGGGGAATGGGGTTGCCCCACGACAGACAGAGAGATTGAGTTAAAAGAAAGAGTTTAAAAATATAATGCTTTTTTCTTCTCTTTCACACAGTTATTATTACTAGCAAATTCCAGCCCTCGAAATTTGAGTGCAAATTCTAGGAAATTTTATTTTTTCATTAAATAAAAACCCTAAAGGTATGCTAATCAATTATAGCCAATTCGAGAATCAACACAAAAAAAAAAACAAAATCATTTTTATTACAAACGCATTAACAAATTTAATAAACACACACATAGCATTATATAATTTTATGTATGTGTTAGTAGCAACTTTAATTGCAATTAAAATAAAGGAAAAAAAATTAAAAATCTGTAAAACTGCAAATAGGCTTAAAAGAAATACCTCTCAAATAATATACGTTTGGTCAAAATCGGGATAAAACGGTAGAACAAAACATCGGTCACAAGAAATCGCCTAGACTATTAATATTATAGATTGCAAATAGTAAAACTAAAAATAAAAAAAGAAAAATATTTTTAAATCTATAAACTTATGTATTATTTTATATGTATATTCGATAAATATAAATTAATTAATTTCGATGGTGGAATTATCTTTGTGCTTACATTGTGCATGCTGAGAACTGTAACAATTTTCTGAGTGAACTTAAAAGGAAAACTACTTTTAGTGGATACCGCAGTTCCATCTTCATATATGCATATGTATGAACTGCCTACCATATGTTTGTATTGGATGGGTGGATAGATAGTTGCTTTAATATACAAACATACATATATACACATCCATATGTATGTACATAAATATATTATTTTTATTATAGGAGTGCAACATTTGTCTGCAATATGCAACACATTTGAAAACATCAAATTCATATATTGTAATGAAAAAAAATATATATATGTATATACATATGTACATATATGTATATAATGACAAAAATATTCTTTTCGTACTGCATGCAGGCATGCATGCATGTCTTTCCGTCAGTCTGTCGGTAGTTTTGCGTTAACTAAGAAAACAGATAAATTTGTGCATAATTTGAGGAGGTGGAGATGGTAAAACGACATCTTTCTGGTGGCAAAAATACTTTTCGCGCAATAATCTTTAAATAGATACATTTTCAATAAGAATTATAAAAATAGTTTTGTTTTTATTTAGTTCAGTTTTCTTTAGTTAAGCAAGAAAATTGCTTACATCTTAAATGCTGTAAGTAATTTTTATTGTACTGCTTATTTCTGTATGCACATTTCTATATTGCACTCGCACTCAAACTCGCACTCGCGCTCGCACAAACACACACAAACACCATAGACATTTATATGTATGTTCTTATAATAAATCTACATACATATGTACATATATTGTCATGCAATCAAAAATAACGTGTCACATGCTGTTTGCAATATTCGCATTGAATTTTGTTTTGCAGTTTTTTTTTTTGCTTTATTTATTTTTATTGTCAGCCAAAATACTTTGAAATGCATACACGTACGTTTGAATGTGTTTGTGTGTGTGTATTTCAACTTCATTCAGTAAATTAGAGATTATTACATTCGCTTTTTTTTATTATTTTGGTTTGTTTGTTTGTTATTTTTTGCTCACTGGTCTTTGGTTAATTCCATTTATTTTATTTATTTATTTGTTTTTTGCTCACATTAGCAATTTTCACTTTTTTTTTTTGGTTACGTCAAAGATTTTCAGGGAATATTTTTAAGTTCGAAAGAAACGTGAATAGATACAATTTAGAATTTAAACATGCAATTATTGTTTTTCACCATAAAAGAGTATGAAACATATTCGAAACGTAAAAAAATGTACATAACGTGTTCCAAATAAACGATTTGAACCCAATCCCACTTAATAACAGGCGTGGCGGAAAATATAAAAATTATTGAAAATAAAAATACAGTTAACAGCGTTCCTACTGCTAAAAGCTTTTGAAGTTTTTGGACAAACTATGTACGAAATAAAAATTGAAAATACTCTATGACTCAGAGACACCGAGTGCAATGTTTAATTACAAATTGGCAACATTAAGTCTGACAGGGTTCCTTCAAACAAAAACTCTTGATAAATTTTTATATAAAAAATTTGGGCAACAATATTTCAATAACAATTTAATGGCTTTTTGGTCTCATGACAAATTAAATCAAAAAAAAAAAAAAACGAAAATAAAATGTACTCGTAATTCTTATCGTACACGTTCAATAGGAAAAACGATGTTACATATCGAAATTAAATAAAATTTTTGTATATAATGTACAAAGTATTTTTGAAGCTACGGTGTAATATGATTAAGAACCATATTTATTGAGGTCGAACATTAAATGCTTGTATGCATAGGTAAACACAACAATGTATGTACCCTACATGCCCGAATGCTTTTATATATCTAGGGCCATTGTTTGTTGGCTCTAATATTTTTTTTTTGAGTTGAAGCAATAGCCAGAAGGATGCTGAAGATGAACAAGTCGCTTTGTTCGAAAGTAGCTACTCCATCTAGCGCTGTCTTCAATTTTTTCCAAATTCCTCTTACATTGCATAAAGTATTATCTTTTCTAATATTAGAAAATGACATGATCTCGAACCGAACTATAAATAACTAATTATTTTTTTTAACTTTATGCCATTTGAACTAAATGATTAAATTTGTAAAATTTTTAAGTGACAATTATTTGTTGAATTTTGCTTCCTAATCTCTATTTTCAAATAAGAAAATGTAAACGGCATTTTCCTTAAAAAGTGTAGTTAAAACATTTTAAGATAGCCCCCCCAGAAATAATTCAATGTTGAAAAAATCATTTTAGGTGTGGCAAGCGTAGCGACGTAATAAATTGACTATCCATTCTTTAGCGAAGAGTAAACACGTTGAAAAGGGCACAAGTAAATGCATTTCATGTATTTACGATTTCGGAAAAGCCAATAACTTCGCTTATCAGAACCATTCACAGGTGTTATGTTGAAATTTATATTTTGGTTACAACCATATCGTTCATTTAAAAGATTTAAAGCAAAATTTCAATTTTAATGTTGAAATGCATTTGATAAGAGTTGTTTCTTCTTCTTCTTTTTTATTTGTAAGTGACATCTCGCTTTAACCTGTAATATCATAATTTTTGTTGGTGTTTAGCTTCTGACACGTAATCGTATGCGTTATTCAGATAATAGAACTATTCGCATTTTTTTAAAGAATTATTAGACTTTGTATTTCGTTTATACTTGTTTTATGATTTTGAGCCGATAGAGACAAATAAAGAGCTTCTGTCAAAAGAAGAGAAAAGTAATAAAAACAATGCTACAACTTAAAACACACCTTTTTATAAGACGGCTTGAAAAGTTTTTTAGAACACAAAGTGTAGTAAAACACACAACAAACAGCATCAACAGAAGTAATCTTTTTACAAAGCTTACGAAAAACCGGTTAGACAACTACAACTCCATTGACAATACAAAATCGACACAGCGATAGTAATAACAACATGCTTTGTAATTTAACCAACAAAACAACAACAAAGTTCAAAAAAAAAAATAAATAAAAATGGTTTAAATTAACAAAAATTCATGAAACATGCATTGAAAAATTTATTGAACATTAAAGAGGTACATTTCTGATATCTAGTTTTCACGGTGTCATATAAACTGACAACAAACATTTGCCTCAACTGATAGCTCGTAATTTTCGTTACATCTTATAAACTCAAAAAAAATCCGGCTGTCGAACAAAAACAAATTGCCAACATGTTGGCAATTTCATTTTAGATGTCAAATGTTGCCAGGGGTTGCAAATGACAAAACATTATAACCTGTTACAACATAACTAACAACATTTGACGTTGAAAATGACATAGTAAAAAGCAGGCATAACAGCTCTGGCCGGATAATCTTTTATAAAAGTAACATTAACCCTCTTATGCTCTTACATCTACACGCACAGAGGGGTAAATTTCTATTTCACAATACAATTGCAAAAACAGCGTAACATGTGAGACATAAAAAAAAATCGGTGTGACTTAAAATTGTGTTGGTGAAAAAATTATAATATGTAATAACCTGTTTGAAAACGAAAAATGAAAAATAAAAAATGAAAAATGAAAAATAAAAAATGAAAAATAAAAAATTAAAAATTAAAAATAAAAATGAAAAATAAAAAATTAAGAATGAAAAATAAAAAATGTAAAACGAAAAATTAAAAATTAAAAATGAAAAATAAAAAATTTTAAATAAAAAATAACAAACGAAAAATTAAAAATAAAAATAAAGAATGAAAAATAAAAAAAAATTAAAAATAAAAAATTAAAAATAAACATGATATAAAAAATGTAAAATGGAAAATAAAAATGTAAAATGAAAAATAAAAAATTAAAAATGAAAAACAAAAACTAAAAAATGAAAAATTAAAATGAAAAATTAAGAATATAAAATGAAAAATGAAAATTAAAAATAAAAAATGTAAAATGAAAAATAAAAAATTTAAAATAAAAAATGAAAAATGAAAAACGAAAAATTAAAAATTAAAAATTAAAAATTAAAAATTAAAAATTAAAAATTAAAAATTAAAAATTAAAAATTAAAAATTAAAAATTAAAAATTAAAAATTAAAAATTAAAAATTAAAAATTAAAAATTAAAAGTTAAAAATTAAAAATTAAAAATTAAAAATTAAAAATTAAAAATTAAAAATTAAAAATTAAAAATTAAAAATTAAAAATTAAAAATTAAAAATTAAAAATTAAAAATTAAAAATTAAAAATTAAAAATTAAAAATTAAAAATTAAAAATTAAAAATTAAAAATTAAAAATTAAAAATTAAAAATTAAAAATTAAAAATTAAAAATTAAAAATTAAAAATTAAAAATTAAAAATTAAAAATTAAAAATTAAAAATTAAAAATTAAAAATTAAAAATTAAAAATTAAAAATTAAAAATTAAAAATTAAAAATTAAAAATTAAAAATTAAAAATTAAAAATTAAAAATTAAAAATTAAAAATTAAAAATTAAAAATTAAAAATTAAAAATTAAAAATTAAAAATTAAAAATTAAAAATTAAAAATTAAAAATTAAAAATTAAAAATTAAAAATTAAAAATTAAAAATTAAAAATTAAAAATTAAAAATTAAAAATTAAAAATTAAAAATTAAAAATTAAAAATTAAAAATTAAAAATTAAAAATTAAAAATTAAAAATTAAAAATTAAAAATTAAAAATTAAAAATTAAAAATTAAAAATTAAAAATTAAAAATTAAAAATTAAAAATTAAAAATTAAAAATTAAAAATTAAAAATTAAAAATTAAAAATTAAAAATTAAAAATTAAAAATTAAAAATTAAAAATTAAAAATTAAAAATTAAAAATTAAAAATTAAAAATTAAAAATTAAAAATTAAAAATTAAAAATTAAAAATTAAAAATTAAAAATTAAAAATTAAAAATTAAAAATTAAAAATTAAAAATTAAAAATTAAAAATTAAAAATTAAAAATTAAAAATTAAAAATTAAAAATTAAAAATTAAAAATTAAAAATTAAAAATTAAAAATTAAAAATTAAAAATTAAAAATTAAAAATTAAAAATTAAAAATTAAAAATTAAAAATTAAAAATTAAAAATTAAAAATTAAAAATTAAAAATTAAAAATTAAAAATTAAAAATTAAAAATTAAAAATTAAAAATTAAAAATTAAAAATTAAAAATTAAAAATTAAAAATTAAAAATTAAAAATTAAAAATTAAAAATTAAAAATTAAAAATTAAAAATTAAAAATTAAAAATTAAAAATTAAAAATTAAAAATTAAAAATTAAAAATTAAAAATTAAAAATTAAAAATTAAAAATTAAAAATTAAAAATTAAAAATTAAAAATTAAAAATTAAAAATTAAAAATTAAAAATTAAAAATTAAAAATTAAAAATTAAAAATTAAATATTAAAAATTAAAAATTAAAAATTAAAAATTAAAAATTAAAAATTAAAAATTAAAAATTAAAAATTAAAAATTAAAAATTAAAAATTAAAAATTAAAAATTAAAAATTAAAAATTAAAAATTAAAAATTAAAAATTAAAAATTAAAAATTAAAAATTAAAAATTAAAAATTAAAAATTAAAAATTAAAAATAAAAAATAAAAAATGAAAAATGAAAACTAAAATGAAAAATTAAAAATAAAAACTGTAAAATGAAAAATGAAAAATAAAAAATTTAAAATGAAAAATAAAAAATAAAAAATTTTTAATTTTGAAAAAAAAAAAATTTAAAATTAAAAATAAAAAATGAAAAATAAAAAATGAAAAAATAAAAAATGAAACATGAAAAATTAAAAATTAAATATTAAAAATGAAAAATTAAAAATAAAAAATTAAAAATATATAAGTAAAAACTAAAAATAAAAAATGAAAAACAAAAAAAGGAAAAATAAAAAATGAATAATGAAAAATAGAAAATGAAAAACGAAAAATGAAAAATAAAAAACGAAAAATTGAAAATTAACCAGTTGAAAAAATAATAATAATAAATATTTTTATATTAGCAGAGCCCCTGCAGTTGATAGTGCTATAAGTGATACATAGATGACGCTTTCTGTTTGATTTTAAAAAAGTGCCATAAAAAAATCTTTAATTTCTTTGTTCTTTAATCTCGCCTGTGATCGGACTCACATGATTTTTTTTTTTAAAGAAAGGGTTTCGACTAAAAACTATGCAAAAATATTAAAATTAAATATAATTGGGTTTTTTAGATTTTATGGACCAAAACGTGAAGACCGCTAAAAACCGGCCCTGTGCAATATGAGATAGAAAATTTAAAATAAACCCATAAGTCTTTTAACAAAAAATAACTGCACAACGTATTAAATTTCATTAAAAACTTAAATTTCACTCTTTATTTACAACTAAAAAAAAAACTTATAATTTACATATTTATAGATAATTAAAATAAAATTAAATGCTATTCTTTGTTGCGAAATTTATAAAAACAATTATTTTTTTATGAGTTTCATGAATTTAACTTGCATTTTGTACAATATGCATGTGTTTCGGAAGTACAATTTGGCATTTAACATTTTCTTTTCCCAAACTTTCTAGGAATTCACACCAATAATTTAGTTGATCATATCTAACATCATTCGGAGGAAAATAAGTTCTTTTGCTTTTTGATGGAAAATAATATTGGGTAGGTCGGCCAACTTGCCGTTTTTCAATAGCCACAAAGCTATAATTTTCTGTATTCAAAAATCGGATGGTTCTCTGGTACAGTGTTGTCCCCTGCTCTACAATAAACTTCGAAAGCATATGAAAAACGTTTTGATTCGCATTTATAGGGATTGGCTGGCATACACTGACGAGTTGGATTGCCACTCATTTTTTGCACACATTTGTTCATCAATTAAAAGGCGCTTGTTGCATTGCAACTTATTAAAGCGTTTAATAAGAAGACGGACTTTGTGAAGAAGATTATGGTTTTCGTTGAAATTTATGGATGAATTATCATTGAAATGAAGATTGCTAATGAGCTCCTCGAAACATCTTACCGTCATTGTATTTCTTATCGCTTCTAATGAATGGTTAGCACAATAAAACCCAATAAAACATCTGTATAGCGATGCACAGAGATAAACATCAATACTCCAATAAATTTTCTGAGTTCCAGTTCATGGGTTTTAAATTTGCTGCTAATGTCCTTTTGGTGAGCATAGAGATTCATTTGGTTCGAAAGATACTGTAAAATCTCTTTGTTAAGGATATACGAAAATATTCCTAGGGGGTTTTTAATTTGGCTAGTTCATACGGCATGGTATTATTACCTCTAAAGTGAAGATCGGTTGCTGGTATCTGAAGGTAATCTTTTTGCCAAGACACATTTTTAAATTCTGGCGAGTCCTGTTTCATTTCACTTACATATCCACGGAAAGTAAATGGAATATTTCAAGTTGTTTCCTCTGAAGAAGATAACTCTGTACTTTCGTAACTAAAATCTTAATCAAATAGAGAAATATCACAATCATAATCGCAGCTGTTATTTTCATCAAACATAGATTCCATTAAATCGTTTACATTATCATCCGTTAGGTTTTGTAGAACATGAAAACCTTTTCTATATGATATTTCTCTTCAAAAAAGTATTAAAAAATAATCAATGGCCAAATCAATGCACAAAGCTGCTATTTGGCGGCCTTAGGATAGTAAACAGATTTGATAACAAAACAAAAGATTTTTTAAGTATAAATATATTCTTGGTTTTACGACACTCCATACTACTTACCAACAAAATTATTAAGTTATTAATAAAATAGAAATATTTTTTATTTATTTTGCAAAAATAATTTTTGTAAGAAACACTTATTAATACGCCCTTTCTTAATTTCTATTTTACATAAAAATAAGTGTTAAATAAAATAAGACAAAGGGGAAAGAGAACCATAACAATAACAATCTTTGGAATGTAAGCTTTCGAATGACTCCTTTTAAAGATTACAACAAAATTGAACACCGCTTTTTAGCGGCCTTGGGCATTAGAGGGTTAAAACAATCGTCATACGATGTAAGCACTCTAAATTTAAGTAGATATTTTTCAGTATCCTCCAACAACTAAAATCAATAAAAAAAATTTTTAGAGAGAATGAGAGATAGATAATTGCGGAGAGTAAATTATATTCTGTGAGCATGTTATTAACACTTTTTTGTGAACGTGTGTATTTTGGATTCTAAAATCATCTTAAATCAGCCGGACTGATTTTTGCCGAATTTGCATGGAATAGAATATTTGTAATATATGTATTCAAAGAATTTGGAAGGTAAAATCCTTCAGAATCCGAAATTATCGTATTTTCATTTAATTTTTCTTAAAAAACTCTATATATTGAGAAACTTCAAAACGGATATAATGTCAAGAAAACGAAATTGTGGAAATAAATATGATCTATTCTGCTGCTATTAAGACCTGTGTGAATTGTGTGAAACAATTGTGAAGGGGGTGTGAGACCACAATGAACAGAAAGTAGGCGTTTTTTAATAATACTGAAAATTATTCAAAACAATAATTAACAAGCACTTATCTCCACTAAGTTTTACAGTTAATATCCTGAGTACGGCAATTTACGCCGCTTTCAAAATAAACGGCTAAAATTACAATTTCTAATATTTTTAATTTTATCTCTTGTATTTGCTTGATATTAAATTTTTGAATTAGTTGAAATAAATAACTAATATGTAAATATTGATAATTTACATTTAGCTATAAATTCAACAAGAATATTTTCGGGTATAAACTCGACACTTGTTCTTCGATAGGAAGATTTACCATTGTATTTTCCAACAATGGCCGAGTTATCATCAAGCATCGCTGTCCGCCTAAGGAATGTTTCACTGCCTTTCAATTCAAATCACGTCACTTTTGTATGTGTTCTTGTTGTCGTAGTTTTTTTTTTTTTTTATGAAAAGTGAAAAATCTTTTCTTTGCTATCCTAGTCGGGCATTTGACGGAAAAAAGCAAAACAATTTCAATTTTCTGCCTTACAGTTTGTCCGTATATACAAGAAATGTTGGTTGGACGGTCGTTGAATTTGTCTCACTGTCTGCCGGCTGTGGGCAATGCTTTAGATTCGCGTGCATATTGTTTTTATGAATGCACTGACGATTTTGTTGGCATCAGCAAACACAAACATGTGATTTGAATTTATAAAAATTTCAAAATCTTATTTGAATCTATATTTAAATTGTTGTCAATTTTGAATTTTTCCTAAGATCTATTTTAAGCTTAACACAAATTCAGCAACAGCAACACCAACAAATAGACACACGAAGAAAACAAACAAATTAATAAAATGAAAACATCCAAAAATAAAACTACACATTTCGTGTATGTGCTCGTACGTATGTATGTATGTATGTATGTATGTATGTTTACCAACAGTAAATCCTTAGGCATGACGATAACTACGACGAGTTTAATTTAAAAATTTAATTTAAAAACTCATATAAATCTGTGTCGTCAAAAGTGCTTCTACGTAGTACCAAAATATGTTTATGTAGTGTGTAGACATATGTCGTATATGTCGCATGACATACAATTTAATTTTCATACGAAAAATGTCAAATGTTTAACTACATTCACAAAAATCAAATTTATCGTTTTTGCTGAATTCCTTAAAAACGAATCAATTTTGGTTGGCGATTTTTTTTTTCATTCCGAGACAAAATTCGATTCTGATAACCGAGATTTCCCAGCAGTGTATGCTAAAAAAAAAATTAACTTCAATTGGCAATTAAAAACTAAACCACTAGTTTGAAAATATGCACAAACACAAGGCAATAAAGAAAATATAACTAGGTAAATACGAGTAGTTGAAATGTATGTACATACATACATATGTATGTGTGTAATTACATGCCGAATACACACACATACATATATCAACCGATTATGTGTATTCTTTCATTGTACCCTCAAACGGAAATTGATAAAAATGATCATAAAATGTACATAAAATACCTCTACATACATACTCGTAGATGCATACATTTTAACTTACGATATTTTTATTATTTTTTTCGTCTTGTTTTTTCCGTTTATTTTGTTGTTGTTGTACACAAAAATAGTTGCGGATATCCGGTCATAAACAACGTTTAGCAAATCAAAGCAAACATTGCCACTCATCGCAATCGGTTTAAATTAAAATTGTTCATGTGAGTGTATTTGTGTGGATGAATAAATCAAATTTATTCAAGCACCGATATTAACCCTTTGACGACCGAACTTAAACCGCTGGAATTTTTTTGTTTTATTGCGGATGCGAGCTTCGAGCTGCTCGAGTAGTTAATCAGCTACTCGAGCTCAACGAGTAGCTCGATTAGTAAAAACTAAAATTTTTCATTTTTTGAAAGCTTGTAATATAATATATGTAAGTATTTAGTACAAAATATATATACTTTTTGGAAATGTACAAGTACCAATAATATCATCTTTAAATTTCACTTGAATCGGACTGTGCTGGGCAAATTACTACTGGAAAAAGCTCGACGCTTTTCCACACAAATGTATGAAAATAATCACTTCATAGATGTTTGGCATCATGTTACAAAAAATTTTCCCAAAATAAATGATATGATTTTTATATATTTTGAAGTCAGTTAAATTGATAGATTACTCTCCTGCAATATTGAAACATTCTGATAAAAACTATGGAGTGGACTAACTTCTACCCCAAAAAGATTATCCACTTTCCTTTCACATATATGAAAATATGTTCTTCGAATAAATAAATATGTTAGATGTCAATTTTCAAAACTTTTTTCAATAACGGAATATGTTTTCAGAATTTCAAAGCATTCCGGCAAAAATGTTGGCGTGTGGGAACAACTACTAGAAAAAGATCGGAAATTTTGCAAAAATTTTAAAATAAAAAAAAAAAATACTTTAATTTTTTCACTGTCTGTAATTGACTATATTTATATATTACTCATAAAAAAATTAAAACCATTCCCACAAAAATTGTGGCGTCGGTATAGCACTACTCGACTGATATTGACCACTTTCTATACAAATGTATGAAAATATGCTCTTATTTGAAGTTTGATGATATTTTCCAGCAAATGACCCACAATGATTTAATAAAAAATGATATTCGTTAGAGCTATGCATATAAAGAGATCGCTCCCTTCAAGCATTCCGCCAAAAATTTAAGCTTAGAGCAACTACTGCTCGATAATAACAGAAAATAAAAAAAAAATAAAAATTTTCTAAAAATTTTTCACAGCCCGTAATTGATCTTATTCACAGATGACTCATTTAAAAAATTAAGTCATTCCGTACAAATGTGTGAAAATTTGCTCTTATTTCAAGTTTGATGTAATTTTACAAAAAAAATTTCATCACGACTTGCTAAAAATTTTTACTATTTGTAGTGGCAAATATATCGACAAAATCTTCTCAAAATTACAAAATTTTCCGACAATAATTGTGCTATTAGTGAACTACTTCCCGAAAAAGCTCGACCACTTTCCATACAAATGTATGAAAACATTCCTAAAAAATATTGAAACACTCCTAAAA
Organism: Cordilura impudica; assembly: GCA_963682025.1. Classification (NCBI taxonomy): domain Eukaryota; kingdom Metazoa; phylum Arthropoda; class Insecta; order Diptera; family Scathophagidae; genus Cordilura; species Cordilura impudica. Next base: position 2,908,650 of record OY821519.1, read on the forward strand.
AATATTGAAACACTCGGACGAAAGATGTGGGATGGGCGAACTACTTACTACTCGAAAAAGATCAGTAATGAAAAAAAAAAATTAAAAGAAAAGTTTACGTTTTTCAACAATTGACTATATCTTAGATGACTCATTTAAATTTTTAAGCCATTTCGACCAATACTGTGCTGCTGACAACCTACTATTCGAAAAATATTAGTCAGTTTCCATACAATAATACCAAAAAATTACTCCATGCAAACTTGACATGAAAAATATTTAAGAAACACATGGTACAAATTTCTACATTCTAAAATAAAAAAGCGAGGACATTACGTCCTTAAATTTTCAAAGAGTTTCGGTAATAATCGCGCTGTTGGCGAATTACTACTCAAAAAAGATCAGCCAGATTCCATACAAAAAGAACTCCATGTAAGTTTGACATCGATTTATGAAGAAGAAGAAAATTCTAGAAAATTTTATTTTCATTCAATAATTTATTATTACATCAGATGATGTGTTACTAACCATACTGAATCGTTTTGGATTTGTCTATATACGACCTTAATTCTAACCGAAATAACTGGGATTGATTTTCGAGCGATCTCAGAATATACATTAAAGAATTTAAAATTTCGAGAAAAAAAAATCGGGTCTGAACTAAAACTTTTTTTATTAAAACGGCTCAATCAAGTATTATGAATATAATTAATTTAATTTTTTTTCTTTTGTTAAATTCAACGAAAAAACTATAATAATAAATAAATATTACTAAAAACGTCCTCTTTTTGCCAATGGGAAGTATATATCACATGTTATAAAAGGGTACTGCAGGGGAAAAAATAAAACAATTTTAATAATAAAAAATCATAGTGGTCTCACAAGCGAATAACTACAACTACAACTCTTTGCTATCGATACAAGTCAGTTACGAGAAAATCGGTTGGAAAATCTACCAAATATAGAAAAAGAATAAAAATAACCATTGGTCGCCAAAGGGTTAAGTACTATCTAAGTACGTTTTGTAACTAATAATCGTTTTTTATGAATAAACAACATTTCCATTTATTTAAAAAAAACTCTCCTATTTAACTCCAATTCGTAGTTTTTGTTGAACAAATCTTTTCAATTTAATCTATTTGACAAAACCATTCACGTTCTACGGTCATCACTTTTACGATCATCACAATAAATGTTTCCATATTTGATCATGGTTTAAGTGACATATTATTCAGGTGCTGTTTGGGTTTCCGTTCCGTATTCACAATATTGTTTCTTGATAGAATTTTATAAAACATGGGAAAAATCTGGTGAAAAATTTTAGATGTTGTATACTCAAATACTTACAAATGGCAAATAAACAGTTAATTCGTACACTACAAAATATAGTTTGGAAATCATTGGTCTCTCTCTTCAACGATGACAATACAAAAGATTATTCTTAAACGTGCTTCTTGAGATAGTAGAAGATCACTATAGAAAACAATTTAACACAGGATTTGAGATATCATTAAAGCTTATTGGTTAAAGACTTAAATTTTCTCAGAAGGTGTGACATACAATTGTTTGAATATTTAAATCGTAGCCAACTTTTGTACAAATTGAGGTCCACAGAGTTAATGTATCAGTCGCATGGAAAAATTTCAGAAATTCTGTAAATAAATTTAATTGACATCCGGATAGAAAAAATATGCACTTCATTGGTTCCTAGAGCCAAACATAGGGAAATGTTACAAACGGAATGACAGAACATATAAACCTCCCCCTCATCACATGGGGTGGAAAAGATTAAAACACCTAAATATGTCTTATACGAGTACATACTTAATACGATATGTATTTGCTCAATGAGGTTATTCGAGTACATGCGTTTTTTACAGTTACTATGTAGGTGTATAAATAACAAGGCGCGTCTATTCCTCTTTTGATGAAAAGAGATGTTCGTGCTCAAGAGTTAAGGTGGGTCGTGTGAATAAATAGCAGACATCAAAAAAAGAAACAAAAAAAAACCCTTCAACAAATGTATACTAATGTGTGCATGTTTATATGTACTCGTATGTAGTAGGCATGTTTGTATTATCCCCTCAAGTTTACTTGTTATTTTCAACGTCTGTATAATTATTAAAGTGGTTTACTTTATTATTATGTCAATGAGACTAGGGGGGTAGGTATTGGATACTAAAATTCCTCCTAACACACCTTCTGAAATAGTCGAATATCGATTGTTTTGTGTTTTAGAAACAGAAAATAATTTAGTTATAAACGAAAAAAAAAAAACAAGAGAGTAGAAGAAACACTAAACTGTAATGATTATTATTTGAAACAAAATTACAACACTATAATGTTGCTTATTGATATGAAAATAGCTTTGACGTCATCGTCATCATCGCTGTCATTAAAAGCATTTAAAGGAGAATCGTCTGTTTATTGATGTGAAAACAGCTTTGACGTCATCATTATATTGTGACGTCACTGTCATTGAAAGCAATAAACCAACCAACATATTTATGTCTATCATTTTTCTCCACATGAATAACTTTCCATACAAAGTTAACGATAGAAATTTCAATTTATATTCGGTTCTAAGACAAAGTGAGTAGGTACTCAAATAAAAGATAATCTATTTTTAACTGAGGTTAGTCTTAATTGAAGTCATTAATTTGTCCATAGTCATAGTTTAGGGCTTAAACTTTAATAGGTTATTAATTAATTTTCATTTTTTCCGTTTAATACTGATGAACGTATCTATCACAAATTGTTTCCTTTTTGACACAATTTCATTTTAGTGGATATATGTATGTATGCGTTTGTATTCATGTACAATTTAATAGTACTCATATTTCTCTGTTATCTAGCCAGGGTTGTCAACCCAGTGCTTTTAGCACTGTTTTTTTTTTTTTTAGTTAGTTCTTAGTGCTTTTTTAACATCAGCCTCAACAAATCCTTATTTTCCCAACAACAACAAAAAAATGTCATTACATTCAGTTAATGTTTTACTTCACATTAAAAATGGATTGAAAAGAGAAAATTTATGTTGCAAAAGATATCAAATACCGAATGAAGTAAATATTTTAATTAGTAGTAATGATGTTTATGAAACATCAGAATTCGAAACTAAAATCGTTTTATGGCCGAATGAAAGTGATGATAAGGAAACAATAGACTTTAATCTAAGTATTTAATTTTATTTTGATATTTTGTTAATTTTTACAGTTAAAAACTCTATTTGTGAATCAATTTTTTTAACTTAATAACAAAATATATAAATAAAGATAAAAAAATAAGAAATGGAAAATTTAGTGCTTTTTTAAATTACGCGTTTTTTATCGGTTTGATGCTTTTTCATATTTTAAAGTTGACAACCCTGAGTCTAGCTGATAACAGAAACAACAGCAACAACCACAACATTATTAAATAAGCGCTCAAGTATTGCACATGGAGTACTCCAGAGTGCATTGCTAACGCTGCGTATGTATGTCCGTGTGTATGTGTACAGATTCATTGAGAATATTGTCCAAAGAGCAATATGACAAAGTACCAAGCGTTCCACTCAAAAACTAAATATTCCGAACACACTGCATGACTTTGTTTTCCTTTTGTTGTTTTTGTTCTCTATCAGAAGAACGTATTAACCGGCCAGTCCAGTTGGTTCACACAATCATTTCATAGCCAGATATCAAAAATTGAGACCAGAATCGCGTTTCAGCGCCATTCTAAAGCTATTGATTCTATATAACAAATTAAAATCGTGAACATTGTTTTGACAAAGTTGTCGGATTTTGTTATGCAGTCAACATTTAAATTTAAACAAAAATTAAAGTGCCAAATTGACCATTTAAGTTGGGCCAGCTCAAGACAATCCAATCTTTTAAATAAAAAGGTAATCACATGAAAAAATCAGATGAACAATGCTGAATACAAAAGTCGTGAAATGCATGAATCGAAGAAAACAAAGATTTAGACCGATATGCAGTTATTGGGAAAAAAAATAATAATAAATTAGGGATTAACAATTAACTGCACAAAAACGTTTCAATGATGCCTTGGTAACGAAAATCGATGTAGAATAAGAAGTTACTTAAATTTTAGTAAAAATCGCATCGAAAACATTCGATCGAATCGAAAAATAGCATAAAAATCTCGCTATATCGAGTTTTTCGGCTAATAGGCATTTTTTATGCATTTTTTTTTTTTTTTTTATTTTTTTTTTTTTTTTGAATATTTAAGTAATTGACTACTTGACTACTACTTCTATTTTTAGAAGGCCATTGTAGTGGCCTTTTTCGAAAATTATTTTGGAATTATCATAAAATAAAACAAAATGAGTATGATGTCGGCTCATTTTAGTCCTTAAATGATTTATGCAGCCATTTTGCAGCAAACTGTTTTTTAAATAAAAAAAATCATGAGAGTCCGATCGCAGGGGGATGTATAAACGTCTAGTACTTAAAATTTTTTTATGGCACTTTTTTAATTTTTAATTTTTAATTTTTAAATTTTAATTTTTAATTTTTAAATTTTAAATTTTAATTTTTAATTTTTAATTTTTAATTTTTAATTTTTAATTTTTAATTTTTAATTTTTAATTTTTAATTTTTAATTTTTAATTTTTAATTTTTAATTTTTAATTTTTAATTTTTAATTTTTAATTTTTAATTTTTAATTTTTAATTTTTAATTTTTAATTTTTAAATTTTAATTTTTAATTTTTAATTTTTAATTTTTAATTTTTATTTTAATTTTTAATTTTTAATTTTTAATTTTTAATTTTTAATTTTTAATTTTTAATTTTTAATTTTTAATTTTTAATTTTTAATTTTTAATTTTTAATTTTTAATTTTTAATTTTTAATTTTTAATTTTAAATTTTAAATTTTAAATTTTAAATTTTAAATTTAAAATTTTAAATTTTAAATTTAAAATTTAAAATTTAAAATTTTTAATTTTTAATTTTTAATTTCTAATTTCTAATTTCTAATTTTTAATTTTTAATTTTTAATTTTTAATTTTTAATTTTTAATTTTTAATTTTTAATTTTTAATTTTTAGTATTTCATTTTTAATTTTTAATTTTAAATTTTAAATTTTAAATTTTAAATTTTAAATTTTAAATTTTAAATTTTAAATTTTAAATTTTAAATTTTAAACTTTAAATTTTAAATTTTAAATTTTAAATTTTAAATTTTAAATTTTAAATTTTAAATTTTAAATTTTAAATTTTAAATTTTTAATTTTTAATTTTTAATTTTTAATTTTTAATTTTAAATTTTTAATTTTAAATTTTTAATTTTTAATTTTTAATTTTTAATTTTTAATTTTTAATTTTTAATTTTTAATTTTTAATTTTTAATTTTTGATTTTTAATTTTTAATTTTTAATTTTTAATTTTTAATTTTTAATTTTTAATTTTTAATTTTTAATTTTTAATGTTTAATTTTTAATTTTTAATTTTTAATTTTTAATTTTTAATTTTTAATTTTTAATTTTTAATTTTTAATTTTTAATTTTTAATTTTTAATTTTTAATTTTTAATTTTTAATTTTTAATTTTTAATTTTTAATTTTTAATTTTTAATTTTTAATTTTTAATTTTTAATTTTTAATTTTTAATTTTTAATTTTTAATTTTTAATTTTTAATTTTTAATTTTTAATTTTTAATTTTTAATTTTTAATTTTTAATTTTTAATTTTTAATTTTTAATTTTTAATTTTTAATTTTTAATTTTTAATTTTTAATTTTTAATTTTTAATTTTTAATTTTTAATTTTTAATTTTTAATTCTTAATTTTTAATTTTTAATTTTTAATTTTTAATTTTTAATTTTTAATTTTTAATTTTTAATTTTTAATTTTTAATTTTTAATTTTTAATTTTTAATTTTTAATTTTTAATTTTTAATTTTTAATTTTTAATTTTTAATTTTTAATTTTTAATTTTTAATTTTTAATTTTTATTTTTAATTTTTAATTTTTAATTTTTAATATTTAATTTTTAATTTTTAATTTTTAATTTTTAATTTTTAATTTTTAATTTTTAATTTTTAATTTTTAATTTTTAATTTTTAATTTTTAATTTTTTATTTTTAATTTTTAATTTTTAATTTTTAAATTTTAATTTTTAATTTTTAATTTATAATTTTTTATTTTTAATTTTTAATTTTTAATTTTTTATTTTTAATATTTAATTTTTAATTTTTAATTTTTTAATTTTTAATTTTTAATTTTTAATTTTTAATTTTTAATTTTTAATTTTTAATTTTTAAAATTTAATTTTTAATTTTTAATTTTTAATTTTTGATTTTTAATTTTTAATTTTTAATTTTTAATTTTTAATTTTTAATTTTTAATTTTTAATTTTTAATTTTTAATTTTTAATTTTTAATTTTTAATTTTTAATTTTAAATTTTGAATTTTTAATTTTTAATTTTTAATTTTTAATTTTTAATTTTTAATTTTTAATTTTTAATTTTTAATTTTTAATTTTTAATTTTTAATTTTTAATTTTTAATTTTTTATTTTTTATTTTTAATTTTTAATTTTTAATTTTTAATTTTTAATTTTTAATTTTTAATTTTTAATTTTTAATTTTTAATTTTTAATTGTTAATTTTTAATTTTTAATTTTTAATTTTTAATTTTTAATTTTTAATTTTTAATTTTTAATTTTTAATTTTTAATTTTTAATTTTTAATTTTTAATTTTTAATTTTTAATTTTTAATTTTTAATTTTTAATTTTTAATTTTTAATTTTTAATTTTTAATTTTTAATTTTTAATTTTTAATTTTTAATTTTTAATTTTTAATTTTTAATTTTTAATTTTTAATTTTTAATTTTTAATTTTTAATTTTAAATTTTTAATTTTTAATTTTTAATTTTTAATTTTTAATTTTTAATTTTTAATTTTTAATTTTTAATTTTTAATTTTTCATTTTTTATGTTTCATTTCTAATTTTTTATTTTTTTATTTTTTATTTTTCATTTTTTATTTCCCATTTTTCATTTTTTATTTCGCATTTTTCTTTTTTTATTTCCCATTTTTCATTTTTCATTTTTATTTCCCATTTTTCATTTTAGTTTTTTATTTTTCATTTTTTGTTTTTCATTTTCAAACAGGTTATTACATATCATAATTTTTTCACCAATACAATCATAAGTCACACCAATTTTGTCTTACGTCTCACATGTTACGCTGTTTTTGTGATTTTATTGTGAAATAGATTTTTACCCCCCTGCGCGGATAGATGTTTACATATTAAAAATATAGATACCTTTGGAATACAATATCGCTATTATACGCTATTTGTTAAACGTGCTATTACACGACGTGTTTTTTACATATGTACTGTCAAATTTTCCCACTGTGAAAGTTGTACACATTTTGTGATACATATGAAACATTGCATATGTGCAATACTTGTGGAATTTAAATATTTCAATTGGAACAGGTTCTATTTTGGCATGACAAAAGATATGAAAATACAACACCGCTTGTAGCGAAAGAAAAGCAAAGTAAATTAAAAAGATTAATATTAAAAGAAAAATAAATTGTTTAATATTATTTAACAATTAAAAAATATAAAACTTTGTTTTTAACAATAAAATCATAAATTAAAAAATCAGCTGTTGTTTACATTTAGAGGTTATGTCATACGAAAATACATATGCAAGTGTGATAGCAAAAATTATGAATCGTATGTAAAACGACAATTTTGACCGACTTTCGGAATTACATATGGATAAAAAAAAAGTGACAGTACATATGTAAAAAACACGTCGTGTAATAGCACCTTAAGCTAATCTAAAAAATTATTGAAATCTGAAAGCTTTATCTTTTATCTGACTGGCTAGATTTTTACAAAGGGTGATATTATCAATTTGTATGTTTGTAATATTTTAAGTAATTTTAATTAATTTTTTGCTTCAAATAAGTTATACTCTATTAGTATTAATAATAAAAATGATATAAAAAACACCAAAAACGCTAAAAACCATAATGTAGTCAATTGGCAAAAAGCCAAGGAGTGTTCATACCTTAAGTAATAATATAAAGCAAAATGGTTCCAAAAGAAGAAAGCATACATTTGAGGGCAAATGTGCATACATGTGTTAAACATATCTGTCTAAAAAACGTAAAGTTTTTTTTGTAATAAAATTTGACACATTTTTTACCAAAACGATTCACGGTTGTCTTTTTTGCTGTTATCAGCTGTTCATTCAATATGTCTTGTGTAAGCGGTATCATTATTTAAGGATCCATTTTCAAAACAATCTAAATAATATACATCAGTACATAGATTAACGTATAAGTACGTAATGTGTTTATGTACATACATATGTATGTATGTAGCAACAACAACAATAACGACGATAAATATAATTTTATTATATTAGTTATACTAGTTCTAGCTGCTACCTGGAGAGAAGATAAACAGAAGAAGAAGAAAAAGAAAAAGTAGTATAAAGTAATACAAAAACATACACGTATGTATTAACATACATACATATATATGTATGCATATGTATATAATATATTCGAGAATTCGAGTAACAGCTGTAAAAGTCTACAATATGTAGTGCTAGATATCTTACTCGCATTGTACTTTTAAAGGTCGATCACTTTAGTTTGAACACGTTAAACGTACATATGTTTCTATGAATGTTGACATACATACATCCCTCGGACAACGCAGTAGTTTGAAAATACCAATTATGGAGGACACTATACCATTTCCATTCAAACGCATTTCATTTGCGCTAAAATAATAATTTCGATTTAAAACTTAAAATGAAACTTTGGGTGACCGTATGATGTCATTAAAAATGCACTCATCATTCGATTTGCGTTACAAAATTACCCCATGATCTTGTGAATCTTAAATGTTTTAAAAATTCATCTCCTATTGCTTAAAAAAAAAACAAATTCATTTTCTAATTATTCGTTTCTTATTTTTTTTTTACTTTGTTTTTATTTTCAACATCCAAATAGTTACCTCGTTTTTAGAGGGTTGCCTGTTTTGTTTTTGCTTGTACATACCAGCCGCGTAGTTTTAAGCTAAACAATGAAACATTTTCCATCTGTTCTTCTTTCAACAATTCTTCAACTTTACACACACTCACAGATTTTCATTCCATTCCTTTCCCATTATAATTTTGTAGTTTTTGTTGTTGTTGTTCTTAAATACAATTTAGTTTTATTTATTATGTCTTACTACATTATTTATACACACACATTAACACATACATACATACATACGTGCATACGTATTTATGAATGTGTACGTATTTTATTATTCAGATTTTCGTTACCTTTTCCATACAATTATCAAAATAAAAACTATTCAACGTGATCTTTATGATCAGGTACATCTGGGCTATTAGTCGACACATTTGAGAACGTACGTTTACGTAATAATGTAATACACTCAAAATTTCTTTATTTGATCAAATCTAAAGTATTTCACTTGCACATTCATATGTACATAAAAAAATTGTGAGACCAAAGTAATCCGTCAAGATTGCAGAACACATCATAAAAGATTGTGAATATTCCAAACTATTTTCTTACACAAATAGTTTTAGATTACTATGATAAATTTGAAAATTATTTCATCGAAATGAATTTGGAAGAATTTCATAAAACTCAATTTATTTCGTGTCCGTCCATCTAAACCTATCAAAAACCCAAAGTATCTACGTAGAATAACAATGAATGTAACGACTTTTGGCAACCCTATCTTTCTAACACATCTTTTATAATAATTTTTGGCGCGTTGAGTTCAAATCTGGCAAAAAAAACTGTTTTTCTTATTTGAAATATCGCGTTTTAAAAATTTACGTTACATGCCCCATATCTTTTCGGTTGTAGACATTAAAATGATAAAACTTTTTTAAAGAGAACAAGTCTACATAAAATTATTTTTATTTAGATTTTATATTTTTTACATAATTCTTCCACCGGTGAAATAATATATGTATATAGTATAGTAATATTTGTGAGTTGTAGGCTTTTACTAAGGATTCCCAAATTAAGTCTAGACCATTTCGAAACTAGGGATGTCAAACTGGAAATTGTAAATTCCGAAATGACTGAATTTTTCGGCTTTAGCAAATCCCAATTTCGTCATACCGAAATATTGGAATTTTAGAATAATTTTAGAAAAAGAAAAGTACGAAAATTATGAATCGTATAGATCGACTATACGATACCTTATACCATGGTTAAGGGACCCTATCTCTCCGGTCCAATTAATTGGATATAGAAAATAAGCATAAACTAAATTTGAGTGGCATTGTTATTAATTTTTTTGGCTGCAGATATGAAAAAGTTCATATCGGGTGCTGTATTTATATGGAGACTAGGTCCAAAAATGGACCGATGCTGACCATATTTGGTAAAGTCACTTATATTTTTAAAAAGTATATATAAACCAAATTTGAGAAAAATATGTGCAATATTTTTGTTTTTTGAAAGATTTCAGTGAAGATCGAGTAGCTGCTCTATATGGGGCCTATGACTAAGAATTGTCCTATAGGGATTATTTTTGGATTACTGATTAATGGATAAAATAAATGTATACAAACCCAATTTGACTGAGATCTATGTATATGATAATTTGGATCTTATGGCAATTTATGTCGATTTCATAGGGGTCATTTGTATGGGGACTAGGTCTGAGCATAGACCGAATTTCACCAATTTCAATAGCGTTCATCTTATTGCTGATAAAAGCTTATATGCCAAATTTCATCATCGACTCAGAAAGTGATTCTGAGTCGATCGCTATAATAAAATATGGGTCTAGGTCAAATATTTTTGGTAGTTACAAACAGCAGCACAAAGTCATTATACCAAACCACATAGTGGAATAGGGTATAATCATTAAAAATGTAAAATGAAAAATGAAAAATGGAAAATGGAAAATTAAAATGAAAAATGAAAAATGAAAACTGGCAACTGAAAAATGAAAAATATAAAAATGAGAAATGAAAAATGTAAAATGAAAACTGAAAACTGAAATATGAAAAATGTCTCAGTTTCTTACCTGTTTTTATACCCTATACCACTATGTGGTTTGGGTATAATGACTTTGTGCTGCTGTTTGTAACTACCAAAAATATTTGATCTAGACCTGATTCGATTTAACGATGTCCGTCCGTCCGTCCGTCCGTCTGTCCGTCTGTGTGTCCATGTAAAGCTTGTAATCAAACTGCAGGTCGCAAATATGAATATATTTTGATGAAATTTGGTGCATAAGCTTTTATCGGCCATAGGATGAACGATATTGAAATCGGCCCATGTTCAGACCTAGCCCCCATACAAATGACCCCTATGAAATCGACTTAAATTGCCATAAGATCCAAATTATCATATAAATCTTAGTCAAATTGGGTTTGTATGTGTTTATTACATCCATTAATCAGTAGTCCAAAAATGATCCCTATGGGACAACTCTTAGTCATAGGCCCCATATAGAGCTGCATCCCGATCTTCACTTAAATCTATCAAAAAACAAAAATATTGCACTGATTCTTCTCAAACTTTGTTTGTATATATTTTTGCAAAATACAAGAGACTTTACCAAACATGGTCTGGATCGTTCCATTTTTGGGCATAGTCCCCATATAGATATAGCATCCGATATGAACTTTTTCATATCTGCAGCCAAAAAAATTAATAAAAATCCCACTCAAATTTAGTTTATGTTTATTTTCTATATCCAGTTAGTTGGGCCTGAGAGATAGGGTCTCTAAACGTATAGTCGGTCTAGACCAACTATAATTGTCTTATTTATTTATTTTATTTTTTTTTTGTATTAAATGTATCCCTAAATTAATATATTACTAGCTAATTCAGATAAAAATATTTTAAAATTTGCTTATTTTTAATATTAATAATTTTTATGCAAGAATCATTTGATTTTTTTTTTAATTATCGTATAACTTCTAATGTCTCAAAACATTCTAAGAAGGATCAAACTTTGGCTATTATAACGCCGGCTGCGTTAAATAATGAATTTCGTTAGTGTTCTATGAAGGACGTAGGGAACGTATAGGATTTCTACTCTTGTTATCAAATAGTAATTAATTCTTTCTATAGAAGCCATGATCATTATTTTTTATAAAAATAAATTATAATAGAAACTGACCAAAAAGAAAAACAATTAACTTTAAATTTAATTGGTATTAATGTTTCAGTATCGGCAACAGTTTTAAAGTGGTAACCGTACTCAACATTGGGTGCAATAGAGTTTCAGAGGCAGGTTGAAAATATAAAAAAATTCGGCACAGCCGAATTTAACACTCTTACTTGTTTTTAATTTATCAATAAAAATATTTTTCAAAGCCAAGATTTCGTCATAAGTATTAGGAATAGTATTTTAGGATATCTTAGTGGCTTACAAGGTTGTTGAAAATTCAGGGTATAATACCTTTGTGCAGACGTTTGTAACTAGCAAAAATATTTATGCAGTATCACTTTCTAACTCGATTTAGCGATGTCAGTCTGTCCGTCGCAAATATGAAAATATTTTGATGAAATTTAGTATATGTATAAGCTTTTATCAGACATATAACCAACACTATTGCAAAAAATCATTACATATTCAGACCTAGTGCCCATACAAATGAACCCTATGAGATCGACTTAAATTGCCATGCCCCAAATTATCATATCTTGGTCTAATTTGGCTTGTTTGTGTTAATTACACCTATTAATCTGAAGTCCAAAAATAAACCCTGTTGGAGAAGTCTTAGTCATAACGCCCATATAAGACTGCTTTCCAATCAATATTCACTAAAATCTATAAAAAAAAAAAAAAAAATATTGCACAAATTTTTTCATATTTGGTTTGTATACTAGGGTTTGTCACTTTTTTGATTTTGCCGAATATCGAATTGCTCTCGCAATATGATGTAGAGCATGGAAAACCATGAAGAACTGCATGTTTATTTTTTTGAAATAGTAAGAAAAAACTTTCCCCGTAAAATGCATTTACTTTTGCTAGAAATCATAAAAAATTGAAAATAAAAAAATCGGTTTCGAGCAAAAGTAAATGCATTTTACGGGGAAGGTTTTTTCACCATTTCCAAAAACTAAACATGCAGTTCTTCATAGTTTTCCATGCCCTACCTCATACTGCGAGAGCATTCTTCGCAAAAAAAAGTAATTCTGCAAAAACTAAGTGACTTTACCAAAAATGATCACGATCGGTCTATTTGTTGACCTAGTCGACATGTAAATAAGGCATCCGATATGATCTTTTTCATATCTGCCGACAAAAAATTGATAACAATGCCACTCAAATTTGGTTAATGGTAACGCATGGTAATAGGGTATCGTATAGTCGGTCTATACCGACCATAATGTTCTTATTTGTTTTTAGTTTTCTTCTTTAAATTTTATGATTGCTAAAAATTACATTTCAACGAGTTAAAATTAGAGATTCCAATGAACAGATTTATTTGTTAAAATTGAGCATCCATTCACAATGTCCTAAAATATTTAGAACTCAAAATTGGTAGCTAATTGTTTTATAAAAATTTAATTTTTATACCCTCCACTCCAGTGTGCCGAGGGTATATATAAGTTCGTCATTCCGTTTGTAATAATTAGAAAAAAAAATTTTGGACCCCATAAAATATATATATTTGTGATCCTTATAACAACCGGAGTTGATGTAGCGATGTCCGTCTGTCCGTCTGTGGAAATCACGATGACGGCATCAATCGGGCAGCTAGGGTGCTCGTTGACATAAAAAATGATTCATTAACATCCTGAAAAGTTTGCTATTTAAAATCGTCCAAATCGGTCGATTAGGGCCCGAGATTTGAATGAAGAACTAAAAAAAGTCTTGAAAAAATGTAATTTTCTATGTTGTTCTTGTCACGATCACGCCCTGAATAGTGCAGCTACAGTGATCATTTTTAGTGAGAATGATTCACCAAATTCATGGAAAGATTTCTATTTCAAAAATCATTAAAATCGGTGGAACAGGTCCAGGGAAATCTCTGAAAAAGTAAAAAAAAAATTAAAAATATGATGTTTCTATATTGTTCTTGTTGTTATTCTAAATGCTGTGTTGTTGTCATAGCTGGAATTGTTGTTTTTGTGGTCTTTGTGGTAATAATATAATAAAAACTAACCCTTTGTACATTTTTTTATTAACTCTGGTAGAAAAATTTAAAAGTTTCCATTGTTTTGGCATCACTCTAAAAATTTGTTAGATCATTTCTGTTATTACCACGAGCCTGCCTGCAAAATTTCAGATCGAATGGCTCACGGGAACTTGGTTAAAATCAATCCAAAATTTTTTCGACAAGCAGACACTACGTGTTAATATAAAGGGAGTAAAAATTCACCAACATCTAAAGCAAATAATGCTAAAATACCTAGTTGTTAATAAAAAAAAACAATGTAAATAAAGAAAAAAAAATTTTATCTATAAATTTATTTATAAATTTATATAAACATATTAAATAATACAAATAATATACATATATTATATATGTATGTGTGTATATCCATAACAACTGCATGTTAGAAATAAGTCGGTATATTATTTTATTTATATAAAATTCTGCAATATTTTGTTTTGGGGAAAATACATTTATTTTGCATTAACAGAGTGTCACTTCATTTTGCTCAGTGTGACTATGCCACAGTTGATGGCGCCACAATTTTTGTTTGTTCTAATTAGCTTTGCAATAGTTATTTCTATTTTAACATGAATGTTAATATTTTCAACTGGATATCATACAGAACAATGTTAAGAGTATAAACGGGCTGGTCTTTTATTTCATATGTATTTTCATTATTCTTTTACAAATATGAACATAAGTTTGGCATATTAACTTTTTGTTGTCTTTACAAAATATAGTTACCGAGTTCATCAATGAGTTTTTTGCTTTCAAAACAGTTCTACATAGTTATATAGAATTATTATTCTGCTTTACCTACAAAATATCTGATTGCGATTACATCTAATTTTTAAAAATTGTTTATAATTACTAAAGCATTATTATTTACATAAATACAAAATTGCACTTTTTAAATTTTCCATTCAAATTTAAGAAAATATCAATTCTAAAAACTGGAATTAAAAATTTCCAATTATAAGTTACAATTAATTGAATTTCAGAAAATCATATCAAAACGTCGGAAATTATAATTTTAAATTTAGAAGACATCAATTGCATCTTTAATATATAAATTTTATTCGTTAAACACAAATTGAAATTCAAAAAAAAAAAAACACCAAATACCTATGTTTACATTTAAAAAATTTTTACATTTAAAAAAAAATCTTGACATTCAGGAGAAATTAATAGCTTTTCAGTACCGCGATTCAGTAACTTCTTTTAACGATAATCGAATCGTTAAAAAAAAGAAAATCGAAAAATTATCAGTAAAATTTTTAAACGATATTCGCTATTGTTAAAGTCAGCTGTTGTTGTTATCTAAACGACAACCATTTTTGTGTTGTTTATTCAATCGATAAAAACTTAAATTTTTAGGTTGAAATGTCGTCATACATAAATAAAAATCATAAAATAATGAAAATATTTTGCTTTAATTAAAAAACTTTTTTATATAAATAAAAAAATTAAATAGCATATTCAATTCATTATTTCATTTTCAAATAAATACACAGAAATATTAGTAAAAAAAATAAAGATATTAAACATAAACATAAAATCATCCTGTCAAACACGAAGTAATTTGTTTTTTTCTATTCTTCTTTGTGTTTTTCGGTTATTTTGACAGAGATGCCACTCGTCTACAATTTAAATAAATAGAAATATAGATTTGTCGACTGTCGTTAAGATGTATGTACTTAGTGAATTACTTAATCCTTAGTGCAAACAACAATAGCTGTCGATATATTTTACGATTGTCGGATCGTTGAAATTTACAGAATCGGACTACAGAAAACATTAATTTAAATGAATGAATTTTAGAAAACGTCAAATGATATTTAAGAATTGCGAACATAAAAACTGTTACATAAATAAACGCAATTTGATGAGAATGTTATTTTTTATATATAAATTTTCGCAATTTTTTTTGGATGAAAATTTGAAGTTTTTCAGAAAATAAAGAGAACAAATTATTTTATTTAAAATGTTTGGGACATTTGGTTTTTTGCGTTTGGCATCCCTAATTTGAATATTTGTTATTATAAATTTATTCTCTATGTTTTCCAAATATGGCAATATTTTAATAAAAAAATTGAGAGAGTTTTTTTTTGGTTATTATTTTGTTACTCCATCCGACCTATATGGCCACAATGAAGAAATATTTGGCCAGTTAAAAGAAACTATACAGCCATTTCCAATTAGCACGATTTAATGCACATAGCCACCCTACACAACCATTACCTTTGCAATGGAGGTTAGGGCGAGCTATTTAATTAGCAAAAACTAAATTAAAAGAGAAGTTATGTCATATAACCGGAAACGCATGTATATACATAGGTATATAACCTAAATGCATGCCGATCAGCAACCACGATGACCAAAAAGCAAACACCGAAATAAATCCGAAATAATAGAAGAGACGAAAACCAACCCAAAGAATTTGCTGAAATAATTTGGTATTAAGTTTAACAAATTGTTTACTTTTTCATCTACATTTATTATCAAGACTCAAACCGAGGTGGAGGGTATAAAAGATTCGGCACAGCCGAATTTAACACTCTTATTTGTTAAGTAAGAGATTATTCTTGATTATTCGTAAATGTTCAAAATTCATTCATATTCATTAATCTAAAATGAATCACTAATGATGAATCAGAGAGATAATCAATTAGTCTATAAGATATAATAATCATTATAAATAAATAATTAAATTGTATACAAATATCCTGACTGCACCTATCTACATGGCAAAATGCTTTGGGCAGTAAAATAAGAATATAATAAATCTCTCGCCCAACAATTCTTATTAAACTCTTCCTTTTAACTCATACTCTCTGTCTGTCTGTCTGCCATGGGGCAACCCCATTCCCTTCATCATATTGATCTGAAACTTGGCCCATAGTCTTGTTGTGACTATAGATTAATTTTGAGGTAGTCACGCAAAGTCACGGAGTGCTTTAAAACCCATTTCCCCTTATCCGATCGATCTGAAACTTGGTCGATAGACTTGCCGTGAAAAAAGATTAACTTTGACATAGTCACGCACAGTCACGAAGTGATTAACACCTCACTTCCCCTCATCCGATCCATCTGAAACTTGTGACCAAAGATTAATTTTTAGATAGTCACACACAGTCACGGAATGATTTAATTCCCATTTCCCTCATCCAATCAATCTGAAACTTGGTCCATACTCTTGTTGTGACCAAAGATTAATTTTAAAATAGTCATGCACAGTCACGCACAGTCACGGAGAGATTCAAAACTCATATGCATAAGGAAAGAAAGAAAGAGTTTTAATAAAAACTTTGTTTTTATGGGTAAGATTATTTTTCTACAATAATTATTTAGTATAACAAACGTATACATTTTGGAATCGGACAATTACCAGCAATATCATCCTTAAATTTCAACTGCAGTATTCCTTAAATATTTTTTTTTTGTAAATCGATAGCAAATTGCAATGGAGTGCATATTTTCATACATTTGTATGGAAAAAGATTAAGCCTTTTTGAATAGTAGTTTGCCCACGACATTGGGACAGTCCGATTTAATATTCCTGGTCCTTGTAACATTCCAAAAAGTATATATTTGTTAAATGAAAAATATTAGTTTTTATAACCTTCCTCCACACCACTGTGCAAAGGGTATATACCAGTTTGTCATTACGGTTGTAACGCATCAAAAAAAGGCATTTGCGACCTCATAAAGTATATATATATATATATTCTTGATCCTTATAACAACTCGAGTCAATATAGCGATGTCCGTCTGTCCGTCGTTTATACCTGGGAATACTTAGGATAATAATGTTTGTCATTGTTTCGAGCAGGTTAATATTTAAAATTGGATAAATTGGACATCATTGTGCCAATATAATGACACCACAAAAAAAATTTAAAAATTCAATGTTTTTGTTGTAATTTATAATTTGTTTACTTTTTCAAATATTTGCTTTATATTTGTTATAAATAGGACAATAAGTCCAGATATTAATGAAAATGTAAAACCCAGATGGAGGGTATCAAAGATTCGGCATAGTCAAATTTAATACTCTTACGCATTACTACTCGATTTTGACCGTAGGCTCCACGCTTGAGTATGGTGATGTAGCAAATGTGTGAATGTAAAAAGAGAAGTACAAATCCAACACATAACTTACAGACAGTAAAAAACATTTGCAAATTTAATATTTAAAAAAATAATGATTTCCGCTAAGAAATATGTGTTTTTATGTAAATAGTTTTAAAATTATTTTCATATCCAAGCAATTAACCTTCAAAGCTTTTCTAAAAAGAATGCTCCGGTCTCCGCATTTTTCAATAGATATTTGAATAAGCTTTATATCTTATTTGCTGTACATAATTTAATTTATTTATAATTTAGTTATTTTAATTAACAATTCGTTTCGTTCTCCGAATATTTTTGTACGCCGCCTTAGGGGTATATCTTTTTTCTGAACCATTCATAATTTTCCATCAAACCTGGCATTTTATTATGTTTCGTGCACGTGCAATTTACCTATTTCAAGTTAATACTGATCATTGAAACATTTTAAAGTTATACGCCTAATGTACATTGGTATATACATGTATACATTACATATATACATACATTCAAAGAAAAATATACATACATTCATGCATACGTGTACATGTCTATTCAGCAAACATTTTGAAAATATGTGCACATTAATTTGTGTGTTTTTTTTCCCCCATTTGAAAAAATTGTTTACTTGTTGATTAAACTTCCGCTCTTTGGCGATAAGAGGATTCAGTGCCTTAATATAATATTAATGCCGTTGTTGTTATTGTTGTTGCTATTATTTATTAGTGACATTAATTGAAATAAGATTTTCATCAATTTGCAAACAATTTTTTTGTTAAATTGTAAAAACTTACACCAGAATGTTCGGGATTACAATGTAATGTGAATTTAAAGAAATAAATGGATTTTCATTGGCATGTGTACATACATACATATGTACATACTTATACCAACACGTTAAACGATAGTGTCTATAAGCCAAAAACAAACCTATAACACACACTCAAAATGCTTGGAATTTAAAACTAAAAACAACAACAACAACAATATGAGCAAACTGAAAGAAAAATAAATAATTAACACAATATACGCCCACTTATTGACGTCATATCCGGCACTCAAATTCGAATGAAAAAAATAAAAATAAAACAGAAGAAACAAAAACAATATTCATCACACACACTGAAAGAAAACACCGAAATAAAACTCATGACAAACAATTTTACTAGGAATTTGGAAATGGTCAGACAAGCAGTGACTGGAAACCACACTTCCTTTTCTATTTCGAAAGATGGAGAAGTTAAATTTTTTTTATAAATCTCAATAATTGGCAATTCAATAGAAAATGCGCAAATGCAAAACGGTTCAAAAAAGTTTCCTATAAAAATTATATTATTTCATTCATGAAGAAAGCTCGTACTAAAACAAAATTCTATTTTAAAAGTTAGAAATTGCGTTTTGTGAACTGGCGCGTTTAAGGTTTAAAAGACATTTATTGTAATTATTAACTTTCAATAATTTTTTTTTTTTTTTAAATAATTCTACTATTCTTAATTTTTATTATGTATGAAGGTACATAGGTCAACATTAAGTGTTCACATATATACATATAAATATTATATATACTACTATTTTCTTTCGTTTTTGATTTTCTGTTGTGATGCAAGCGACTCTTCTCGGTTATTTTTTCCTTCAATTTTTGCCAATTGAAATCAAAAAAAAAAACAGCACAATATTAAACTAACAACATATTGTTTATGGCTGCCAAATGAATTGTTCAGAACATGTTCATTAATAAATACCTCTTCTCATTTAATACTTTGTGCGAAAATTTCATTCAGAAAAATTCTTTCTTCCTACACACATACTTATTCGTACACTCAAAATATTTTGATAGCAAAATAAACAGATAATAAAATTTGCACTCCATTCGGATTAGCACTGTAGTTTAAATAAAATGAGTATAGGTACACAAATGTGGGAGCTTTGAGTCAGAATGAAAACAATGAGCTTGTTTCGAAAATAAACTACTCGTAGCCATTATGAATGATGATAATATCAAAGCATAAATTATTATTGAAGTGAACAAATTTATCAATAACTTAAAAGAAAAAAAGGAAAAATGTGTACAGACAAGAAATTTATCAATATGCAAATTGTATATTAAATATGTTTAAAATTTTATCTGTTAAAAGGGAAAAGATTGAAATGTTTTTGTTAAGATTTTAGCTAACAAAACCGAATGAAGAGAATCAAGTGAATTTGAATAACTAGCGTTAATGGCGCCAGTCAAAAGAGTATACAACGATTAATGTCTAGACTCGTCTATGTACCCTCGAACTTGTAGATTCCTCTGAAAAGTTAATATTTGAATTATGCATTAATTATGTTCTTTTTCTTGTTTTGTTTGTTTCTTACAGAAAGCGATCATCTGACGTCTCTTTTTGGTGGAAATTGAGAGAGAAAAAATATTGGAATTGTTTTGAAGTAGTTAATATCGAATTTGAATCTCATAAAGAGGATGAGGAAAATTGATGATCCCCTGGCAAGAAAACGAGGGGATTGAGGTTTTTACAATCATTACTTAAACGCTACATGGATCGCAGAAATGGCGGCGATCCCTTGGCGCCTCCCCGGCCCCCTAAGTTATTACCAAAAGTCCATCGTCCCAGAGCTCCCGAGCCGCAGATGATGAGCGCAGTGATTCAGACAATTTCGACAACGCAAGTAGCAGCAGTAACTAAATCAGCAACAGCAACAGAAACAGCAGCAGTAGACACACCTCAATGTACAAATCAAGCAGATTTAAGTAGAAATAATAACTTGAATCAGCCACATCATATTAGTATTAACAACACGTCGGCAGCAACGCCAACAACGATAACAGCACTACCATCGGCATCAAGATCGGAATCAGGATCGGCTTTAATATCTGCTCCAACAAACAACATTAGATACAATAGGGTTAGCTACAGCAACAATCATATTGGAAATATTGATGTTGTTGCACAGCAACCTGGTCAATTTGACGATTATCAAATTCATCATTTAACTTTCCTACCGCAGAGACCCTGCAATTTGAGTCGAAATAGTAGCCACGTTAGCTCATCTTCGTCATCATCAGCCGTTACAGCTACGAATAGTTTCACGCGACGCAGACCACCACCGGTAACACCTGCTGGTACTGGTTCAGTTGTACCACTTCTCACCATTAGCGGTGGCAACAATATCAATTTCCTTAATCATTTCCATAGCGCAGAGCCGGTACCAATATCTCCAGTCACACTGGCGCAACCGCGACCCGAGTCCGAACGGCTCACCAATGAGTATGTGGATACTCCTTTGCGAACGGCGCAACAGTTGCAAAATGCGACGCGTCTCCAACATCCGGCTGGTCAACAAGACAACGGCCAAACGACGACGCATCATCTGTTGCTTTTGCCGCAGCGTGAGCAACGCCAGCAATATCAACAGCACCAAAGCCATCAACACTCACATCGTCCTGCGGGAACTGCTGGTTCAGCGAGCGCAACGATGGGTATCGTCGATGGAACAGACGGCCTTTTACATTCGCACCACCACCTCCATCACCAACAAAACCACCTCCATTTCCAGCACCTTAATCCCAAAGCGCCGACGCAGGCTACGCCGGTGACCGGCAAATTTCCTCCTATGCCGGAAACGCAGGGATACGCAGCTCCGGGTATGCAGCCAAGCAATCAACCGATCACTAAACAACCCGCCTTATCAAATAACGATAACACTTGCAAATTTGCTAAAGAACTTCCTGCGCTTGATGAGTTGCTTGATATACATAATATTGCAACTGGCATATCTACGCCGCAGGGCATGATGTCGGCCGTCAACGGAGCTAGTCCTTTGGGTACGCCCATTATCATAGGCAGCGGTGATGCACCGTCATCCCTCAATCCAATCACCTGCCCTCGATGCGATCGCTGCCGTTGTGAACAATGTCAGAGTCCTCGCCCGCTTCCACAAACCTGGGTGTGCAACAAGACATGTCTCTGCAGCGCTGAATCTATCATCGACTATGCCTCATGTCTATGTTGCGCTAAAGCACTCTTCTACCATTGTGCCCGCGATAACGACATGGATTGTGACGATGGCTCCAACACGCCCTGTGTCGATAACCCCTGCTCGTGCGGCCCATACAAACGCACCCAAAGATGGGGTTGGCTAGGTGCCCTCTCTCTCGTTCTACCCTGCCTGTGGTGTTATTGGCCGATGCGAGGCTGCGTGGCACTCTGCGAAAAATGTTACGGTAAATTTGCGAGACGGGGCTGTCGATGTCAACAAATTGGCTCAACATCCAGCATGTTTCCCATCGCATCTATTGGTAATGGTGCTAACGTCGTCGTTCTAACCAACGGTAGTAATATTCCCAATAACAGTAATGGTACTTCAAAGTCATCAGGCGGTGGACACCATCACATTCACCACACAGACTGCACTACCACCAGTAGGATTCTAAGAAAAGGAGATCTTACACCCGAAAAAAGATTGCTAGACTCCAGTCCTGAGTATTAGAAATATACGAGTATTCCAAGCACAGTTATCTTGCGCCCTCAGAAATATTTATTAAAACATTCGTTCACTACAATAGCAGTAACAGCAATAAGAAATCAATTGACAAATAAAACAGTGATTAACTACGTTAGTTTTAACAGTATTTAAACCAAACAAAAATTTATGAAATATTGAAAAAAAAAAATCTTACAAAAATGAAATTATGTTTAATTGCTTAATTTTTATTTATTCTACTTTTCTTGTGATACACATTTAAAACGCTGTTGAAACATACGTAAGAACTGTTAATTGTTTTGTCGTAGTTCCTCTGAGCAGGATGACCAAAAATTGTACCATTATCTAGATTAAGGTAAATCACATGGTGGTTAACTGAATGTTTTATTACACAGTATCATCTTAGGCAGAGATGTGAAAATCATTCAAAGCATTTACGATGTAAATATGTATGTATATTAATAGAAATTATATTAAATTAAACTATGTAAATTAAAATAAAGACAAATCTAACATGTATTTAGATAAAATCTCACGCTTACATTTTTGAATTATTATTATTTAAAAAATAATAATGAACAAAATAACAAAGGCGTCTAAAAATAAGCAACCACTCCTCACACATTCACAGTAGTGTCTGTTAAACGAAAAAGCGACTCTGATATCTCCAAGATACTCCTCAAGCGCTTGAACGGACCTCAGTCATTTTGTTAACATTTTTCACAAGTGTTTTAATCAAAAATGAAAAGCAAACATCAAATTCAAAATCAATCCAATAGCAAAATTCAAAACTTCAACACAACCAACCAGTAAGAACGACAAGGAAAAACAGTTAATAATTTAAAAGAAAATAGTTCGAAATTATAAATAAAACTAAATTAAAACAAAAAAAAAAAAAACTTTTACTAAACTAAATACGTATACATAAATGAACATGTACTACCTACATATATGTATGTATATAAACCATAGTATATACAACTATAGATATTTTATGTTTGTATATGAATAACAAAAAAAAATAAATAAATAAATTTAAAAAAAAAAATATATAAAAAATGAATAACCAAAGACTGCAAACAGATAATTATTAATACATAATTAGAAATGTTATTAAGCGAAGAAAATAAAATGAGGAAACATACACATACATATATGCACATATAAACAACAAAAACAAATAAATAAATAAATCAACATGATCAAAAACTCATACACACACACACACACAGCCACATTCACGATCTATCCAATAGTGGACGTATAAAAAAAAAGAAAATAAATAAATCCAAAAACAAAATAAATTATGCCAATATTCTTTAGTTTTCTGTTTGATAGATATTTCATTAAAAAAAAAATAAAACTTGAAATTTGTTTTAGCATTTTGTATTTCAAACGATTTCCGACTTTATGTTATTAACATTTTATTTATACATATATACATATATATATTTTTTTTTGTCACTATATTGTTCAATATCTAAGTCAAGTTGAAATGGTTAATGAAATTTAACAAGTTATAGGTCTACAGAAATATGTAAATTATCATTATAAATACTATGATTATAATATACTACATAATTATTATGATTATTTCTTATTTTTAACATATTTAAGTACTTTAAGGATTTTTACATAATTCCATTTAATTCTTTTTCCATAATAACTACAGCAGAAGCATCAAACAAATTATAAGTTAAAATTATGTATTTTTGTTATTATTTTTTAACAAATATAATAAAATATTTAATAAATAAAAAAAATAAACATCTCTGCATTTGTTTTAAGAGAGTAATATACCTTGGAAAAGATCAGGTACGTGGAAGGGTAACCCCTTAAGGAGAAATTATTTATTTTTGTTTATTTATTTTTTATTACATGGACTCGGAATATGGCAAATCAGTTTTATTTAATGTAAACGATTTTTAGAGTAATAGTGGCGATTTTTTTTAATTTTCTACCGATCGATCCAAATAATCGATTTATTTTCGGAAACAGATAAAGTACTTCTTATTTTGATTTATGAATTGTTAAACTTAATCTAATATAATATCGAAAGATGAATAACAGGAATTTTAAATTTGTAATCAAATCGAGAAGAAACAACTCCTTTAAGTCATAACAATTTTAGGAATGTTGCTAACAATATCGATAATTTTTGTTGGTCAATGTAGTATGTATGCAAAAATCTCTTTTTATACCCTCCACTCCAGTGTGCAGAGGGTATATACATATAAGTTTGTCATTCCGTTTGTAATAATTAGAAAAAAAATTTTGGACCCCATAAAATATATATATTTGTGATCCTTATAACAACCGGAGTTGATATAGCGATGTCCGTCTGTCCGTCTGTGGAAATCACGATGACGGCATCAATCGGGCAGCTAGGGTGCTCGTTGACATAAAAAATGATTCACTAACATCCTGAAAAGTTTTCTATTTAAAATCGTCCAAATCGGTCGATTAGGGCCCGAGATTTGAATGAAGAACTAAAAAAAAGTCTTGAAAATATATAATTTTCTATGTTGTTCTTGTCACGATCACGCCCTCAATAATGCAGCTACAGTGATCGTTTTTAATGAGAATGATTCCCCAAATTCATGGGAAGATTTCTGTTTCAAAAATCATTAAAATCGGTGGAACAGGCCCAGGGAAATCTCTGAAAAAGTAAAAAAAAATGAAAAATATGATGTTTCTATATTGTTCTTGTTGTTATTCTAAATGTTGTGTTGTTGTCATAGCTGGACTTGTTGTTTTTGTGGTCGTTGTGGTAATAATATAATAAAAACTAACCCTTTGTAAATTTTTTTTATTAACTCTGGTAGAAAAATTTAAAAGTTTCCATTGTTTTGGCAGCACTAAAAAATTTGTTAGATCATTTCTGTTATTACCACGAGCCTGCCTGCAAAATTTCAGATCGAATGGGTCACGGGAAAGGGGTTATCTCGATCCAAAATTTTTTCGACAAGCAGACACTACGAGTTAATATAAAGGGAGTAAAAATTTACCAGCATCTAAAGCAAATAATGCTAAAATATGTACCTACATAGTTGTTAATAAAAAAAAAACAATGTAAATTTAGCGCAAAAAAAATTTATATATTAATTTATTTAAAGAGAAAAACACAAAAATAACGTTTGATGTTGTATTTTTTGTGTGTAATATGTACATATACATACATACACATATTAAATAATACAAATAATATACATATATTCTATACATATATTCTATATATGTATATCCATAATAACTGCATGTTAGAAATAAATCGGTATATTATTTTATTTACATAAAATTCTGCAATATTTTGTTGTGGGGAAAATGCATTTCTTTTGCATTAACAGAGTGTCACTTCATTTTGCTCAGCGTGACTATGACACAGTAGATGGCGCCACAATTTTTGTTCTAATTAGCTTTGCAATAGTTATTTCTATTTTAATATGAATGTCAATATTTTCAAATAGATATTATACATAACAATGTTAAGAGTATACACGGGCTGGTCTTTTATTTCATACTTTTTTTCATTATTATTTTACAAATATGAACATAAGTTTGGCATATTAACTTTTTGTTGTCTTTACAAAATAGAGTTACCGAGTTCATCAATGAGTTTTTTGCTTTCAAAAAAGTTCTACATAGTTATATAGAATTATTATTCTGCTTTACCTACAAAATATCTGATTGCGATTACATCTTATTTTTAAAAATTGTTTACAATTACTAAAGCATTATTATTCACATAAATACAAAATTGCACTTTTTAAATTTTCCATTCAAATTTAAGAAAATATCAATTCTTAAAACTGGAATTAAAATTTCCAATTATAAATTAGAAAATATTAACTGAATTTCAGAAAATCATATCAAAACGTGGGAAATAATAATTTTAAATTTAGAAGACATCAATTGCATCTTTAATATATAAATTTTATTCGTTAAACACAAATTGAAATTCCAAAACAAACACCAAATATGTTTACATTTAAAAAATGTTTACATTAAAAAAAAATATTGGCATTCAGGAGAAATTAATAGCTTTTCAGTAACTTCTTTTAACGATTGTCGAATCGTTAAAAAAGAAAAGCAAAATTATCAGTAAAATTTTTAAACGATATATTCGCTATTGTTAAAGTCAGCTGTTGTTGTTATCTAAACGACAACCATTTTTGTGTTGTTTATTCAATCGATAAAAACTTAAATTTTTAGGTTGAAATGTCGTCATACATAAATAAAAATCATAAAATAGTGAAAATATTTTGCTTCTATTAAAAAACTTTTTTATATAAATAATAAAATTAAATAGCATATTCAATTCATTATTTCATTTTCAAAAAAATAAACAGAAAAATTAGTAAAAAAAAAAAAAATATAGATATTAAACATAAACATAAAATCATCCTGTCAAACACGAAATAATTTGTTTTTTCTATACTTCTTTGTGTTTTTCGCTTATTTTAACAGAGATGCCACTCGTTTACAATTTAAATAAATAGAAAAATAGATTTGTCGACTGTCGTTAAGATGTGTGTACTTAGTGAATCACTTAATCCTCAGTGCAAACAACAATAGCTGTCGATATATTTTGCGATTGTCGGATCGTTGAAATTCTGTCGGATCGTTGAATTCGCACTACAGAAAACATTAATTTAAATTCAATGAATTTTAGAAAACCTCAAATGATATTTAAGAATTGTGAACATAAAAATTGTTACATAAATAAACGCAATTTGATGAGAATGTTATTTTTCAAAATTTTTTTTTGGATGAATATTTGAAGTTTTTCAGAAAATAAAGAAAATAATTAAAGATAACAAATTATTTTTTGGGACATTTGGTTTTTTGCGTTTGGCATCCCTAATTTAATTATTTATTATTATAAATTTATTCTCTATGTTTTCCAAATATGGCAATATTTTAATAAAAAAATTGAGAGAGCTTTTTTTTGGTTATTATTTTGTTACTCCATCCGACCTATATGGCCGCAATGAAAAAATATTTCGCCAGTTAAAAGAAACTATACAGCCATCTCCAATTAGCACGATTTAATGCATATAGCCACCCTACACAACCATTACCTTTGCAATGGATGTTAAGGCGAGCTATTTAATTAGCAAAAACTAAATTAAACGAGAAGTTATGTCATATAACCGGAAACGCATGCATATAGGAAACGCATGCATATTTTTCCAATATTTTGTTTACATTTATTATCAATACTCAAACCGAGGTGGAGGGTATCAAAGATTCGGCACAGCCGAATTTAACACTCTTACTTGTTAGTATTAAATTTTTGCAGAATTAGGGATTTAATTTTGAATTTGATATTTGATTTAGAATTTCAAAATAACTACTATACAGTTATTTTCTAGAAATACTACTTTAGTATTGCATCGTATATTGATTTAGGAATACTTTTCTCCTGAAGCAAGCAATTGCCGCAATACAAAGTTTATATTTGCGACAATAACTTTTTTATCGTAGTTATACGATTCGTGAATCTTCGAATTGCCTTACGAGTATGTTGTCATAAAAAAAAAAGTTCTATAATAATAACAATGAATTAGTGAAACACTTCAAAATTTTAACATAATAATCCAATTGAAAAACTGGTAAACTTTTTTTGCTTGCTAAGCTTTAAAGTATTTAGGATGTAATGGGATCTTTGTATACTAAACAGGGCAAATAAGCAATTTTCAATTCAATATGTATTTAGTGATTGATATTTTGATTAAATGTTTTTTTGTAACAAATTACAATTGTTAGAATTTGATAAAAGTACGAGTAGTAAAAAATCCAGTCAAACTGATGTGAACATTGTCTTTGACACTTTAATTTGAAAATATGTTTAGTTCACATCATAAAGGTATATTGATTGTATCTGTTAAAGTTATTGAAAGTACTTCCTTAAAGCAATAAAAATATTTAATACTTGGTAGCGGTATTGAACCTGGGTTACTCGATTGCCAGTCTCTCGATCGACCATTAGGCAAATGTAGTTTTAAGCCTTGAAAGAGCTTACCAATCAGTAGTTAAATTACCACATCTGAAGAGGCCATAGAAGAAATTAATTTAAAAAAATATTTCTATATCTATTATAAACAACGATAACAATAATTTACTCGTATATTCATACGAATATAAATAAATAACGTTAAAACAAACTAACAAAAAAAAAAATTTAAAAACAACGAAACGTAAGAGCTCGTATATTACGAATAGTCTCGCTATTACTCTCACTACTTCTTCTGCATCTTTTGTTCGAAGCAATTTTACGATACAAACAAGCAGGCAGTTTACTATCAATCAAGCACCGGAAGCAGCTGTTTAGTTCATTTGGCTTCGTAAATTTGTTTTATACCCTCCTTTTCTATAGAGCTTTTGATTGCGGTTTTTGATGATGCTGATGCTGTTCGTTGTTAGTTATTTATTTCGATTTGATTTCGATATGTTTTCAATTAATGTTATTGTTATTGCTGAATCACATTAAAATAACTAAAATTTATGAATCCAAATTATAAGCGGTTTTAAGAATTTTCTGAAGGCTGCAAAATGTGTTGTTTAATTAAAAAAAAAATGTGTTTTGGGTTAAAATAGTCTTCAAATTCCATTTTCAAAAAAAAAAAATATCTCTTTATAGCTTCAATTTTAATCATAAACCCAACATACGAAATTTCGGTTTCGGTTCTGACTTAAAAATATGATTTATATTGAACTCTGTTGAAAGAACTTTACATCACTATACCATACTCCCTTTACCTATTCCTCTCTCTGTCTTTCTCTCTCTCTCTCTCTTTCTATCTCTCTCTCTTTCTCTCTCTCTCTCTCTCTTTCTCTCTCTCTCTCTCTTTCTCTCTCTCTCTTTCTCTATCTCTGTTTTGTTATGTTAATCTTTAGATTCCTTGTGCACGTTATGTGCGTTGCGTGATTTGCATTTGAATATGCCTTTTTTTACAACATGCTGTTTTTGCAGCTCATTTTCAATGTTTGATTTGTAGGGTTTATTAAATTCTCGTCGTTGTTGTCACAGTGTCTGCAGAAATGTCTTCTTTGTTGCATTTGCGACCTTGTTTTCATTAAACACAGCAGTTCGATTACAGAGAAATTTAAAAAAATAATGCCAATGACCCGGAAATGAAATCAGTATTAAAAACAAGTAAGAAAATTATAGTCGGTCTAGACCGACTATACGATACCCTATACCATGCGTTTAGAAACCCTATCTCTTAGGCCCAACTAACTGGACATTGAAAATAAGCAAAAACCAAATTTGAGTGGGATTTTTATTAATTTTTTTGGCTGCATCTATAAAGGGCTATATCTATAAAGGGACTAGGTCCAAAAATGGACCGATCCTGATCATGTTTGGTAAAGTCTCTTGTATTTTGCAAAAATATGTACAAACAAAATTTGAGAAGAATCAGTGCAATATTTTTGTTTTTTAATAGATTTAAGTGAAGATCGGGAAGCAACTCTATATGGGGTCAAAGGGATCATTTTTGGACTACTCATTAGTGGATGTAATGAACGCATACAAACCCAATTTCAGTAAGATCTATATGACAATTTGGATCTTATGGCAATTTATGTCGATTTCATATGGGTAATTTGTATGGGGGCTAGGTCTGAACATGGACCGAATCTCACCAATTTCAATAGCGTTCATCCCATGGCCGATAAAAGCTTATATACCAAATTTCATCAAAATATATTCATATTTGCGACCTGCAGTTTGATTACAAGCTTTACATGGACACACAGACGGACGGACGGACGGACGGACGGACGGACATAGTTAAAACAACTCAGAAAGTGATTCTGATTCGATCGGTATAATTAAAGATGGGTCTAGGTCAAATATTTGTGGTTGTTACAAACAGCAGCACAAAGTCATTATACCCAAACCACATAGTGGTATAAGGTATAATTATTGAATTTATTATACCCTATGCCACTATGGGTATAATGACTTTGAGCTGCTGTTTGTAACTACCAAAAATATTTGACCTACACCCATCTTTTATTATACCGATCGACTCAGAATCACTTTCTGAGTCGATTTAGGGATGTCAGTCCGTCCGTCCGTCTGTCCGTCTGTCTGTCCGTCCGCCCGTGTGTCCATGTAAACCTTGTAATCAAACTACAGGTAGCACGTATGAATATATTTTGATGAAATTTGGTATATAAGCTTTTATCGGCCATAGGATGAACGCTATTCAAATTGGTGAAATTCGGTTAATGTTCAGACCTAGTCCCCATATATATGACCCTATGAAATCGACATAAATTGCCATAAGATCCAAATTATCATATAGATCTCAGTCAAATTAGGTTTGTATGTATTTATTATATCCATTAATCAGTAGTCCAAAAATAATCGCTATAGGACAGTTCTAAGTCATAGGCTCCATACAGAGTTGCTTCCCGATCTTCACTTAAATCTATCAAAAAACAAAAATATTGCACAGATTATCCTTAAATTTGTTTTGTATATATTTTTTCAAAATATAAGTGACTTTACCATATATGGTCAGGATCGGTCCATTTTTCGACCTAGTCCCCGTATAAATATAACAACCGATATGAACTTTTTCATATCTGCAGCCAAAGAAATTAATTCGGAAATTCACAACAGGTGTTGTATGTTGTATTAAAATACACAATACAATAATTTGCTGTGAACGGTTAGCTGTATTTTCATAGTGTAAAACATTTTCTTTAGTAATTTTCGATCCAAGGAGGAAAGGTCGCTTCGTCGCTTCTGTTATTTCGTATAAGAGAAAACACGAGTCAGTGTTTGCCTCTTGGTCATAAGATATACCCTGGAGTTTTAGTTACGTACCTCTTACATTTTAATTTAGAATACAAAAATATATACATTATAAAATGTTTTGGTTTTGAAAGAGAAAATA
Source organism: Cordilura impudica (assembly GCA_963682025.1). Lineage (NCBI taxonomy): Eukaryota > Metazoa > Arthropoda > Insecta > Diptera > Scathophagidae > Cordilura > Cordilura impudica. The sequence continues at coordinate 2,940,263 of OY821519.1, forward strand.
CATACTAAATTTATAAACAATAATATTTATATAAACAAGCAGATTCCAGCCCTCGAAATTCGAGTGCAAATTCTAGGAAATTTTATTTTTTCATTAAATAAAAACCCTAAATGTATGCTAACCAATTATAGCCAATTCACAAATCAACACAAAAAAAACAAACTCACTTTTATTACAAAAACATTAAGAAATACACACACATAGCATGTATGTATGTAAATCTGCAAAATTCCTAAAAAGAAATACCTTTCAAATAATATACGTTTGGTCAAAATCGGAATAAAACGGTAGAACAAAACATCGGTCACAAGAAATCGCCTAGCCTATTAATATTATAGATAAACTTGCCGATGTATTTGCTTTATTTGCATTATTTGCCATTTTTTATTTCATAATTATTTATGCTGTAAAATTGTATGTATTTGGACTGATATGTTATGATACAATATACAACATTTACTGAACATAGCAAATTAAATTGTATCGTTGTATCAGATTTTTCAACGAAAATTACCAACAACAAAATTACACTATTGTAAAGTAATACATGATACAACAGATACAACGATACAATACCCATTGGGAATTGCCCAAATAACAATGCCAGTCAAATTTAGTTTATGCTAATTTTCTATATCCAATTAGTTTGACTGAAGAGATAGGGTCTCTAAACCATGGCATAGGGTATTGTATAGACGGTCTAGACCAACTATAATTTTATTTGTTTGTTGTTTTCAATTGTAGTCTTGCGATTATAACCATAAAGCCAAGACGAATACGATACGAAAAAAATGGAACCAGTTACATCTGCAAATCCTTAGAATTAAACTATTTATTCCCATATACAAATTTTATAATCTGAAAATTTTTTCAATAACACTGTGGAACAAATTCAGGTTAGCAAAAGTTAGGTCGATTCTGAGAGTGAGGGGTGAAAATAGAGGCTAAATTAGAAGACCCGTATCGCGGCGTTTGTTTATGTTAGTTCGAATTTTTGTTTAATCGACCTTCGAACTTTGCAGTCAAATGCCGATTTTCAGCATATTGTTTATATGGTTTTTTAGCTATAACTCGTCAACTAATTGAGATTTTTTCAATCTGTAAAAGCTAGAGACCTGTGCAACAATTAAATTTTTTTTTTTTTTAAATTTTTGTGGTCGTTATGAAGCAAAATGTTGAAAAAATAATTTTTTTTCATGCTCTTTGAAAATATTTTCCACAAAACTAAGTCTTTTTTGCTTTCTGTTTGATCTATAATATGCTTCTCAGTTTCTTCAATAAATTTCATTTGAAAAGAAAACAATCATAATACAAAAGTTGCGTTTTCCAGTTTAATATTAATTTACTTCTCATTTTTTATGTACCAATTTTGTTCAGTGTTGGTTTTGAAGAAACATTGAAAAAGAAATTATAAAAATATGGAAAAAAAAATATATTTTTGAAATGTTAGTTATGAAAAGTTTTAAGTAAAAAAATTAAATAAATTAAATTAATGATTTGGCCAGTTGCCGTTTAGCAGGCGGCTGTGGATCAACATCACTGCTCTCTCTAATATCTTGGTCATCGTCTTCCTCTTCTTCAAAGGTGTTTTTATACCGCCAACAAATTTCAGCGAGTATTGCATCTGGAGATTTCTTTCCTCTGTACCTGAAACGAAAATAGTTTTCAATCGTTAACATGTTTAAATTGTGCACTCTGACAAAGATATTAGAAAAATCTAGGAATTCAAAATATGCACATTACATAGTTACCTTATTTCAAATGGAAGCGCTGTTTGGTGATAACGTTCACCTTGCTCATCAGATTCAGTTGGCAACTGTTGAGCGAGTTGATCAAGATGCTGATGCAAGAGATGAATTTTGTACGACATATTAACCCCAATTTCATCGAAAGCTGCCAACATGTTTGCAACAGATTGCCTGTAGTTGTCTTTGCGTTCTTTACCCAAAAGTCCTTTAATGACTGCTTTCAATGCGAGCCATGCATTTAATTCTCGGTCTGTCAGAACTTGGTCAAAATCTTGACAACTCATTAGTTTCCTTATGTCGGGACCATTAACAACCCCTTCCTGAATTTTGGCGTTACTTAGTCTTTCAAGCGGTCGAATACTGCAATGCCAAGTTTAATGTGGAGCAACGGCAACAACATTTTCATTTCAGGAACAAGACTTTCGTGTAGCCTATTGTCTTTAGGCCATTTCCGTCCAATGCACATTAGGTTAAATGACCCATTTTCCCTTGCGAAACTCCAATTTCGAAAAGTTAATTTTTAATTTTTTTTAAATGCCATCATGTAGAGAATACTTCAAAACAATAGAAACGTCACTTTGTTTTTGTAAAATGCAACCTGACGTTTGACAGCAGCCAACCAAAGTCAAACTTCTTACACGTGTTTAGAAAGCTGTGTGCGCAGCCAGCTTTTTTTCTATCGGTTCAAGTGTTGTTTTTTATCCCTTCGCAATTAAATCAAGGAAAGTTCGAAATGGAAATCCAAAATATGGGTGAGTATCTATGTTCTTGTTAAAAAAAAAGTGACTTTTCATTGTTTGCTTACAAGGAATGCCGACTTCTTTTCATAACTATAAATTTATTTTTTTTTATTTGAAGCTTTGACTTCATGTAAGCATTTAATATTTCGGCTCAGTTCGGCCAACCAAATGTGAACAAAAATTAGTAAATTAGGATGTAATTAGTATAATTAAGCTTACTTGAAGCCGCCGTTTTCAGCAGTTTTTAAGGAATTGTGTTTTTTTCAGATTACTTTGCGTTAACGAAAAGTGAATTGTTCGACGTTTGGCTACAGCAGAGCTCGCAAAACAAGAAAGTTGCTGCAGTTATGGATTACGTAGTAAATAAAATTGGTCCTCAGAATATTTCCGAAGACTACGTCAATTTATTGCGAGAAAAAACGCGCCTTTTTTGCAAATCTCTTGCAAGAAAGTATGAAAAATATGCAAAACAGTTTGGAAAAAAAGCTGAAACTTTCAGACTAGAAAACAGCGTTTGGCTAAGCGAAGAATTTAAATGTGAATTTAAAAAGCCAGTCGTGGAAGCTGTTTCTGTAGCTGTCGGTCGCCCAAAAGTTCCGTTTTGCAACAAAAGTGAGTTTGGGAAATGTAAAGAGGCAGCAGATCTTTCAAAGTCAACGTATCACGAAACGAATTTACTAGTGCGTGCAGCAGCAACATCGGCTCGGAAACGAGGGAATATTGATATGGCAGCAATTTTGAAAGAAAGCCTGGCAAGCCCAAGCAGACCCTCAAAAATGAGACAAAAATGCAATGAAGACAATAAGACGCCAATTCCACTTTCAGCGGATGAGGCCTTAGCTTTTTTGTTGGAAAATAATTTCACGAAGGACCAATACAATGCGATTCGCCGTGAAAGTAAATCGAGAAACTGTGACATTTATCCGTACTATAACGCAGTTGCAGCCGCTAAATCGAAATGCCGACCAGATAACATATTTGTTAGCGAAACCATGGCAAGCGTCCCGTTGAAATCGTTGATCGCACATACTTCGAACAGAATTGTTGAAATGCAAAAAGATGTATTTGAATCTGTTATGGCAAAAGAAAAAAGCAATTTTATTAAATGTGAATTCATACTAAGTTATGGCTTTGACAGCAGCACTGGACAGTCCCAATTCAAACAAACTTTCAATGAGCCAAGTACGTCAAAATGTAGTGACGCATCGCTTTTTGCAACCACGCTTATTCCTTTGAGAATTATGTTGCCATGTGGATTACCTCTGTGGAATAATTTGGCGCCGCAGTCTGTACGATTTTGCCGACCAATAAAACTGGAATATGTAAAAGAAACGAAAGACACTGTTCTCAAGGAATATGAAGATTTGAAAAACCAGATTGACGCTCTCGAACCCTTAGTTATGGTGCTTGATGGAAAAGGTACTATCGAAATCTCCATTAAATTGTGCTTAACGCTTATTGATGGTAAGGTGTTGAACATATTGACAGGAACTTCTTCAAGTCAAGCTTGTCCTATATGCGGTGCTACACCAAAAGACTTTCTAAGTGTAAGAGATTATACTAGCGAAAAATTTCGGGGAAAGCAGTCAAACTTTCAGTACGGAATAAGTCCTTTACACTGCTGGATTCGTTTTCTCGAATTTATTTTGCATTTGGGCTACAAATTGGAAGTTCAAAAATGGCAGATAAGAACAGATGCAGACAAAAGGGAAGTAGCAAAAAGGAAACAAAAAATTCAGAGCGCTTTCTGGAAGGAACTAGGGCTTCGTGTGGACATGCCGAAAACTGGAGGCTTCGGCAGCACAAATGATGGCAACACGGCGCGTCGAGCTTTCACGAACTATGAAGTTTTTTCCGAAATTACTGGCGTCGACCAGAACTTTATTTTACGGTTCAAAACCATTTTAATTTGTTTATCAAGTCAGTTTCCAGTCGATTCGGATAAATTTCAAACATTTTGCTTCGCCACAGCTCAACTGCTACAAAAGATGTACCCTTGGCTACCAATGACGCCCACCGTACATAAAGTACTGATTCACTCGAAAGAAATCATCAATAACAGTATGCTCCCATTGGGTTTCCTTGGAGAAACTGCCTCCGAGTCGCGGCATAAAATTTATAAGGCAGACCGTTTGCATCATGCTCGCAGAAATAACCGCGTCAACAACCTTCTTGATATTTTCAACAGAGCTTCTGACACATCAGATCCACTGATTTCAACAATTTTTTTAAAAAGACGCATTCAACTGCAAAAATCGTTGCAACTTCCATCTGAAGTTGTCGACCTGATGTGTGTTTTCGAAGCTCCGATAGAAGAATGTGAAGAAGATAAAAGCGACGAGTTGAAAATTTTTTCGCCTGGATCTCTTGAGATCCTTGACAATTTTTGTTTGGAAAACGAAATAAACCTCCACGAGTGAAGTCGTAAAAATAAGCTTAAACTAACACAAATTTCTGTTTTTCTAATATTAAGTCTGTTTTTGTTATGAATTTTGTTGCGTCGCGACGCGTCGGTCAGAAAAGACTAGTTGCAGAGTAAATAAAGCAAAGAAAAAAAATATGTTGTTTCCTTCACTAGTTATCGTTAAAATGACCAAAATTAAAAATGTGTTCGGCTCACTGCGGTCGTGTCCTTGGACGGATTTCGTCCATATTCACACTGATCTAGCTATAGCCCAAGATACAACTTACTACTAAATTTCAATTCAAACGGTCAATTCCGTAAAAAGTTATCCCGAAAAAGTCCAAAAACCAAAAAAAGAAGTCGCCCACTGTGGGCGTGTCCGTTTGCGGATTTCGCTCATTTTCGAACTCGGCCTGAGATAGGCCACTTTGAAAGTTGTGACCAAATTTCAAGTCAATCGGTCAACTACTTCGAGAGTTATTAATTTAGCACTGAAAAAGTAGTCATTTAACCTAATGTGCAATGCGACTATTCCAGTTATGCTGTTTGTACTGGTTTCTTCCTTTAATACCTTCTCCGTATCGTGAATCCCAATCGCACAAAAAACACGGATATTTTGGACGGCCAGATGCTGTTAAGCCTGTAATCAATGAAACTATTTTGAGGTCGCAGCAAATGCGCCACTGGTGTTCGTTATAATTGACTACTTCCAGAATGTGTTTCAAATTATCTATTTGTCTTGTGCAAAAGCACAACTTTTAAGCTGATTAGTGAACTATCGATGAATAAACGCCAATCATCTTTTTTATAGGTTAACCCTGTCGTCCCCATTAACTTTTTAATATCGTTGCTATAAGCGAAATTTTTTGCATCATTCACATTGAAGAACTTTTCTAACTCTTTTTGGCGTTTTCGATATACCTTTCGCCAGCAAATTATTTCCTTTCAAAAATGAAGCCAGTAGTTCTGATTTTTTCTGAGTCAAACACAAATTTGCAACAATTCCATCCAATTGGTTTTGTGTGACTAGGATTGGGTCCTTTGATGTTTCATAGGATGTACCTTCACCAGGGTCGTATTCTGAGAAGAAATCCATGGATGTAGCAGCGGCGGTTGTAGTACTGATATCTGTTTGAAGATCAATACTTCGGTATGTTGGTACTGGAACGAATTCTGAGTGCAGTAATGGTAATTGGACTCTTGGCACTGCTACAGAAGTTTTATTCTTTGCTTTTCTTCTATTCAAAGTTTTATGGTAGTTGATACATCCATAGAAATTTTCTTCTTGATGCGGGCTGTTGTCTAACCACATCATTGGTATACCAAAAGGCATAGCCTTCTTCTTTTCACTTTTCCATTGCATAAGAGTTGAATAGCAATTAAAGCAAACTTTTTAAGGGGCATAGTTTACGTCAGTGATAAACTCTTGCGAGAAATATTGTTTATAGGCTTCCAAAAAAAAAAAAATAACTCGCATTGCCACATTTTTCATCGCTTGCTATGAAACGTCCCCAAACATTACAAAAATGGTCCGACATTTTTAATACAATATACATTACACAATGTTTTTTTTTGTTATTTTTATGAAACCGATGCACTTAACTTAAATCAATCACAAAATGAAATAAGTTCCAAAAAAATTAATAGCGAATTTTATCAGCTTCGGCTGAGTTTCGAGTCTTAACTGAATCTTCATTTTTGAAATTAGTTCGCTTATACGAAATAAAAAATAAATCGCTACCTGTGCGGTGGTTGAAAACAAAAAAGTTGTTTTACTAGTTCCTAATTCTTGGAACTTCCCTTTTAATTACTTCTACCTAAATCACTATTTATTTAATGGTTTTGGGATTTTTAACGCAAATTATCGACTAAGACCATTTTCTTTTGAAATGAAATTTATTGAAGAAACTGAGAAGCATATTATAGATCAAACAGAAAGCAAAAAAGACTTAGTTTCGTGGAAAATATTTTCAAAAAGCATGAAAAAAAAAATTTTTTCCAACATTTTGCTTCATAAGCACCACAAAAATTTTCTAAATCAATTTTTAAAAAAATTTTAATTGTTGCTTTCACAGATTGAAAAAGTATCAATTAGTCGACGAGTTATAGCCAAAAAACCATATAAACAATATGCTGAAAATCGGCATTTGACTGCAAAGTTCGAAGGTCGATTAAAAAAAAATTCAAACTAACATAAACAAACGCCGCGATACGGGTCTTCTAATTTAGCCTCTATTTTCACCCCTCACTCTGAGAATCGACCTAACTTTTGCTAACCTGAATTTGTTCCACAGTGTAATTATAGTCAAGTTATAGACGGTATATGAGTTTGTTTCGGGAAAGGGTCCAAGGTCAAAATATTAATTAAAACAGTTATGAACTACAATATAATACAGGATCGTAAGGGTTTTTTTAGATTATTATATCCAAGCTATCGGATACCGTCGAATGTTGTTTCGTCTTGGCCTAAGTTCGCAAATGAATAGCTTTTTGCATGCATTTTAATTATTCCGTTCATATTTTTCATCTATTTTGTTATTATTTAATTATATGCATTTTTTCCTTACTATTTTTAACACTATTATTATTATTTATTTGCTCAGATTATTCTATTTATAAATACACGCAATTAATTGTAATAAAGTTGTATTGGAGGGCATCAGGTACATATCTACTGATTTCTCACAATATAACTATAAACATTTCCATGTTCCTTTAAAAATATGCCCACTGAAAATGGGAAAGATACATATGTAGATATGTTTATCAAAAATCATAGGATAACTTCAATTCAAATCAAAACAAGCAATTTTTTAATTGAATATTATGCAAATTTTAGTTATTATTCGTTCAATAAAAAAAATCATCACTATTTTTCTTTTATTAAAAAGGCAATCGTTTTTTTGCTTTATTTCATTTCTACATTTATATGCATATGTATGCGTTTTGGTTGAACATTCAGAATATCAATTTATGCAAGTTAGAAGTGCAACGATAAATTAGAGGCGACCACTTAGGTCGGTGGCAATACAATTTGCACTTACATAGATACACACTTGTACGCAAAAGAACACGTTTACCAGATGATGAACTAACAATATGACTCAAAAAAATTTCCAACTGACATACGACATGTGATTTAATTGATATTGAATTTAATAAAATGACATTTCTCTGAATATAACTGCAAATGTCTGTTCACTTGATTTTATTTTGCGTTTACAATTTCTAATTATCTACTTGATGTTATAACTAAAGGGCCACTGTAATTTCCAACTATTTAGAGAAGCACGACCCTGCGTTTCTTTTGAGCTAACTGTGAATCATACACACAGAAAAAGAATTGATTGGAATTCGGTTACCCCTAGAACAATTTAATAAGGTAATATAAATTTATATTGTAATTTTTTTTTAAATTGTAATTTTAAAATGCAAGAGATTGTCTTTGTTAACGACCTTATTAACTTAATTTTATACAATAAAAGTATCTACAGAAGCAAATTAAGTTCTGTTAACCAATCAAAGTATTAATAAAAATTATTAAAGTAATTCAATAGAGGCGACTAAATTAAAAACAGTATAAAATGCTTCATAGCCAATAGCTACAGAGGGGCACCCTTTTGGGCCAAAGGCGGATGAGCCAAACAGTATGGCCAACGGCATAGGATCAGGCAGGCAAGGTGAAACCAGCTGATTACAATTTCCATGGGAACAGCAACATTGATATATGAACATGAACAAACACATCAGAGTAGCGAACGTACAATGCGACCCGACACAAAGTCGGCGTCATACTGAATCCGAGCCAAGTGCTATCATATGCCGGGCATAGCGAGACGTTAGAACAGGTCTCGCATGCAGAAAATGCTACTAAGAAATAATATGTTGGTAGTATGTTGACCCATAGATCCATGGAATTAACAATGTCATCTGTATATATGGGTGGTATAGGTATTGAGGAATCGGATACTCTTGATGTTCTAGGCATGAGAATTCAATGTGATGTTCGTTGGAACGAGCATGTTTTCAAGTGTCGAAAGAAGCACTCAAGTGTCTTGCTTTTCTAAGACGGTGTAAAAATTACTTCACTCCTTCTGATCTCCTTGGAATCTATACCACTTGCATCCGACCGAAAACGGTGTTAAAATTACTTCACTCCTTCTGATCTCCTTAAAATCTATACCACTTGCATCCGGCCGAAAATGAAATACAACTCCCATATATGGGCAGGAGCTTCAAAGTCTATTTTGGAGCTACTGGACCGTGTGCAAAGGAGGGCGTTGGCGCTCATCAATGACAGTAGGGTATCCAACTCTATTGATTCATTGGAACATCGTCGGAATGTGGGTTGCCTAGCACTGTTCTATAGATATTACCATGGGAAATGTTCTTCTGAGATTAGCGAACTTATTCCAAGTGCCCGAATTTCGGTTCGCTCTACCCGCTTCTCTAGTAGATCACATCCGTTTGTAGTCTATTGTCCAGTTGACTGCACAACGCATTACAGAGAGAATTCGTTTATCAGTCGAACTGGCCGTATGTGGAATAAACTCCCCGCAGGGGTCTTTTCTGACAGTTGTAATCTAATAAAATTTAAGTCAAATATCCACAAACACTACTCCCTCTCTCCTACTTCCCATAACCTATTTTCCTGAAATCAACACAATGCACTGCATGTGTAGGGGGCATCCTCTGAGTGTTGGTTAACAAAAAAAAAATATATATAATTGAGAAAGGAACATGGAACGTGCGAGGATTGTTTCAATCTGGTGAACTCAATTTACTAGAAAAGAAATTAGAAAGACAAGGAATAGGTATATGCGGCATAGGACAAACACACTGGAAGAAGAGTGGCCACTTTCAAACGGAAATGCGTACTATATATTTCTCCGGAAATGAACACTAAAGCAGAAATGTTAAAACTTTACTTGGAAATAAACGAATTGTTAAATTTATAAAGGAGTATGAGCCTGTAAGTGACACAATAATAACAATTATATTTAATGCAAAACCCACGGATCTTTATGTTATTCAAATATATGCCAACATCTGAGGCCTCAAATGAAGAAATTGATGAAGTATAACAAAACAGTTATTTTATTAGGGAATTTCAACTCAAAAGTTAGATCTACCCTTTATAATCGTAGAGAAAAAAATTGGGAAAATATGGCCACGAAATGATCGTGAAGATCGTCATTTACAATTTGCACTTAAAAATAACCTATATATTAAAAATACAATGTTCAAACAACACTCGAGAATGTTATCTACTTGGACAACTCCAGGCGGCTTTTATAAGAATCAGATAGTTTATGTATTACCTCGACAGAGGTGGAGATCATCCATACGAAATGTAAAGGCAAAATCATGTGTCGACTGTGATAGTGATCACAAACTACTAGTGTATTATTTCGAAATAAAGTTCGACGTAGTAAGAAAAATTGGAAAAATTGATCACGTTTGAACCCCACACATCTCCAACTAACAACTGGCTCTCTGTGAAACATTGGATAAATGATGCTGCAAAAAAAAGTCGAAAACTGAAAATTTAAAGAAAAAAGTACTGGATCTCAGAATGAAGCTCTGAACCTCGTTGAAGATAGACATCTGATAATATTAGCGAAATACACCAGCTAGACAAATCCATCAGGAAATCTTGTTATAAAGACAAAAATCAGTTCATAATGGAAACTTGCATAAAACTAGAGAAGCATGCAGAAAAGTCGAAGTCAAGAAAGCTTTTTAAAACTGTTAAATTCCTATCCAGAGACTTCAAGGATTAAACCCAAGTCATCAAAAGTAATAAGAGATCCAATAGAAATTTCTGAGAGAATACTGTATAAAACTTTTTGATAATACTTCACTACCAAATCATACGAACTTTCAAACAGAAGATCCAGACTAAATAAAAATAAATCACCTGGAGTGGATATGATCACAACCGAGACTATCAAATCTATGGGTGAAACAGCTATTCAACCAATTCATAATCTATGCAACCAAATATGGAATTCTCTCATATGGCCTGAAGAGTGGCTTCACTCGATATACATAGCAATTTATATATAAAAAGGGCTCACCTATGAATTGTGCAAACTACAGAACTGTAGCGCTTATACCACACATGAGCAAAATTATGTTGCACATCATACACAATCGCCTAAAGCCATTCGTTATGCCGGAGATAGCTGAAGAGCAGAGTGGCAAAGGTACAAGAAAAGAAATTCTAAATGTACATCAAATTATAGAAAAAGTACGAGAGTTCAATGTTACACCTTACTTCTATTTCGTGGACTACACAAAAGCATGCGATTCAGTAGATTTGAACCTTCTTTGGGATGTGCTACTAAAACTGGCTGTATCACAACATCTAGTTTGGATTATGCACGTACTATACAAAGTGGGATGGAGGCAGTGTTCGTCAAAATGCGTGAAATCTGCGTGACCACGCATTGAAAATCAATTTCACCCCTCAGAATTACCCTCATGCGTGAATTCGCGCATCGGCACATCGTGGTTATATTTTTAAAAATCAATTCTGACTCCGATTCAACGCCAATACTTCGATAATCTCAGCGTCCCACTGAGCATGCGCGACTTTTTATCCAAAGCCGTCTTGTAATAATTCATCGCGATTTTATTCTAGCACGACCTTCATCTCCAGAGCCACCAAATTATTAATAAAAAAGTAACAATGTAAATTTACCAAAGTAATATGTAATATATGTATATAACTAAAAATTGTTATATTTTTTTCTTATCAAATATCAAAAAACTTTAAATAATATACAATATACAAATATTACTGTATATCTGTTATAAACGCATATTATAAATGAAGCGATATATTATTTTATTTATTTTATTTATATTTACATTATTTATATTAACAGCTGTTTTGATCCCTAGTGTAGCTATGCCCCAGTAGATGGCAACTAAATGTTGTTCTAAATCTAACTAGAATTTATGATTTATCTATCTATAATATTAATAGGCTAGGCGATTTTTTGTTACCGATGTTTTGTTCTACCGTTTTATCCCGATTTTGACCAATCGTATATTATTTAAAAGGTATTTCTTTTTAGCTGTTCACAGATTTTTAAAATTTTTCCTTTATTTTGAGTAAATTGCGTTTAAAGTTGCCAAATACATAGAATTATACATATGCTATGTGTGTGTTTATTAAATTTGTTAACGTGTTTGTTAATGAGTGTGTTATCTTAATTCACAATAATAATAAACCAAAAGGTGTTGGTTTGTGAATTGGCTAAGTTGAAAAATAAAGTTGCCTAGAAATTCCACTCGAATTTCGAGCGCTGGAATCTGCTAGTATAGATTAAAATGCTTTGCAATAATTATTTATATTTTAAAATGAATGTCCACATTTCAGCAAATCCTGGTTACGGTTGTGACACAAATTACATCTTCACCGGGTGATTGCAGCTACTTTGTCTTATGAAAACATTATGATAAATTTTTGTTGTTTAGCATTTACCTAAAGGTATAATTATGGAACCTTCACTTCACAAATTTACTATTGTACTTATTGCAAAAAATTAGTTTGCTGTTGTTACTAACAGCTACATAAACTTCAAAAATGTTTAACCACGCCCTAATTAATTCGGGCATGAAAGGGTTAATATGCTCATATCATACATTAAATTAAAGCACAAGATCTCTACTTCAATAATCTAATAAAATAAATTAATTATTTTAAGAATTGGTACTACTATAGCCATATCTGTGATTGTTCTCAACATTTTTAAATTATCATACTAGTTGCAATCTGGTAACATTTTTTATTCAAGTGATGCAATCCAAAATGGCCGACTTGATGTTCTAAGTTGGTAGAGCCATCAGTTGTGTGGTTTTTATCAAAGGAATTGCAAAGCCTCAAGTAATACCTATACAGTTACAACTAACTCCAAGGGACCGCTAAAATGTTTCATAATAACAAGATTTTCGGTTCAATGGAAATTGCTTGTAATAAAACTAATGCCAATTCATTTGTTTTTTTATTCTTGGTTGAAATGATAAATGCTGAATTTCTATTTCTTTCTGTACAATATCACAACCGTAACGCACCTGTCACTACCGTAACAAAAATGTTTAAATACACATCTAAATAGTTAAATACATATATATCTGTTGTGACAAATATATATTTTTTCATTTCCGTATTTTTCTTAAGGGGGTATAAAACGTGAAATGATCATCAAGAGAAAAAATGTGTCACCAATTTGTCACAACCGTAACAACATCAAAATAATTTTTTGCAATAAGTAGGTTCTATAGTAAATTTGAATAAGTGAAGGGTTTCATAATTGTATCTTTAGGTGAATGCTAAACTCCAAACATGTTTCATAATTTTTTCATAAGACAAAGTCGCTGCAATCACCCTGTAAATGTCTACTTTGTGTCACAACCGTAACCAGGATTTGCTGATTTATAACCGAAAGGAAATTAACTTCTGTTGTAAATACAAAAAAAGTCAAACTTAAAGTCTAATGGCGTTTTCTTTTCTGGCAAAAATGTTACAGTTTTTTTCCCAGTTCGCACTTTTTTCTCTTTTTGTGTTCTTTTCTAAAAAAAAATGTCAACCTTGCGAAAGGGTAACGTGTTATTTTCTAAAAATATGTGAAAAAGGTGAATTTTTCACACTCTAAAAAATCAGAAGGGGAGAATAACACGATAAACCAGCTGACATTTGTGTTGTTTGTATTTGTGTGAAGAAACAAAAAAAAAAAATAAGGAAAAGTGAAACTTTTATTGTTTTCTTTAAAATAAATTATTAATATGGAAAATATCAATGTTTTTTCATTTTTATTTTTCCTTTTTGTTGTCCAAGAATAAAAACGTCAACAAAATCAGCTGTTCATTAAAAAAGTGCATAGTTGTAATTTTATGTTCTATTCTGACCATTAAAAATTCAACATCTTCAATGTGTGAGGCAAACATTATAAAAATTTAACTTTTTTTTTCAGAAAAGAAAACGCCATAACAGATTTTTCGATTTATTTGTCATTTGTGGAAATCAAAAGAAAAGTAAAATACTTAAAAATTATATTTAAAAATTTAATACTTTTGAAAAGTTTAAACCTAAGAAGTGCATTGCTCTAGTGCAGACTCTACGAATGTTATGCGGCCCCTATATTATTATTGATATTTTTTGTGTTTAGGATTTATTCTTTGTGGATAATGTAAGCTTTCAATTAAAAGAGAAGCTGAAGCCGTTTGCCCGCCCTTACCTGCGGTGGGGTGGTAATACTATTTACTGGAACGTATCCTTAATGAAGAAATAATGATTTTGAAAGCTTTGAGAAGGCAAAGAAAGATTTCAATGTTGAAACAAAACTTATCAAGGCTGCCAAGTAAAGATGCCGCTAAATGAAGTTTTTTAAACGCTATGTTTTTCTACGGATTAAGTGACATGCTGTGTTGCATATAATTACAAATTACTTATGTACATATATGTACACAACAATTAATGGGAACAAATTGAGTTTAAGGGCGAGACCCCCTATTTTTAATATATATACCATTGGAAAGCTTACTTGAGTGCCTTTTATTTGATATCTCAAATGAACTACACAATGTTAGTATTTACAACAACTGAATGAAAGCTGGGTCCAGTAGCTTCATTTCGATGTATGTATATTTTGACCTCTTACACAATAGTAGAATAATAGTGTATTAAACTATGAGTTAATTTTCCAAAAAAGAAATAGAGCGAAATAGAAATAAGAACATATTAAAAAAAAAACTTAAAAGTTTAGGTAAAATCGCTTATATATAAGAGGTCAAAATATACATCGGAATGAAGCTAGTGGACCCAACTTTCATTCATTCATTTTATGAGATAATGGCAAACTTAAAAAACACAAACTGAAATAGGTTCATAACGGGTTCATTGATTTCAGATGTTGAAATATCAAATAAAAGGCACTCAAATATGCTTTCCAATTATATATATCTTGTTAAATGCGATACTAAATAACAAAGTTATATACAAATCAAAGTCAAAACTTTGCCGGTCCATAACTCTGAAAATATGCTCAACCGAAAAAAAATGTTTCCCTAGAATCCCAATAAAATATTGTATAAGTGGTAAAAATTTGGAACGGAGGAACGGGGTTGTCGCCCTTAAACTCAACTTAAGCCCAATAAATGTATTAAGGGATCCATTGACAAAGGAAGTAAGAAATAAGCAACACAAAAGAAGTATGTGGACAAACCAAAATTTTAAACTGATTCAACATTATTTTTTATTCTACAATTCTTAAATGTTGGAAAATATATATATATGGGGGATTTCATGTCAAGTGCACCAAATTTTGAAACCGATGTCTTCCGATCGGGATGAAATTTGCACCAAGGTTAGTCCTATTGGATAGTAGTTTAGACACAATTTTTCAACAAGATTGGTCCAGATCTCTCTGAGTTAGAGGGGATCAAAATTTGACATTTTGTCCAAACAGGTGTTTTTTCCCATCCTTGTAACTTATTACCTATTGTTCTTAGAAAATTTTCTCCCAAATAGTTTAGATAGCTATTTCTTCAGTATTTCGGAAAAAAATACTTAAAAAAAAAAAAAAAATTTTGTAGACTTTTTTTGCTAAATTAAAACATTTTTTGCCTTTTTTTTCCAAAAAGGGCATTTTGTTTTTTTTATTTTTTCATAAGAAAGCTTAGGATTTTTCCTTTAAGAGCTTTTTGGTCGCTTAGTGGGATGGGAGTGGGATATCTATCAAAATAAATATTTTGTAACTCAAGACAACGGTTTTTCAATTTTTCACAAATGCACTATTTTGAATTTTTTTCCTATTTGTGTCTAAAACCTTACAAATAAAACTTATACTGAGAAACTAGACAAACTAAACTTTCCGAAGGTATGTAACATACCTTCATAACATAACAGAATAGAATGGTTTTCTGTATCCTGAAAGAGTTATTTGCAACATTTCAATCTGAACACGAGGATGTTAGAATTGGCTTCACGAAATTAACCCAAATGAGGCCAAAACATTGCGTTTTGGCAGAAAGCAGCGGAACTCATACAGTATTCGTTTGCATTTACTATGAAAATGTTAAACTGATGTTGAAGGAAATCAACTTAAAGTATTTAACAGATGATTCGGCAGAAGATTTACACGATTACCGCGATTGCCTTAAATTGACTATGTGTACTAATGCAACAACTTCTTGCCACTTAGGTGAATGTACCAATTGCCCGAAAACCACATTCATCAAAGAAAATTTAATCAACTCTTTAGATCGAGAATATATGGAGGAGGTCAAATTTGATTCTTGGATTCAGACTGACATATGCACATTGAAAACAATCATTTTAAATGTGGATGATTTTGTGGAAGAAATGTGTACAGGATTGCTAAACTTGAGAACCCATTACTTTTTAGTTAAAGAGCAATTGTCATTCTTCAAGGATTTGAAGATACATTTGAAGTCTGGTGAATTCGTTATTTCATATGATTTCGCAGAAAACTATAAATATGTTCTTCAGGATGCCATACAAGCATTCCACTTCAATAACGACCAAGCAACTATATTCACAGTAGTTATTTACTACATGAAAGATGAAAAACTGGAACACAAAAGTATGGCAATCATATTCGACGATTTAAAACATGATACCGTTGCAGTTTATGAGTACCAGAAGAGAATGCTAAAATTTCTAAAATCTAAATTTACAGTAAAGAAGGTATACTACGTTTCGGACGGAGCTCGTCAACATGTTAAAAACAAAAGTAACTTGGCAAATCTTATGGCCCACGAAAAAGATTTTGGAATGCCAGCTGAGTGGCATTTTCATCCTACTGCTCATGGTAAAGGAGCATGTGATGGTATGAGAGCAAACCTTAAAAGAAATGCAGCGAAGTATAGCCTCCAGTGCTCTCATCAAGATCGCATCTTAGATGCGACTGCTCCATTCCATTGGGCAAAGAGTTATTGTAAAGAAACTAAAATAGTTTTTAGTAGCAAAGAGGATCATCAGGAAACATCGAAAACACTGAAGAGCAGATTCGATGCTACGGTAACAATCGATGGCACCGCTCAATACCATGCTTTTATACCGCTTGTCGATGGAAGACCCAAGTTGAAAAAGTTTTCTGCCTCTATTCAATGCGATTTCTTTCCAAAGACAACAAATAAACCAGCAGCGAAATCAACAGCTGAACCTAGTAACGCCAAGAAAGGATTGACAAAAAAACGCAGTAAATAAAGGCGACAAAAAAGCTGGATGAAAGACTGGGTATTTAAAAATTTACAAGACTTAAATACTTCATCAGCTAAAATAAATTAAGTATAAAAATAGTTATGATATAAATGGATCTAATGCAATTAAGATTAAATTTTAATAAATTATTTATCTTTTTATTTTTAATATTATTATTATACATTAATTTAATTATTATTAAAAATAAATAAAAAATAATAATTTTTCAACATTTCTATAGAAAAAAAGCGATTTTTTCCTGAAGTTAACATATTCTGAGTATTACAGTATCGAGGGTATAAAATTTTAGTTAGGTATGTTATATACCTTCGGAAAGTTGTCTAGTTTCTCAGTATAAGTTTTATTTGTAAGGTTTTAGACTCAAATAGGAAAAAATTCAAAATAGTGCATTTGTGAAAAATTGAAAAACCGTTGTCTTGAGTTACAAAATATTTATTTTGATAGATATCCCACTCCCATCCCACTAAGCGACCAAAAAGCTCTTAAAGGAAAAATCCTAAGTTTTCTTATGAAAAAATAAAAAATAAAAAAAATGCCCTTTTTGGAAAAAAAAGGCAAAAATGCTTTAATTTAGCAAAAAAAAGTCTACAAAAAAAATTTTTTTTTTTAAGTATTTTTTTCCGAAATACTGAAGAAATAGCTATCTAAACTATTTGGGAGAAAATTTTCTAAGAACTATAGGTAATAAGTTACAAGGATGGGAAAAAACACCTGTTTGGCCAAAATGTCAAATTTTGATCCCCTCTAACTCAGAGAGATCTGGACCAATCTTGTTGAAAAATTGTGTCTAAACTACTATCCAATAGGACTAACCTTGGTGCAAATTTCATCCCGATCGGAAGACATCGGTTTCAAAAGTTGGTGCACTTGACATGAAATCCCCCATATGTATGTATATGTATATTAAAACATAAACATTATCAATGAAATGCAACTTGCAATAGGTTGAAATTTATTTTTATCATATAAGATATTTTATACGGACATATATTTTATTTCTTATTGTAAAAATATATTATAAATAAAATAGTGTTTACTGTTTTTATATTTGCTGCAGTTAATGCACTTTTAAATTAGATTACCCTAATAAATTGATGTGGCAATGAATAAATAAATAATTCGATAGTATTACCTAAATAAGACAATGCATGCAATCAGATCTACGATTGTTTTAAAAATATAATTTATAATAACAGAATGTAGTGATAGTGCATATAACTACCAAAATTCTGTTGTCAACAAAATCGGTTGCTACAACAAATCCGTTTTCTTTGTGTAAATAAATATATTACATACAATATTATATTTTAAGTCTAGATATAATTGTTTATCTCTTACGAATTTTAAATTTGAAAACATAGAATTAAAAAGTGTGGTGACACCTGTTATAATTACTCCACTTCCTTAGGGAAGTATATGTGAAATGTGAGTTAACTTTCATTCAAGTAAAAAAAAAAAAGAATTTTCAGCCGTATCTGTAATTTATTATTCCTTCTTTTAAAAAGTATATTCTTGGTATTTAACAATCAATTTCATTCATTGCAGTATCTCTGAATCTTTTACACTTTTGGCATCGAATAAAACAGGCAAAGTAAATATTATAGCCTAAGTCGTAGTAGATCCATCGAAACAAAAGCTTAAATCAACAAAGTTAGTATGCAAACCAGCTATTGAGTGATGTATAGGGAATATTAAGTAAAAATATTAGCCATAAATGAATAAAAAGGGGGTAAGTTATTTTTTTTTTTACATTTAAGTTGACTTTGACATGTCCGTCCGTATGTTTTAAGAATGAAACTAAAAGACCCTAACAAAAAGTTTGTATTATAAAGAAAACAGCACCAAGCAACAATTAAGAAGTTAATATCAGTTTAATTATTGCACAGGGTATACACAATAGAAACTGCAGAAAACGCAATATACTGACATTCACACATACTTGAACTTATCCAGCTTAACAACTAAAGTATTTATGTATGAGCCAATAAATACTTTTTTATCTATTAGGGCAGGGCAAAAAGAAATCCGATTTACAGAGATTCGTCCACTGAGGTTTAACTTTAATTGAAAACGAAAAACTAAGCACACAATAATTTTATTAATAAGGAAAAACGATTCGACGGAAATTTCTGTCAAATATTTAATTTTTTTTAAACAATTTATAACACAGCGTAACAGCCATTCTGGGGGATGAGAAATTCAAAGTCAGGATGAAAGTACTAGGCCAATATAGTAAAACTCCTTAGGGTTTTACCATAATTATGGTAATCTATAAATCTATAATATTAATAGGCTAGGCGATTCCTTGTGACCGATGTTTTGTTCTACCGTTTTATCCCGATTTTGACCAAACGTATATTATTTGAAAGGTATTTCTTTTTAGCCGTTTTGCAGATTTACACATGTTTAAATTTTTTCGTTTATTCTGCGTAAATTGCATTTAAAGTTGCTACTAACACATACATAAAATTATACATATGCTATGTGTGTTTGTTAATGAGTTTATCTTCATTCACAATAATAATAAACAATAACAGTGTTTGGTTTGTGAATTGGCTAAGTTGAAAAATAAAGCTGCCTAGAAATTGCACTCGAATTTCGAGCGCTGGAATCTGCTAATTATCATAATTGTCGCTCATACATAGGTTTAAGTATCTATATATTAACATGTGAAGGTAAATATATCTACCACTTTTTAAGCAAAATGCGCGCACGGAGGAGTGTGAAATTTTGCATAGTTATAGTTCATAAGGAGGAGAAATGTAGAATGATGAAATGTATGTATAATATGTGTTAAAAATATATTAAATTAAGTAAAATAAAATATTTGTAATAAATTTTTTTATAAGAGCCTAAAGGTATGCTAATCAATTTTAGCCAATTCACAATTCATCGCCTGTGCATTTATTATTGATGGTTTCAAAAAAGAGTACATTTTAATCGCCCTGTTTTGAATTGTGAATTGCTTAAAATTGAATAGCATACCTTTAGGCTCTTATAAAATTATTTATTAACAAACCCATTTATATATTTTCTGTGTGTTCAACAAATATTTATACTGAAATTTAATGTATATTTAAAAATTCACAATTTAATAAATTTTATTTAAATATTCATGAATTTTTTTATATATATAGACTAAAAAAATAATGAAAGAAAACTATAGAATGAAAATATTAATATTAATAGGCAAGGCGATTTCGAATGACCCCTTTTACGCTTTTAGTTATCAAACGATTTTGACAAAAAATAAACCATTTGAAAGGCATTTCTTTATAGATGTGTACCATCTTTGCAGATGTGCACCATCTGAAGTAATTATCATTTAAAGTTGCTACTAACACATATTTAAGCTTCAAATAGAAAATTATAAAATTATTTATTAACAAACCCATTATATATCTTCTGTGTGTTCATCAAATATTTATAATAAGATTTAATGAAATTTTCAAAAAAAAAAAATCACAATTTATATAGATTAAAAAACATTCAAAGAAAAACATTGAATGAATAAATACGTCTTAATACTTCTTAGTATTAATTTAATAACTAGCAGATTCCAGCCCTCGAAATTCGAGTGCATATTCTAGGAAATTTTATTTTTTCATTAAATAAAGACCCTAAGGTATGCTAATAAATTATAGCCAATTAACAAATCAACACAAAAAAATAAACTCATTTTTATTACAAACACAAATTTAAACAAGTAAGAGTGTTAAATTCGGCTGTGCCGAATCTTTGATACCCTCCACCACGGTTTGAGTATTGATGATAAATGTAAACAAAATATTGGAAAAATATGCATGCATTTCCTATATGCATGCGTTTCCGGTTATATGACATAACTTCTCGTTTAATTTAGTTTTTGCTAATTAAATAGCTCGCCCTAACCTCCATTGCAAAAGTAATGGTTGTGTAGGGTGGCTATATGCATTAAATCGTACTTTTTTGGCTTTTAACTGGCCAAATATTTCTTCATTGCGGCCATATAGGTCGGATGGAGTAACAAAATAATAACCGAAAAAAGCTCTCAACTTTTTTTTCAAAAAAATATTGCCACATTTGGAAAACATAGAGAATAAATTTATAATAATAAATAATTAAATTAGGGATGCCAAACGCAAAAAACCAAATATCACAAAAATTTTAAATAAAATAATTTGTTATCTTTATTTTCTGAAGAACTTCAAATATTCATCCAAAAAAAATTGTGAAAATTTATATATAAATAACATTCTCATCAAATTGCGTTTATTTATGTAACAATTTTTATGTTCGTAATTCTTAAATATCATTTGAGGTTTTATAAAATTCATTGAATTTAAATTAATGTTTTCTGTAGTCCGATTCTGTAAATTTCAACGATCCGACAATGGCAAAATATATCGACAGCTATTGTTGTTTGCACTAAGGATTAAGTGATTCACTAAGTACATACATCTTAACGACAGTCGACAAATCTATTTTTCTATTTACTTAAATTGTAAACGAGTGGCATCTCTGTCAAAATAAGCGAAAAACACAAAGAAGAATAGAAAAAGACAAATAACTTCGTGTTTGACAGGATGATTTTATGTTTATGTTTAATATCTTTATTTTTTTCCTAATATTTCTGTTTATTTATTTGAAAATGAAATAATGAATTGAATATGCTATTTAATTTTTTTATTTATATAAAAAAGTTTTTTAATAAAAGCAAAATATTTTCACTATTTTATGATTTTTATTTATGTATGACGATTGAATAAACAACACAAAAACGGTTGTCGTTTAGATAACAACAACAGCTGACTTTAACAATAGCGAATATCGTTTAAAAATTTTACTGATAATTTTGCTTTTCTTTTTTTAACGATTCGACTATTTTTAAAAGAAGTTACTAAAAAGCTATTAATTTCTCCTGAATGCCAATATTTTTTTTTAATGTAAACATTTTTTAAATGTAAACATATTTGGTGTTTTTTTTTTTGGAATTTGATGCAATTGATGTCTTCTAAATTTAAAATTATTATTTCCGACGTTTTATAATTTATAATTGGAAATTTTAATTCCAGTTTTTAGAATTGATATTTTCTAAAATTTGAATGAAAATTTAAAAAGTGCAATTTTGTATTTATGTGAATAATACTGCTTTAGTAATTATAAACAATTTTTAAAAATTAGATGTAATCGCAATCAGATATTTTGTAGGTAAAGCAGAATAATAGTTCTATATAACTATGTAGAATGTTTTGAAAGCAAAAAACTCATTGATGAACTCGGTAACTCTATTTGGTAAAGACAACAAAAAGTTAATATGCCAAACTTATGTTCATATTTGTAAAAGAATAATGAAAAAACGTATGAAATAATAAAAGACCAGCCCGTGTATACTCTTAACATTGTTCTGTATGATATCTATTTGAAAATATTGACATTCATGTTAAAATAGAAATAACTATTGCAAAGCTAATTAGAACAAAAATTGTGGCGCCATCTACTGCGGCATAGCCACGCTGAGCAAAATGAAGTGACACTCTGTTAATGCAAAAGAAATGTATTTTCCCCACAACAAAATATTGCAGAATTTTATGTAAATAAAATAATATACCGATTTATTTCTAACATGCAGTTATTATGGATACACATACAATATAGAATATACATATGTACATATATTATTTGTATTATTTAATATGTGTATGTATGTACATGTAAATATTACACACAAAAAATACAACATCAAACGTTATTTTTGTGTTTTTCTCTTTAAATAAATTAATATATAAAATTTTTTTTTGCTAAATTTACATTGTTTTTTTTTTATCAACAACTAGGTACATATTTTAGCATTATTTGCTTTAGATGCTGGTGAATTTTTACTCCCTTTATATTAACTCGTAGTGTCTGCTTGTCGAAAAAATTTTAGATCGATTTTAACCCCTTTCCCGAGACCCAATCGATCTGAAAGGTTGCAGGCAGGCTCGTGGCAATGCTCGCGGAAATGATCTAGTAAATTTTTTTAGTGATGCCAAAACAATGGAAACTTTTAAATTATTCTACCAGAGTTCATAAAAAAAATGTACAAAAGGTTAGTTTTTATGATATTATTACCACAACGACCACAAAAACAACAAGTCCAGCTATGACAACAATACAACATTTAGAATAACAAGAAGAACAATATAGAAACATCATATTTTTCATTTTTTTTTTCAAGACTTTTTTTAGTTCTTTATTCAAATCTCGGGCCCTAATTGACCGATTTGGACGATTTCAAATAGCAAACTTCCTAGGATGTTAATGAATCATTTTTTATGTCAACGAGCACCCTAGCTGCCTGATTGATGCCGTCATCGTGATTTCCACAGACGGACAGACGAACAGACGGACAGACGGACATCGCTATATCAACTCC
The DNA here is from genome assembly GCA_963682025.1 of Cordilura impudica. Classification (NCBI taxonomy): domain Eukaryota; kingdom Metazoa; phylum Arthropoda; class Insecta; order Diptera; family Scathophagidae; genus Cordilura; species Cordilura impudica. Next base: position 2,963,808 of record OY821519.1, read on the forward strand.
GGTTGTTATAAGGATTACAAATATATATATTTTATGGGGTCCAAATTTTTTTTTCTAATTATTACAAACGGAATGACAAACTTATATGTATATACCCTCTGCACACTGGAGTGGAGGGTATAGAAACACACACATAGCATTGTATAATTTTATGTATATGTTAGTAGCACCTTTATATGCAATTTACTCAAAATAAAGGAGAAAATTTAATCTGCAAAACGGCTTTTTTATGTCAACGAGCACCCTAGCTGCCTGATTGATGCCGTCATCGTGATTTCCACAGACGGACAGACGAACAGACGGACAGACGGACATCGCTATATCAACTCCGGTTGTTATAAGGATTACAAATATATATATTTTATGGGGTCCAAATTTTTTTTTCTAATTATTACAAACGGAATGACAAACTTATATGTATATACCCTCTGCACACTGGAGTGGAGGGTATAGAAACACACACATAGCATTGTATAATTTTATGTATATGTTAGTAGCACCTTTATATGCAATTTACTCAAAATAAAGGAGAAAATTTAATCTGCAAAACGGCTAAAAAGAAATACCTTTCAAATAATATACGCTTGGTCAAAATCGGGATAAAACGGTAGAACAAAACATCGGTCACAAGAAATCGCCTAGCCTATTAATGTTATAGATAAGCCGTAGCTACAATTTTGTTCAAGAATGATATGAGAAATCATCAATGGTTCTTGAGTTATAGCTGAAAAACTACGCAAATAAACATCAAGATAAGGAAAAATTTATAAAAGGTCATAAAAACCCCTTTGGAGGTTTTACTATACTGGCCTAATACTTTCACCCTGACTTGAAATTTCTCATTTGTGGAACAACCAGTATTACTTATGGTAGGCAAGGGAACTGAGAGAAAAAACATATAATTGTCCTTGGACATGCAATACCTTCTTTTTTTTGGAAAATTTATGGCGATACCAATTGCAAAGCATGAAATTTCAACAAGACAACCTTCCTTGTCACAAATCGAGGAAAACAATGCAATGGATGCAATCTAATAATATTGACATCTAGACCTTTTAATTTCAATAAAGCATTTAATGTCTAAAGATTCATATTAGACAATACATTTACTTATGTGTTATGTTAAGTAGCAGTGTCATTTCTGTTCGACACTATGTATGTAGTTATTACACGACTCTCGCAATGGGTAACATCATTGTGTTACTTAAATAAAATTTAAATCGTAGTTCTTTTACACATAAAAAAATATATATGCGAACCGGAAAATAAAGAACTACCGATATCTGAATATTCCATTTTAGCAAAAGTAGTTTAAAAAAAATTAGCACCCATATAAATATATCAATGATAAAATATTATAAAAGATTTTTTTCGTTTGAAACAATCCATCCATCCATCCATTTACGAGTATTCATTCATTCCTCCGTTTGTTCATTCACTCCACAAGCAACAGCAACAATACCAGCAGCAGCAGCAGCAGCAGCAAGTAAAAATAATATGTAGAAATGGCGGTCTGTATACGTTGTAAATATGTTATTCGCTTATTTGATATGCGAAACACAAACTACATATTCCGAAAAAAGCAGTCACACATACATACTTTCATAAATGTAGTAACTATTAAAAAAACAAAAAAAAAAAACTATACCCAAATAGAGAAATCGTTGTTATATTCATTTAACCGCGACCGGAAGTACTTCCTCTTCTACATAGAAATCGTATGAGTGAGTTACCAATTTAAACCACAATATAAATTGTAATTGTGTGATTTGTGTTTTCTTTTTTTTTTTAGTTTATATTTTTTTCAACTGTAAAAATTTGCGTAAAAAATTATTTGAACAAAGCTTAATTTAAACGTATACAGGCAAGTATACTGGGCAGATACATACTTGCTTCATTCATAAATACTTAACCCGACCAACTGGTTTTCAGTCGTAAGCTGGATTTGGATACATTAAGTGGGATTATGGAAAATGTTTAGTTGAAAATTACCAAGTAGTAAGTTAGTAAAAAAAAAATACCCTGTCAATAAGAATTATGCGAATCTTCGGATAAATATAAAGTAATTCTGCTTTGATTATTCCAAAGATTGTGATCATGCAAGATTCCAAAAACATTGTCAAAAAGCAGGATATTTTTTTTTTCTTTTTTTTTCGTTCATGCTGAATTGATATTTATGAGAGTATTTACTTTGTATTTAACACAAAAAAGAATTAAATGTTCTTAAATGAGAAATTGTTGATTTGATAAAAATTAAAAATTTAAATTAGAAATTAAAACAAAATATGTATAAAAAGCGTATGTTGTCCTTGTTGTAAATCTTCTACAATTAGCATAAAAATTATAGCCATAGATATGGCAACAACAATGTTCATAACAGACCTTAAGGTGTTAAAATGTATGTGAGATAGACACAGGTTCAAATCTCTATATCTATAATATTAATAGGCTAGGCGATTTCTTGTAACCGATGTTTTCTTCTACCGTTTTATACCGATTTTGACGAAACGTATATTATTTGAAAGGTATTTCTGTTTAGCCGTTTTGCAGACTTACAGATTTTTAAATTTTTTCCTTTATTTTGAGTAAATTGCATTTAAAGTTCTACTAACAAATACATAAAATTATACAATGCTATGTATGCGTTTATTAAATTGTTAATGTGTTTGTAATAGAAATGCGTTTGTTTTTTTGTGTTGATTTGTGAATTGGCTATAATTGATTAGCATACCTTTAGGTTCTTTATTTAATGAAAAAATAAAATTTCGTAGAATTTGCACTCGAATTTCGAGGGCTGGAATCTGCTAGTATATATAAATGGATGTATGTATGTGTGTTCCATATGAACTCCAAATTAGGTGGACTGATATTGATGAAATTTTCAGGGAATCTTCAGAATTGCCTGGCTGGTGACACTGTGAAGTGTGATTTTTTATTTTTGGTCTGTGGGCGAAGGGGCGTGGCAAAATCAAATTTTAATATTGTACCGCTAATGGCATCTATATACATAAAAATTGATGGACCGTTTTTAATTAAGTTTTCAAGGAATCTTCAGAATAGCCTGGCGAGTGACACTGTGAAGTCTGATATTTGATTTTTGGTCTGTGGACGGAGGGACGTGACTATCTCCTCAAAATTTCGGGGGAGTTCGTGCTTTACTTTTGTCCGATACTGTGTATTTAAATTTAAATGCAATAAAAAACGAAATGATTTCTTTGGGCCAGCAACGCGGTACGGGCCCAGCTAGTATACAATAAAAATTCATCAATTATTATATTATTATAATATTATGGAATGTTTGATGTAATCACTAGATAAAGGTTAATAATATTCAAATAGTAGTTATGATTTTTAGAAAGATTTCTTGTATTTCTACCAAAATTATTCCAATCTCTTAGTTTCGATCTCTTGGAAAGTATTACTGCTCGTGGTATTTATTATTTATTTTTATTTTATCTAAATTATAACTTTCTATTAGTTTATATATTAGATATTTCTTTTGTTCTTTTTTCATTGCTATAACGTAACTCTGCCAAAAGTAGTCCTAAAGTATCAGCACGATATGAAAAGATTTTTTTTCTAAGTCTTAGGGCCATTATTACAACTTGCCAATAGCTAAAGTTAGGATGTTATCAGGCAGATTATTAGTTTTTCGTTATTACAACTATACTTTAAGCTAAAAGTGACCGATAAGCTAAAGGGAAGATATTGTTGCCTTTAACTTTTAACGTGAGGTTTATGTATTTAATATTGCCACATTTTCTGACCTATGAATTTAGTTTTGGAAATAAATTTATTTATAGATACTTAAATATATGCTTGTATATTTTTAAAAAGTTTTATTACACCTTTACAACAATTATGCAACTTATAATAAAGGTTTTTGGTTTTTATTCTATTGTTTTTATTGTTTATTTGCGAACAACTAAAGGAACGTTGCCACTATGTATTTTGACAAATCAATTCATTTGGTTAAAAGTAATCGGTGTTTCCTTTGGTGCTGCCACAATATCAAAAATATTAATTTTATTTTTTGTGGGAAGTTGTAATAACGAAAAGAAGTTAAAGGTAACTTTATTGTTCACTTTAGCTAAAGTTACCTTTAACTAACATTTACTTTAAAGACAAGTTATAATAATGGCCCTTAGTATGGCAAATAAAAAATATAACAGACCTTAATAAATATTACAGTTGTCAATCAATCGGTGTAGAAATATTCGATTACGCGATCCGAAAAAAAGCTTTTGATCGGACAACTTAAAAATTGTGATTTGCTACAATCAAATAATCCGATCAATATGTGTTGATTAATCGGATAAATCGAATAATTTTTAAATGCATTGCTTTACTTCTGAAAAATTTTCAATTTATACATATAAATCGGTAAAATAATTTTAAATAAAAACAAAAACCAAATATCACTTAAGGCCAGTTTACACTATCACACTTTGTAATCCGACCTGTCTAAAAGTCGGGTATTATGAAAAAGTCGTATCATGTAAAAAGCTTATGTTATGAAATTGACAGTCTGTAAGATTTTATTTTCGAAGTCCGATGGTTTTAGAAACATTTCTAAAAACTTGCCATTTTCATCGGACCAGAGTCGTTTCTTTGGTAATATTTAAAAAAAAAGGTAAACAAAAACAAAGAAAGTGTAAATAAAATATAAATTTCAAAATAGATTTGCTTGTTATTCTAAACAGCCGTTTTTATAAGACTTGAGTGTGATGTTGTAAATGGCCTAAGTATGCAGAAATAATGTCGGTACGACTTTATGACAGACCGATGAATTTCATCGGATTTTTATTTCGAAAAATCATACGACTGAGTGGTATCGTGTAAATGGGCCTTTAAAAGCAAAATATCTTGCCATAAGTTCTGTTACAAGCTTTTCAAAGCTGTAGGCTTTGAAATTTTAAATTGAATGATCCTTATTTTTTGGTACAATGTTTGCAAAGCAAATTCAAATCAGTTTGGTTCAAAATTTTGCTTAATTAATATGGAGTGGGACAATAACGAAAATCGCATCACGGTGATTGCATTGCACAAATGCGGAAATAGCGAAAGTCAAATATTCACTTTGCTAAAAAAAAAAAACTCGGCATATCAAAAATGTTTGTTTATCGTACCATCGATCGTTTCGGCTCAAGGGGAAGACGGGGTGAGAAGTGGTTGACCTTGCGTTGTTCGTAGGAGTGGAGCCATAAAAGCTGTGCGGGAGCGGGTTAGCCGAAATCCCTTAAGAAAGCAAAAGATCATGGCGAGAGAAATGGATATTCTTCCAGATTCATGTCACGACTAATCCGTGATGATCTCCACATGAAGGCTTTTCGCAGGTGCACTGGCCATCTTTTACATCCTCATCTAAAACAAATACAATTGGGAAGATGTAAGAAGCTTTTGCAGTGGCACGCAAGCAAGGGTCATGAATATATCCTTTTAACGGATGAAATAATTTTTACGGTGGAGGAAGTTTTTAATAACAAAACGACAAAGTCTATGCTAGAATATCAGAAGAAGCTAAATTTACTGTGCCAAGGGTTCAGAGAGGGTTCTTTGCATTTTTTCTAAAAGGGCGTAAAAACTGGAGCAAAATTGTACGAACAATATGTCTTGGAAGACGTGGGGAAAGACTTGAAAGCAACCCTAATGGAGAGCACTTGGTCTTTCAACAAGACTCTGCACCGGCACACAAAGCCAAAACAACTCAAGAGTGGTTACGTCAAAATATTACAGCTTTTATTGGTGCTGAAGATTGGCCCAGGGGAAACCCAAGGATCTAATCGTCGCATTTGTTATCGAAATATCTCGATCGAATTTATTTTTTTATTTTCCAAAATAAAATACCACGAATAAAACTTCACCTTGTCACAGTTAACTCTGGTTAAGAGTAAAAGTGAAACAAATTCTGAAGTTTGTCCGTCTTTAAATAATAAAAAAACAAAATATGGAACTTTGATTAATTTTACTCGATATCGAATGCGGCAATTAGACCCCAGATTTGAATGCTCTTGATTACTAATTGTGGTCAGAGCTAGAGGATATGGCCTGCAAAGTTCAACATTGAAATTTGGAGAGTCTTTAGAAAACTCTTATTTCAGCAGCATCATCAATACCATCAAAACCATAAGTGCCGCTATAAGATAAGTGCCGCTATGGATAAGGTTTCATTAAGTTTTTGTGCAAGGCAAATGCTTCATCACCAAGTATTACATTTGGCAAAACAGTTTCAGTACATGGTAGACCTTTCGGTGGGGTGGAATATTAAATTGCTCACTGTTGATTTTTTGGCCTATTCCGCTTTTCAAATAAATGCCTACATCGCCTTCTCGGCCAACGTCTACCGCTGTAAACTTGTAGTTTGCATCGACCATCGCCAAAAGTACAATTCCACTTCACAATGACGACTAAACAACAGAATAGAAAAATAGAACGCAATAATTCCGTTTCAGTTTCTGTTTTATGCTGCAACGCTCCCAACTGAAACGAAAACTATTCAGAAACGAGAACGATGACGAACACCAACGTTTTTCAGTTTCAGTTTTCGTTTTCGGAAACGCACCTTAACGAGTTACGGTCCATAGTTAATAGCAAAAGTGAAACGAGGTTTGACGGTTGTCCGACTTCTTTAAATAATAAACCAAAATATGGAATTTCGATTGATTTTACTCAATATCGAATGCAACGATTTGCCCCCTGAAATATTTCAAAATTTCTCTTAAAACTAAAAATAAAATTTGATTTGAATTTATTTTGATGTATGTTTTGAAATTGCTTTTTATATTCGTTATTTGATCATTAAATTTTTATAACTTGATCTATTGATCGATCAATAAAAAAAAATTTTTGAATTTTTAATTTAAGTTTAATTTTTATGTTAAAACTCGAATAGTTGACAAAACTTATAAATATAAAAGAAGTTATGTAAAGGGTCCGCTAAATAACTTTTTTTTTGAAAATGCTATAAAAAAACTACTGAATATTATCTCAAATTTCTTTTTTTATTTGATAATGGAAAATAACTTCATTCAAATGGCTGCCTCGGCTGGCCATGCAGTAGCCTACACGATCGGTCCAATTTTTAAGCACGTTATCGATTGTGTGCAGCTGTATTTCACCAATGGCTTCACGAATATTGTGCTTTAAAGCGTCAATTGTCTCTGGCTTGTTGGCGTAACACTTATCTTTGAGGGCACCCCACAAATAATAGTCCAACGGTTTCAAATCGCAGCTCCGAGGTGGCCTAACGACATCAGCTCTGCGGCTGATAATGCGATCTTCAAAAACAGGGCGCAAAACATCGAGTGTAGCTTCGGCTGTGTGGCACGTAGCGCCGTCCTGTTGAAACCAAATGTTGCCAATATCCTCCTCTTAAATTTTTGTGAACAAAAATTCGTTCAACATGGCCCGATAATGATCGCCATTGACTGTAACGGCCACTCCTTGCTCATTTCCGAAGAAAAATGGCCCAATTATGCCTCTGGACCAAAATCCGAACCAAACAGCGACTCGTTTTGGGTTTATCGGCTTTTCAATGTATGCGTGCGGGTTTTCTGTGCCCCAAATGCGACAATTTTGCTTGTTTACATACCGGCCAAGAGAACGACGGTGAATTGATGTTGATGGCGCTTCACGCACACTTTCTGCCACAGCAGCAATATTCTCGGGTGTACGCACTGTTTTTGGCTTTTCACGCTTTGGTTTATCGATGAGGATGCCAGTTTCTTTCACTTTTTTCACAAGATATCGAACATACGGAGCTGACGATGCTTCTCTTCTTCCAAAATCAGTACGCAATTTTCGCACACATTGTGCAACATTACCATGATTTTCAAAGTAATGTCGCAATATTGCCCAGCGTTGTTCAAGCGTATACACAACCATATTCGTTCAGCGGAAGGATAAAACTAATTATCTGTCAAATCAGACATGAGCTAAGTGTTACCATTCACGAAAGAAGCACTAGTTGAAAAAAAAAAAACGTTAGATGGCGGACCCTTTATTTAGAGCCATATACGTTGGTTGGTTAACATGAAATTCTTAAAAATATGGGTCGAGTGCACACCGTATTTTTTTAAACAAATCCTTATAAGTATTTACTATTTGATGCTCTGGTTGATACGGGACAAGGGATATGCCCACGCTGCAGAATGATTGGTGTTGAATTTTACAACTTTATAAAAATTCCCGGCACGAGTTTAATCAGATAAATAATAATCTTGTTGCTTTGCAAGCCAAATTTTCTAAATATGGCGAATTATTTATTAAATTACATAATTTAGATAAATTCGCTGGTACTCTATATCCGCCGCTTCCTAAAAGGAAAATATCATCGGAATTAATAAGTATTCTACGTCACACTTTCCTCTCTCATTCGATATATTTTGCTTAAGCTAGTAGGACCTGTTTTTTTTTAATCCAATATTACATTCGAAATTCCAGTCGGAAGATTATTTAAAAAACAACAACAGGTCCAAATGATTGCCTGAGGGAACGCCAAAAGTAACGCTTACTACGAGTATCTAAGATTGAATATTGCGAAACATAACTCTGAGTTCTAAATGGAAGCGATTTTCGTTTTTAATTTCTTCACGGACATTCCCTTTAGTATCAGCTACTTTAGCTTGGAAGGCGCCAAGCACGTACTTATGTGTTTCATCGTCCATATTGCATCGTTCACACTTGTTGAGGAAAATGCTTTTACGTTTTTTAACACGTTCTTTTGCTGAATATTCTTCTTGGAATTTTGATCCGGCACCTATTGTACTATATGCTATTTAAGTCCTGCCTTCTTTTTTACTTTTGTTAAGAAAGACTCCTCGTCTTAATAGCAAGACGTTCGTTATAATATTTTATATCTCCGGAAACCGTTTGCCGATAAGTGATTGTTTTAAAAGCCCGGATTTTTATTAAAAATTCTAATGAATTTTTCACGTAATTTTCCTTCACAATCCATTTTTAAGTAAAATAATTATTTCTTATTGATAATATATGGAAAACATTATACGGTGTCATGATTTAAAAAATATTAATAACTTAAATTAAGTAAACTTAAGTGTAAGTGGAAATGTAGGTTATATATAGTCTTTTCGTGTGCAAACCTTTGATATTTCGTATTAAATAGTTGCTCTTAGAGATAAGAACACTATGATTTGGATATGATACCATCGTGTTTTATTCATTTTTGAAATCCAATTGGAAATAGTGTTTTCATTCACTCAAGATTTTAGTAAGTGTTTTGTTTAGTTAAAGCACTTACTTCCGAGTTGGAACTTGAGAAGAGAAAAACCAACAATAAGAATAATAATAACAACAATAATAAAAAAAAAAAAATTATTTGACATTCCCATAAAGAGCAAATTATATCCATAAATTAAGCATGTCTGGATAATATCATTTAGTTGCTTTTGCATTCGCGTATTGAGTTCAGCGGTATTTGTTATTCCAATTTGTTGTTTTTAGAAAATGTATTTATCTGGATTTATCAAAGTTGTACTTGTTTTGTGTATATTTTTAATATTAAATGCAAATGGTGCACGAAACCATTCCAAATATAATATTGTCGTTATAATATTTGACGATTTACGGCCGACAATTGGGGCATACGGTGATAATTTGGCCAAGACTCCGCATTTAGATGCATTTATAAATGGAAGCCATTATTTTACGCGAGCCTATAGTCAGGTGATACACAGATATTGAAAAAGATCCAATTATCAACCATGTACATTTATTTTTACAGCAAGCTCTTTGTGCTCCTAGTCGTAACTCACTTCTTACTAGTCGTCGACCAGATACTTTACATCTATACGATTTCTATAGTTATTGGCGTACGTTTGCGGGTAATTTTACAACTCTGCCGCAGTATTTTAAATTAAATGGCTACTACACCTATGCTGCTGGCAAAGTATTTCACCCTGGTATATCGTCGAACAATACGGATGATTATCCACTAAGTTGGACGGCTAAACCATTTAGACCGAAAACCGAGAGGTTTATGCACTCACCCGTATGTCCCGATAAGCTAGGGGTTCTCCGGAAAAATCTCATATGTCCAGTGCATCTTCAAACGCAGCCGTACAAGACCTTGCCGGATATTGAATCGGTTGCCGAAGCAATAAGATTTGTTCAGACACGAAACAAAAGTCGAAGACCATACTTTCTTGCTTTGGGTTTTCACAAACCTCACATCAATTTTCGATTTCCTCAGCATTTCCTAGATCAATTTCCTTTAGATAAATTCTATAATTACACATCGGACAAATACAAGCCACAATATATGCCCGATGTAGCATGGAATCCTTACACTGATGTGCGGTCACGTGATGACTTTAAGCACATGAATATTTCGTTTCCATACGGCCCCATTTCTGAATTGCAAAGTGCACAAATAAGACAGGCTTACTATGCTTCGGTGGCATATGTCGATGATCTCTTTGGTAAGTTCATAACACAAATTGACTTGAATCGTACTATTGTTATGGTCACCAGTGACCATGGTTGGTCTTTGGGAGAGCACGCTGAATGGGCTAAGTATAGCAACTATGAAGTGGCTTTGAAAGTGCCCCTTGCTGTCCGAAGTCCGGAGTTTCCACTGGGCACAGGTGGTAAACGAATGCATTTCATAACGGAATTAGTGGACGTGTTTCCCTCCCTAGTAGATTTGGCACATTTGCCCAGTATACCGCGCTGCGACACAAAAACTCCCATGTCAGAGCAACTCCTGTGCACTGAGGGTAAAAGCATTTATCCTCTTTTAAATGGTGTAGGCATAGCACAAGAATTCTATGCCCTAAGCCAATATCCAAGACCTGGAATGGAACCGACAAAACATCCCAATAGCGACAAGCCAAAGCTCAAAAACATTAAGATCATGGGTTATTCTATACGTACAAACCATTTTCGTTACACACTTTGGGTTCGTTTCTATGCTCAGAATTTCTCCCGTGGTATGTCCAAGACTTTTCATAACGGTATGTTCTGAATCAACTAATAAAAAGTTATCATACATATTGCAGATTGGTCCAATATATTCGGCGAAGAGATGTACGATCATCGTTTAGATGCCAGTGAAGCTATCAATTTGGTCGATTGGCCCGAATTTGATGACATGCGTCTATGGCTAAGAAACAAGTTAATGCAAGCATTTATAAAATAATTCCTTCAATTCTTTTATGCGGTCATGTATTCCTATCATCTAAAACAACATCAACATCACCATCACCAACAACAACGTCATGGAGAGATAAAGCAAGACAAGTAGATATTTCCATTTTAAGTAATACAAGTACATACTGCACGAAGATGTACCTACGTACGTACATATGTATGTATGTATATACAGGTTTTTATTTATTTTTTTTTTTTTTCAATGAATAAAATCAAAAGAAAAAATTCATTCATTCATTCACTATTTTATATTTACGTGCAACTGAACGCTTTACTATTTCGTTTAAAGTTAAACAAGTTTTAAGAGTAGACGTTGCTTGTTGCTTGTTGTCAACCTAAAAAGTCGTTAACGTAGTCGTTTTCGCATTTGATGTTCTCGTTGTGGTGGCTGTTAGCGACTGCGACGTCGACGTCGACGTATATGTGTGTTACGACTACATTTGTATTACGATCTCACGCAAAGTGAAAATGCTGCAGACAATTAAATTTTAATACCTACGCAGATATGTTGGCCATATACATATAGCCATGCACAAGTATATATTTCTGATGTATGCTTATTTTAACATCTGATCTTATGAAAATATTGCGATTCTACGCCAACTGCACTAACATTTGAAACAAGCCATACCATTACCATAAAATATATATATGTATATACATCTCTCGTTTTGGACAGTACATACATACATGTTTTACATTCACATTCAAGCCCACATTACATTCTTTAAGCTTTGTAATTGAATTGAATACGTTTTCATTATTATGAAGTGCAAATTAGGGTAAAATAGTTGGTTGGTTGGTGTGTAGGTAATGTGTATAATGTAGTGCATTCATTAATTTCTACTTTATACAGCTGTTTTTAAAATAATAGCAAAACTTAAAACAGGGAAAAAGGAATTAACTCTGGTAGTTTACTTTCCCAGTAAAAACTGAAATTTCAGAGAGTAAGAAAAATTAGTTCTCAAAAACATAATTATCCAAAATAGTAAACGAACAGCAATTTGTAAGAATTTGCAAGCTCATAGAAACAGCTGATTATAAACACATTTGAAAATGAAGAAGTGAAACTCTAAATTAAAAAAAGAAATATTTCTTAATTTGAAGAATTTATTTTAATTAAACCTATCGCTTTTGAAAATAAACATTTATTATGAAAGAAATTGGCAGATGCACATATTTTTTGACAGGAACCGGTTTTAAAAGATTAAAATTAATTATACCTGGTTATGTGAATATTTTCTTACTTCTTCTACTGTTAATTTCCTCAGAATTATTATTTAAAATTTTTGCACAAAAATAGAATTGTAGTATTTTTGCTATATTTACCACAAAACTCAATCATATGTTTTTCAAACATATGTTTTTTCTTGCTTGCTAATTCTTACTGGCAAAAATATATCCAGTAAAAACCAGTTTTCAAAAAAAGAACTGCCACATTACGCTCTCATTTGTTCTCTTTTACTGGGGTTTTGCAGTAAACGAAAAGGATCCAGTATGTACATATTATTACAAATTATCACGTAAACGAACAGAGCTATTATCGCTTAAAAAATGTCAAACTCATTACCGACAATGAATATTTATGGAAGTGATGGAAGCTACGATTACACATCGACATTAAAAGTGTTCTTTAAAACTAAATTACGTTCCTGGATTTTTGACCGGCTTATATTTTTCTTTTCCATCCAAAAGTAGCATAAATGATTTTTGAAGCCAATTCGATCAAGAATAGTCGTGTCTAAAATCGATTAAAAATTGTGAATGGAATCAATCTTTCGAATAAGGTATAAATATATAAAATTGGTTGATTTTAACCCCTACCAAGGTAGTTAAATCAAATTTTGCACCAAATTTCTTTTAACTGAAAAATATTCCACCTCAAATTTCATTACAAAGCTGCTTTACTTATTTGTTTTCAGACTTGTAGATCAAGCTAATTCATATCATAAGCTTTCCAAAAAATTGCATTAAATTCTGTTATGTTTTTATACACATACATTTGTAGGTGGTACGAATTTGTACCATAGGCATACTTTTCAAAAAAATGTAAGCGGAAGTTACTTTAATTATCAAATCATAGTCTTTTTTACCAAATTGATACTTGCATTTTGGATTGGCATATCCACGGCTTGCTCAAAAAATATAAAATATAGGTCTGGACAGCTGTTTAAGGTCCATTATATCCTTGGTTTTATCAACCATAATAAGGCAGTTATTGAATTTTGTTAAAACTTTCCCGTAAAGCAAGACGTATTCTTTTTGCGGTACGCTGGTGTTATATTTTTAGCGCGATCATTATCGGAGTGACCCGGATTGTGTTTTATCAAGCAAAATTTACCTGTAACGTTTATTAACTTAGTTTCTTTAGGAATAGTCGGCCGTGTCGTATTTTCAAGAAAATGTGCAGAGGATTTATATCAGTTTGTCATTCCGTTTGTAACGAATCGATAAAATCATGCGCGGCTCCATAAAGTATATGTATATATTATTGATGTTTGTAACAACTTGAGTCGATATAGCGATGTCCGTCCGTCCGTCTGTCCATCTTTCCGTCTATCTGTTGACATCACGCTCATTCATTCATTTGTCATTATTTCGAGCAGGTTGTAAATCGGGCATCATTGTTCCGATATGTCCAAAAAATGAAGAACACCTTTAAAAAGAATTCTAAAAATTCAGTGTGTTTATTGTAATAATATTAAGTTTATCAAATTGTTTACCTTTTCAAATATTTTGTTTAAATTTGTTATAAATAGTGCAATAAGTCCAAATATTAATGTAAACGTAAAATTCATGTGGAGGGTATCAAAAATTCGGCACAGCCGATTTTAACACACGTAAGAATATTTTTTGAAAATCATATTAAAAAACAAGTAGGAGTGTTAAATTCGGCTGTGCGGGTCTAAGCTAATATGACACGTGCAGTATAACCACAGATACACACTGATGAAGCAAATGCTACATCACAACGGCCACAACAACAAAAACAAGAACAACATAGAAAAATCATAAATTTTCAAGCTTTTTTTACTTTTCTATTGATATCTCTGGACTTATTGAACTGATTTTTATGACTTTAAATATGAATTTTCTCAGGTTGTCAATGAATAATTTTCATTAAAAATTAGAAACCCGGCTGACCTATTGAGGGTGTGATAGTGATATACACAGACGGACAGACGGACAACGCTATACCAACTCCGCTTGTTACAGGGATCACGAATAAGCAAAAGAAAATTACCGTTATCATTCATAGTTTTTGTTGTTGGTCATTTAACTGATTCAAAACAGCATTACTGTTGGACAGAGAAATAGAACACGTTGTTTTAATGATCAGTACTCAATCATTTATCAAACATTGTAGTCAAATTGAATCAGTTTTAGTGTGCACGGTAAAATTGCCAAAATAATGGATTGCTCTAGAAAAATAATAGTCAATGCACCAAATTGATAAAGGATAAATAACCCAGATTTGATCAATAAAAATAAAAATCGCAAAGCTCCACCACGTAAAACTACAACCGAGTTGATAGAGCCATAATCAGAAAGTCCACGATTGACTCTTTTAAGTCTTCACGAATAATAATGGCAAAAATAAATGAGGAATTCGGCACAAAAGTTTCAAGTAGACTTGTAAGAAGACGACTAAATGATGCTGGACTGTTTGGGCACACCAGCAGAAAAAAGCCGCTTCTTTCAAAAAAAAAAAAATATATAAAAGCGCGGCTAACTTTTGCAAACGCTCATTTATATAAGGACGTAAAATTTTGGAAAAGAGTACATTGGAGCGACGAAACGAACATTAATCGCATTGGCCCTGATGGAAAAACATTTGTGCATCGTCCAAAGTGCCAAGAATTTAATTAATACACTACTAAAACTGTTAAGGGGGGGGCGGAATTCTCTCGGTATGGGGCACATTTTCTTGGTTTGCAGTTGGGCCACTGTTTAGAATTGAAGGCAGGATGGACCAAAATGCATATTTAAACATACTCCAGAATACAATGGAACCATTTGCGTTTGAATCCATGCCAGCGAAATGGATTTTTATGCATGATAATGACCCAAAGCATACAGCTAATGTGATCAGGAATTGGATAATGACCGAAAAAATTGAGTTCCTGAGCTGGTCATCTCAAAATCTCGATCTTAACCCAATAGAAAATCTTTGGAATGATGTTAAGGTTAAGATCGGGAGAAAAAAAACACAAGCTTGGTACTCAATCCCCCAGACCAGATGTAGAGCTTGCCTCGTATATGCCAAGCAACTATTAAAAACAGTGGTCAGACTATGAAATACTAACATGGTATTTAAATGCAAGATATTTGAAGAAGGTTTTTCAATAAATTGTTTTCTTTTATAAAGGCCTTACCAAGTGTTGACTTTTACAAAATTATTTAAAAGTGAGCTATTTCTCTGTCCATAGCTGTATATACCTTGTGCTTACTGGTGTAGGGTATACAAATTAAATGCTGCCTCTAGATTTTGATTCAATGCAATGAAAAATACTTTATTACATACATACGGAATTTTTAAACCATTAATGCCCTTATCACTTTTCCGAATTACTGTAATGGTGCCTGTCTGTCAAAATTGGAATTTTATATAAATTTAAAAAAAAAAAAAAATTATTTAACTAATTCGGTAGTTATGTTGTCGATTTAATTAGAAAATTTTTCAAATAAATTACACAAGTTAGAGAACACCTAATTTAAGGAATAAAACAAAAAAAATACCAAAAATTTTATTCTTGTTTTTTATTTTGAGTCAACTTATATCCCATAATTTTATAAAAAAAACTAATGTGGACTTTTCTTATATTAAATAAAATAATTTATTAATAATTTCAATCTAATTTTCATTGAGGGCTCGATATGTTACAATTAAAAAAATAATCGCTTCAAATTTTTGCCACACAACATTTTATCGTAATTCCAGTAAAATAGTTTGTTTTTGTCGGCGTATCCTACCTCGTGAAAGTTTCGAAATTGAATTCCTTATACCTATTATCTACATTAAATCATTAATCCGTTATGGACCAAATCAAGATTGTTTTCTTTTTGATGTGGATTTTTTTTTATCATTTTATTTCAGTAAAACTTAGTTATAATAATTAAATGTATTGTATGTACATAAATACATTTGCTTAGAGCTCTCATTTAAGATAAAGTTTGATTTCTTAACCCTTTGTTTGGCGAAGATATTAAAAGTGAGAGTTTGATATTTATTTTTTCTTATATTGCACATATAAGACATAAAATATATAAATTTAAAAAATATTTAACAAAAAAAAAAGCGTAAAAAATTATTGGGCAAAAAAATAAAAAAGGAATAAAAGACACATTCCAGAAATGCTTGATTATCGGCGTGATAACTTCGCTGCAATTAACTGAAGATGATATTTCAACAGAAATGTATAATTTTGGAGAAACAAATCATAATAATATAAAAATTAAGTTTCTAATTTCCCTAAAAAAATTAAGTAACAACAAAAGATATATTTCCAAAAACTTATAATTTATGTGTAAACTACCTAGTATGTCGTCCGGCTTTGAAAGGGTAAGGAGGTCATAGTATACATCAAAACAAAGCTTGTGGTCCCAGCTTTTATTACGTTTTTGTAAATATGCACATTAAATGTGTGATTTTATGAGATGACATGATTAAACAAATCTACTACAAAATGCAAAATCTTAAATAAGTTCGCAATGGGTTAATGGATTATTAATTTCAAAATACTGAATAAATGGCACAGCTTTCAAATGATATATATTGCTCAAATCTGATACTAAATTTCAAAGTTATATAGAAATTCAGAACTCGGAAAAGATGGACCGCTGACATAAAATATATTTTTTTTTTCTAAATAGCTCCAAAAAGACCTATCCCAAAAATAAAATCGAAGTCATACCCCTTGTTTAAAAATACTTATTGGAATTCGCCAACACCATTTCGAAATTTAAAAAATAACCTTTTAAAAAATCCAGAACAACTCTTAGTGACATACATATGTACATTATTTAAGCCATGTTTTCTTTATTTAATTCACATAGAGCTATTATTGGTGGGAAAAAAATTAAACATTCAAAATAACTAATTTCTTTAAATGCTGTTTATTTTAAGTTGGCAACATGTTGTTAACTTTTGTGGTTATCTTTACAAACTTGAAATGTTTGAACCACCAGAATGTCAGAATAATTTTTGTTTAGATACAATACGACTACAAAAATATGTAAATTTATTTACTCACCTTTTAAAAATAAAAAACAATGTCCAAACTTGCATTATTTACCGGAACATTATTTCACATAACTTGTCGCAACAACAAATATCCCAGAAGTAATGTGAATCGTTTCCCAGTGCCTGACGAGTATGTTCGTTGGTCTGTGCCTTATACCGATTATACGCCCTGCACCTTTACATCAACACATATTCATGGCCAAATATGGGCTGATCCAGAAATAGAATCTTCACAGTTTAAGCCGAAGTGGCAGCAGCTGGATGGCAACGTAAATCGAGCTTCCTTTCATGGTGAATATAAAATCGATGACCGTGGTTATCCAATTAATCCCATCGGCCGTACAGGACTACGTGGACGTGGTATTCTGGGAAGATGGGGACCAAATCATGCTGCCGATCCCATTGTAACACGTTGGAAACGTGATGACAAGGGAATCATTATTAAATGTGGACAAACTCAAAAGTATGTTATTCAAATTCTAAAAATTTCATACGGTCTTTTTGATTATCTTTTAAGAAATGTGCTTCAATTTGTAGCCATACAAAGACATGACAATAAAATGTGGGCTATACCTGGCGGCATGGTGGATCCAGGTGAAATGGTAACAACAACTCTTAAGAGGGAATTCATGGAAGAAGCTTTAGATAGTTCAAGTAAGTAATGATCATTACTGAGTTGGAGATCCCTCAACATTCCTGAATATTTTAGAGGACAAGCAAATGATTGAAGATTTCTTTGCTCATGGCACTGAGGTTTACAAGGGTTATGTAGACGATTATCGTAATACGGACAATGCTTGGATAGAAACAGTGGCTTACAATTATCATGATGAAACAGGTAACCAGGTCGGCAAAATGAAACTGTCGGCTGGAGACGATGCTGCTGCCGTAAAATGGTTAGATTTGGACAAAAGCACGAAATTGCATGCAAATCACATTGATATTTTACACAAAGTTGTTGTATTGTTAAGTGCTAATTGGTAATTAAGTGTCGCTCAAAACATAAATTATAACACAATTTAAAAAAGAAAATATATTTCAAAAAAGAATATCTTACTGTTTAATTTAACTTTTTCACAAAATTGTCACATAAAATAATATTTCACCAAATTTAGTTTTCTAACGGGAGAATCGCGCAAAAATTTTATATTAACGTTTGTATTTATCGTCGACCAAAAAAAAAAAAAAAAAACAAAGCAGAGTTGTTATCTATTCAGAGCAGCGTTGCCAAATTGGGACCTTGTATGTTTCATGTTTTTAGGCTTTTTTTTAAATAAAAATTCATTAATATTTTACAAAATTCTCTGTATGTTAAATTTTACCAATGTTATAGATTCAATTTTTTTAAGCTTGAATTGGACATCAGCACGCAGAAATTGCCCTGTGAAAAATGTTGGGGCCCTCCCGACCAACCAGTATTATATTGTCATCAACGAAATTCTACCAACAAATTGTCGACAATAATTTGCTGAAAAATTGTGATTGCTGTCCTAAACGACAGATCACAAAAGGATCACAATATTTTGACAAAAATATGTGATTCATTTTTGACAATTTTTGTTGACAATTTGTCGACATATATCGTTAAGGTGCTATTACATGACGTGTTTTTTACATATGTACTGTCAAATTTTCCCACAACAAAAGTTGTACACATCGTGTGATACATATGAAACATTGTTTATGTACAATACATGAGGAAAGTCACATGTACATTTTTCAATTAGAACAGGTTCTATTTTTGAATGACAAATATATGAAAATACAACACTGCTTGTGGCGAAAGAAAAACAGAGTAAATTTTAAAGATTAATATTGAAAGAAAAATAAATTGTTTAGTATTATTTAACAATAAAAAAATATATAACCTTTTTTTTAACAATAAATTTTTTTAAATTCACAAATTAAATCAGCTGTTGTTTACATTTAGAGGTTATGTCATACGGAAATACATATTCACGTGTGATAGCAAAAATTATGAATCGTATGTAAAAGACAATTTTGACAGACATGAGGAATTTCATATGGATAAAAAAAAGTGACAGTACATATGTAAAAAACACTTCGTGTAATAGCACCTTTATTCTAGAATAAGATTGTTTTTTTTTTTAGTCAAGAAGACTGTAATATTTTTTTTTTAAATATATAAACCGTTAAATCTATTATATTAATTTTTTTCAATAATAAAAGAAAATTGCCTTTACAAAAATTGTTTTAATTTAGATTTGGATGATTTTTGCACAAATTTACTGAAAAAAAATTAATTGGCAAAATGTTGACAAATTTGTTGACAAAATGTTGGCAAATGTTGACCACCATAACATGGTGTCTCGACTAGCTATAATTAATGACAATGTTCATGTTAAAGTCAGAGAAACAAAATGTTTAGACATTTAATTTCCAAAATGTCTTTGAACCGTAAACAACAAAAATGCGTTATTGTACTCAATGCTTTAAAAATGAAAGAAAAAGCACGAGATTTTGGATGAATCTTTTTTTAGAATGAAATTAATAATTTCGCTTTTATTTAATTTAAGTTGCGTCATTTTAAAATTCTTATGCCTGGTTTTCACTATGTCATATAAGCTGACAACAAACAATTGCCTCAACTGACATCTCGCAATTTTCTATTCATTACGTATTCATTACATCTTAAGGTGCCATTACATGATGTGTTTTTTACATACATATGTACTGTCAAATTTTCCCACAACAAAAGTTGTACACATCGTGTGATACATATGAAACATTGTTTATGTACAATACATGAGAAAAGTCACATGTACATTTTTCAATTAGAACAGGTTCTATTTTTGTATGACAAACATATGAAAATACAACACTGCTTGTGGCGAAAGAAAAACAGAGTAAATTATAAAGATTAATATTGAAAGAAAAATAAATTGTTTAATATTAATTAACAATTAAAAAATATATAACTTTTTTTAACAATAAATTTTTGTAAATTCACAAATTAAATCAGCTGTTGTTTACATTTAGGGGTTATGTCATACGGATATACATATGCACGTGTGATAGCAAAAATTATGAATCGTATGTAAAAGACAATTTTGACAGACATGAGGAATTTCATATGGATAAAATAAGTGACAGTACATATGTAAAAAACACATCGTGTTATAGCGCCTTTATAAACGAACAAGAAATCCGGCTGTCAAACACAAACAAATTGCCAACATGCTGGCAATTTCATTTCAGATATCAAACGTTGCCAGGGGTTGTAAATGACAAGACAGTAAACCCGTTTTCATACAACTGACAGTAATTGACAACAATTGTCATTGAAAATGACATAATGAAAACAAGGCATTAAACGTCAAAATCGAATGAAACCTAAAATTAATGGCAAGTTTATGGCCGAATTTCTGTCATGACAAAAAGTTGGATTTTTAAATCATGACATGAACATTAGCGATCTTCACTAGCCATTGAATTAAACTTTGCCATGAATTACAGCTAGTCGAGGCACCGTGTTAGATAAATTTATGTGCTGTAAAAGTGACTTTATAGTTAAGGCCTAGTTAGCCACACGTTGTTGAAATGTATCTGTACTGTAAATGTAACGTTGGCATTTAGTGCAATTATAGAACGTTAGAAACGAATCAGCATGTTGCTGTGTAAAATTAACCAAACTATATCAGCTGTTCAAAAACGTAGCAAAAATCTATTTTCAACAGATTGGGGCGTTCCGGTTACGTGACAGTTGAGTTCGGTAACTGCTCTAAATGCTTTTTAATGTAACAGAAAAAAACAGCTAACACGTTTGGTTAAGGTTACGTGTGGCTAACTAGGCCTTTAGTGTAATTGTAGCACGTAAAAACGAACCGAACTTTATCAGCTGTTCACAAATGTCATACGCAAACGTAACTATCTGTTCAACCGATAAGGACGTTCCGATTACGTGACAGTTGAGTTCGGTAACTGCTATAAATCCTTTTGATGTGTCAAAAAAAAGCTGACAAATAGAATACACAAAATGAATGCGCATAATCGGTTTCGTGTGCATAGTTTTATAAATCAAAGCAACACTGGACAGAATGCAACGTTGTAACTACCAAGTAACTGATGGCACACAAAATGATATCACTATTTCCTTCGCCCTGGGTACGTAGTACCGCGTCGAAAAAAGATTTGTGTACTTATATTGCACACAACAAATTTTAGATTATAAACTAGGTGTAACTAAATAGTATTTTAATAAATCTGTATTAAAACAGATGCAAAAAACGTATACAAAATAAAAAAAGCTAACACTTAATTTATTTTAACACACTAATAAAAACGCAGCGAATTGGCAACACAAAATTTTCGTTCTACTTGTATATTCAGTTATTGACAACGGTGTGAAGTGTGTAGTTAACAAAAATGGCAGACATTGTTGATAAAGAGGAGAAAACAATTGCCGAAGATTTGGTTGTTACCAAATACAAATTGGCGGGCGAAATCGTGAACAGTAAGTGGAAAAATTGATTAAATATAAATTTTGAATCAAAATAGAATATGCTCCACTATTTTTTGTGCTGTGAATATTTTTGATTTTTCGTAGTGACAGCGAAAGCCACGCGGCGCTTCTGCCGTTGGCTGGTTGAACATAACCTAAATTCAATATTTTCAAAGCGCGAACTTATGGACAGGAGCTGCTATTTTGAAGATGAAAATTTTTAGAGACACATTTGTGTAATTCGAATAATGTTTTCTGGCCTTAAAATTTTGAGGTAACCATTCAAAATTGTATCTGTATTTGTAGAATATATTGCCACGCAATAAGTGTAAAAATATTTCGTTGTTTATACCTACTTATACAGGCAATTCAATGATTTTTTTTGTTATCAATAATGTTATCGCATTTATTTAAGGAACTTTAAAGGCTGTTATTGATCTCTGTGTAGTTGGGGCTTCTGTGAGAGATATTTGCACAAAATCTGATGCTCTTGTCACTGAAGAAACCAACAAAGTAAGTATGAAGACACAATAGCCAAGTCTTAAGATAATTTATGTCATTGTAATTTAAGGTCTACAAAAAAGAAAAGGATTTGAAAAAGGGCATTGCATTTCCCACCTGCGTATCTGTCAATAATTGTGTGTGTCACTTTTCTCCGTCCAAAAACGATCCGGATTATGAATTGAAGGATGGAGATGTTGTCAAAATGTAAGTCAGATTATCCAACAAAACTAACATTGATTGATTGAATTGATGTTAGAAATGTCTATGATTAAAAAACTGCGCTTGAGGGATAGAGGCTGGTAAGGCGCTGCAAGTACAATAGTGTTCTGTAACTATTTCTATTTGTGTTCTCATACCTAAGGCATAAATAGCGTACTTAAAGTGCTGCATCGGCTGAAACCCGAAGATTGTAAGATTATGAGATCTGAGACAATTTATCAAATTTAATTCCATCCTTTTTGTCTTTGTGTCAGTTACTAATATAATATTGTTTTTAGTGACATGGGTGCACATATTGACGGCTTTATTGCTGTAGCTGCACATACTATTGTTGTGGGTTCTTCTGCAGCGAAAAAAGCTACTGGTCGTCAAGCTGATGTAACTCTTGCCGCTTACTGGGCTGTTCAAGCTGCCTTAAGATTACTTAAAGCCGGAAATAATGTAAGTTTCATTTGTGCAAAAATACAAACATCTCAATACCAATCTATGGCCCTTATTATGAGTTGCATTCGATATTTGCTGGCTATCGAAGATCGACTATCGAATATCAAATTCGTATTATGAGCTGGCAGTACGGTCGAAAATTTCGTTGTACAACGAATTTTCAATCAAACATAATTTTGCTTTCATTGCTGAATGACAGTTTGTAAAACTTATTGAATATATAAGTTGTAAATTATTTTAATTTCATGAGATTGATCTGCCTTGTGTGCATTGGCCCAGCAGTTCATCTGTAGTAGACAGCAATTCCATAAACGCCTCCTTGCAGTCGAAAATTTGCTATAAATCTGTAAACAAATGGTACCCTTGTTAAAACCTCGCATACTTACGTAGTGGAATCCATTTACAAAATGTTGGAAGCATCTCTTATGACGAAGCATTCATCTTCATCAGACGATCATAGAACCATAATTTCATGTTAATAAATTAATTTCTTTTCTTTAATAAATTTGTAAACAATGTTTATAGTGCCAGCTGATGAGTATGTACTATTGTGAATTATCCAACTGAGTTAAATTCACAATAGCGCTATTTTAACGAATGTGCGCCATAATACCAAATGAAAATTCGTTCGATCAGTTATTTCGACCACAATCGAAAATCGAAAGTTGCTCATAATAGGCACCTTTGTCTCACTTTTTTTTTCTCTTAGAATTATGCCATTACCGATGCCGTACAACAAATCAGTGAATCCTATAAATGCAAACCGATTGAAGGCATGCTCAGTCATGAGTTGAAACAATTCAAGATTGATGGCGAGAAAACTATAATTCAAAATCCGAGCGAAGCTCAGCGTAAGGAGCACGAAAAATGTAACTTTGAAACACATGAAGTTTACGCTATCGATGTAATTGTAAGCACTGGCGAAGGTATTGGGCGTGAGAAAGATACAAAAGTTTCCATTTACAAAAAGACCGATGAAAATTACATGCTGAAATTGAAAACTTCACGAGCTCTCTTGGCTGAGGTATGTATACTACAGATATTTGAAATATGGGTCAAAGTCATTTGCAAAATGTCCATGATTAAAAAAACGCGCTTGAGGGATAGAGGCTGGTAAAGTGCTGAAAGTACAATAGTTTCAACATGAAACTATTTCCGTTTATGCTTTCTAATAGTAGGCATACTTGGCGAACTTCTAGTGCTGAATTGGCCAAGTCCCAGAGATTGTAAGATTATGAGATCTGAGACATTTTTTCAAAGATTTTTCACAATTTGATTTTGTCGCTTTTGGAGTCTTAAACTAACGAAACATGTTTAATTTTTCTGGCGTTTTGGTCTGCTTAAGGTGAAAACAAAATATGGAAATATGCCTTTTAATATTCGTAGCTTTGATGAAGAAACAAAGGCTCGCATGGGTGTCGTTGAATGTGTGTCACACAAAATTATTGAACCCTTCCAAGTGTTGTACGAAAAACCAAGTAAGTTGATAAAGAAAATATAGCTAATATATCAACTATGCAATATTTAGCATGTGTTGCCCTTATGAAATTTAAACAATAACATTAATAACAACATGTTAAGAGAGAAATCGCTGTTATTACAATTCTGCAAGGAAAAATTCCGTATTTGCTAAACAATAACTTTTACGTCCAGACACCTTGCTAGATAAAAATTAATTTGAAACCTGTTGATTCGTGACATTTATTCGAACTCGATTGAATTTCCAATTAGAATAAACATTTATAAAATATTAAATTAACGATAAACTTGTCGCCAAAGTATTCAATGATAACTTAATGTATTAATTTTAGGTGAATATGTGGCCCAATTCAAACACACTGTCTTGTTGATGCGCAATGGAATCAATTTAGTTACTGGTATACCTTTTGAAATTGAAAGCTTTTCCAGTGAATATAGCATAGCTCAACCAGAATTGAAGGTAAAACTTAATAACTTTGTGTACGATGTTCGTATCTTATTATACTTCTTAATATAGGATCTTGTTGCAACTCCCCTGGGACCCGTCAAAAAAGGTAAAGGACATGCTAAGAAAAAGGATGCCACTGCAGGTACAGATGCTGCCACTTCAACACCGGCTCCTGTGGAGACCAAGGCTTGAAGTCGTTCTTTTCATTTTGCCTTTTTGCTATGTAAACATTGGTAATAAATGAAGCAATTCATTATAAATGGAGTATACTATCCTTTACTCCGCAACAACAATTTTTATCCTGTCTCCTTCATCAACTGTCGAACACCTACCCAAAATTATAAGAGATTGTACTTGTTTAAACACCCACAGACATTATCGTCTTTGTAGTATATATTTATATATGTATATATATATAAATATATATGATATATATGTATATATATATATATATATATTTATCTTCATACCAATCAATAATAGTTATTTCAAAACTAAAACAAAAATTTTGTAATTTTATATTTTTATTAAATTAAAAAATATATAGAAACAAATTCATTATGTGGACAATGAAAACTAAAAGAACAAAACAAATCACGTTTATCATTTAGCTTCAGCGAAGTAATATATGTGGATTTGACTTTTCAAAAAATTTAAGAAAAGCTTAACAATTTTTAGAGAAATAAAAAAAGACATTAAATAAATAACCCGAATATTAAAGATTTTTTTTTTGTTAAAGCAGGGAGATTACGAAATCTTATAGACGTACAGTCTGTCAAGAATTGTTTAGACATTTGAAATTATTTTTTTATTTCAAATATATTTATGTAGTTACTAAAAAATAGCAAAGATGAAACAATCTAAAAAAGTGGAAAGATAGAACAAATAAGAGAAGACTCCAAAATTTTGTCGTCTAGAAAGTGTTTTTATCACGGCTGTGGAGTCAAAGTTGGAGTCCGCGATGTTAGTATCGGAGTCAGAGTCCCTACAAAAACTTAAAATTTTTTCGGTGCACGTGTAAGAAAAATTCATACGTGATCAATTTTTGAAACATGTCCCATGTTGAGCCTGATTAATTTATAACTGAACCATTAAAATGAAAAAGATCGAAAAATAAGATTTTAATATTTGCAAAAAATTGAAAATAAAGAATTTTGCAAATATTTGCCAAAATATAAATTCTTCGAAATAGGCGACGTAATAGTTTACAGAACGCAATAAATAAGTAAATTTTAATTTATTTTATGAGAGAAAGTTCATTCAAGTATTTTAATAAAAGAATGTGTGATTTAACATTTATAATTTTTATTTCATTTGAAGTCTTGTTATTTTAAGTTTCCGCAATTGTATTTTGTTTATTATTGAAAGAATTAATAAAAATAAAATATTTCAAAAATAAATTATATTGATTCACTTGCATCAATTACCCACAGCATAATTATCACTGTTTTTATCAACATGTCCATATACATTTAGCATCGGAGTCGGACTTTTAAAATTTCAGCGGTTGGAGTCGGAATTAGGACTATTTGTTGACGTCTCCACAACCCTGGTTTTTACAATTTCACTTTGAATTATAATATTCTTTTAAAATGCATTTGCTGTCATCGGCTTTATTTTTGTAGCTTCGACCACAGTAACTACATATCGCTCATTTGCGAGAAGACCGGCAAACTAAAAAAAAAGCGATAACCGAGATAAATGGATTTAAAGTTTTCAATTCAGCTTAACTGCTGAGTGAAGTACAAAACACTTTTGAGCGCCCCCCTATGTGAGAAAGAGATATCAATCCTATTTTTTGATATGTTTTAGATTACGGTATAACCCATATTTCCGGTCTTCTCGCAAATGAGCGATATGTTCTATTTAAACATTGATAAAAATTAGTTATTAAATAATTGAATTTAAAATGTCTGGCAAAAGAGCACTGCCAAGGAGCATCCTAAAAACAAAACTGATCTGAAAAGAATTTTAGCGAACTGGAATAAAATTTCGGGAGTTAATTACAAAAGACAGGTAAAACCAAAAAAATGGTCAATTGTAAGGATAAAAGTAAGATAATTACAGTCGGTCTAGACCGACTATACGAAACGCTATTCCATGGTTTAGAGACCCTATCTCTTCGGTCCAACTAACTGGATATAGAAAATAAGCATAAACCAAATTTGAGTGGCATTATTAATTTTTTTGGCTGCAGATATGAAAAAGTTCAATCGGGTGCAATATTTATATGGGGACTACGTCGAAAAATGGACCGATCCTGACCATATTTGGTAGTCACTTAGATTTTGAAAAAAAATATATACAAACCAAATTTGGAAAAATTCTGTGCAATATTTTTGTTTTTTGATTTAAGTGAAGATCGCGAAGCAGTTCTATATGGGGCCTATGACTAACAATTGTCCTGTAGGGATTTTTTTTGGACTAGTGATTAATGGATGTAATAAACACACACTAATCCAATTGGACCGAGATCCATATAATTTGGATCTTATAGTTCGTTTACATCTAAGCAAAATCTAATATATACGAGATTTCGAGCGAAATCTAGCTCATTTTTATTAGATTTCCCATACAAAACAAAATCTAGCTCGTTGCTAGATTTGTGCAAAATCTCACAAAATCTAGTCAAACTTTGGCACTACCAAATGATACTACTGTGTTTTTTAACTATTGTAGTAGAAAATTACAACCCAGTGGCTGAAAAATTGACATTTAAATACAAAAGCAAACAAGTTGAATAAAAATTAAATAAAATATTAATTATTAACAAAAAAAAAAATGACGAATCTATAATAAAAAAATATTTAGTAATTGAAAAGTTATAACTTTTTATACTGACATGTGCCCATTACAATCTGTTAAATAATATTTGTGGAAAATGAATTTGTTTTTGCTGTTTAAACAATACATTTAACAAATGCTGATGTTTTTTTCGCAAAATTTTTATTTCAGTTTGTGCTTTTTTCATTTTTGATGGATAATATAATTATAAAATCTGTTCCTTTTTAGAATTTTCCATATTTCCATTTTCCTATTGTTTAGTTTATTTTTGGTATTTCTAGTTTATATGTTTTATTTTAATCAGCTGTTTATTGTTGTGGAAACAAAATCTCACAAAATGTCAAAAAAGTTAGATGTAAACGGTATAGATTTTGAAATAGATTTCAACTAAAATCTACTAGATTTCCCTCAGATGTAAACGCACTATATATTGCAATTTAAGTCGATTTCATAGGGGTCATTTGTATGGGGACTAGGTCTCAACATGAACCGAATTTCATCAATTTAAATAGCGTTTATCCTATGGCTGATAGAAGCTTATGCACCAAATTTCATAAAAATATATTCACATTTGCGACCTGTAGTTTGATTACAAGGTTTACATGGACACACAGACGGACGGACGGACATCGCTAAACCGACTCAGAAAGTGATTCTGATCGTTATAATAAAAGATGGGTCTAGGTCAAATATTTTTGGTAGTTACAAACAGCAGCACAAAGTCATTATACCCAAACCACATAGTGGTATAGGGTATAAAAACACAAAATAATCCATAATATTAATAGGCTAAGCGATTTATTGTGACCGATGTTTTTTTCTACCGTTTTATCCAGATTTTGACCAAACGTATATTATTTGAAAGATATTTCTTTTTAGCTATTATCCAGATTTACAGATTTTTAAATTTTGTCCTCTATTTTGAGTAAGTTGCACTTAAATTTGCCACTAACACATACATAAAATTATACATATGCTATGTGTGTGTTTATTTATTATATTTGTTAATAATGCATTCACAATAATAATAAACAAAAAGAGTGTTGGTTTGTGAATTGGCTAAGTTGAAAAATAAAGTTGCCTAGAAATTGCATTCGAATTTCGAGCGCTGGAATCTGCTAGTATTTTTAAATGTG
Organism: Cordilura impudica; assembly: GCA_963682025.1. Classification (NCBI taxonomy): domain Eukaryota; kingdom Metazoa; phylum Arthropoda; class Insecta; order Diptera; family Scathophagidae; genus Cordilura; species Cordilura impudica. Next base: position 2,992,697 of record OY821519.1, read on the forward strand.
TAACTTAAATTAATTTTATTTTCATAAAGCAATTAGAATAAAAGAGATGTTCAAAAAATTACTTGTTAATAAAAATTTGAGAAAAAAACACAAAATGATTAATCTATAAAATAAATATCCGGTCATCCATTCTTTATGGTTTTTCTGTATGGTTCATTCACTATTTCACCAATTTTTGCATATGAGTTAGAAGTTTTAGAAAGAAGTGTTTTACGGTTTTGTATAAATCGGAATTTTGAAACATAAAAAGATTTTCTAATCATTATATATGGGGCGTTTCAAGTCAAGTGATCCAACTTTTGAAACCGATGTCTTCTATCCTATTGGATAGTAATTTAGACACAATTTTTCAACAAGTGGGATGCGAGTGGGATATCTATAAAAAAATGTTTTATAACTCAAGACAACGGTTTTCAATTTTTACCATATGCACTAATTTGAATTTTTTTCCTATTAGAGTGCAAGTGTTTCTAAAACCTTAACAATAAAGCATATGCTGAGAAACGGTATGTAACATACCTAACTAAAATTTCTTACCTTCGATACTGTAATACCTGCAATATGTTAACCTTAGGGAAAAACTTCCTTTTTTTTTGCTATAGAAATGTTGAAAACTTATTTTTTTTTTATTTATTTGTAATAAAAATTAAATTGACATATAATTATAATAAAACTAAAAAAATAATTTAATAAAATTTAATCTTAATCACATTAGATCCATTTATAACATAACTACTTTTTAATTAATTTATTGTAGCTGATGAAGTATTTAAGTTTTGTACATTTTTATATACCCAGTCTTCCATCCAGCTTATTTATCGCCTTTATTTGCTGCTTTTTTAGCAATCTTTTCTAGGCGCTACTAGGTTCAGCTGTTGATTAAACTGATGTTGAAGGAAATCAGCTTAAAGTACATAGCAGCTGATTCGCCAGAAGACTTACACAATTGCCGCGATTGCCTTAAATTGACTACGTGTCCTAATGTAACAACTTCTTGCCACTTAGGTGCATGTTCAAATTGCCTAGAAACCACACTCATCAAAGAGAATTTAATTTAATCAATAATAATTTTGACCCCCTCTAACTCTGGGAGTTTTGGACCGATCTTGTTGTGTATAAATTACTATCCAATAGGACTAACCTTGGTGCAAATTTCATCTCGATCGGAAGACATCGGTTTCAAAAGTTGGATCACTTGACATGAAACGCCCCATATATAAAATGTTTTTGACATCATACGCATTATCATTACTTAATTCTTATACCAAAGAGCTCTTTTCCACGAAAAGAATTTAATTGTAATTTTTTAACCACAATTCTCTTCTTTTAATTGGTCAAAATCCTATCTTTCTCCTATCAGTATTCACAATGAAAATATTGGTCTCAATTTAGACTACAGCGATTCAAATCCCATAATCTTACCTGAGTTTTATAAAAAATCGACACCGCATAACTCGGTGGTTAATTTTAGCAATTGTTTCTTTCATTATTATACCCTCCACACCTCAGTGGCAGAGGGTATATATAGGTTTGTCATTCCGTTTGTAACGCATAGAAATAAATTCCTGAGACCCCAAAAAATATATTTTATTGATCCTTATAACAAGGGAAGTTGATTTACCGATGACCGTCTGTCTGTGGAAATCACGATCACGCCGTCAATATCTAAGCTAGACCGTTCGTTTTTGTATAAAATCGCTTACTAACATCCCAAAGGAGTTGCTATTTCAAATCGTAAAAACCGGTCAAAGGGTTCACGAGCTATGAATGAAACTTGAACTCTTGAAAAAATAAAATTTTTCAGTGTGTTTGTTGTTTTTCTTAAGACTAGCAGATTCCAGCCCTCGAAATTCGAGTGCAAATTCTAGGAAATTTTATTTTTCATTAAATAAAGACACTAAGGGTATGCTAATCAGTTATAGCCAGTTCACAAATCAACACAAAAAACTCATTTTTATTACAAACACATTAACAAATTTAATAAACACACACATATATGTGTGTATATGCTATAGCATTGTATAATTTTATGTGTGTTAGTAGCAACTTTAAATGCAATTTACTCAAAATAAAGGAAAAAATTTAAAAATCTGTAAATCTGCAAAATGGCTAGAAAGAAATACCTTTCAAATAATATACGTTTGGTCAAAATCGGGATAAAACGGTAGAACAAAACATCGGTCACAAGAAATCGTCTAGCCTATTAATATTATAGATATGTGTTGTATATGTTGTAATTCTTCGTATTGTTGAAGTCATTACAGTTGTGTGTATATTAATACTGCACGTGTCACATTGGCATAAGCAAGTTTTACCACATATTTTTTTATCATTAAAATTAAATATTAAAAATTAATAAAAATAAAAAATGGAAAATAAAAAATGAAAATTTTAAAATTGAAAAATGGAAAATGAACAACTGAAATTCGAAAATGGGAAATAGAAAATGGAATATGGAAAATGAAAAACGAAAAATGAAAATGCAAAATGAAAAGTGGAAAATGAAAAATGGAAAATTAAAAATGAAAAATTAAAAATGGAAAATTGGAAATGGAACATGAAAAATGAAAATTGAAAAATGCAAAATGGAATATGGAAAATGAAAAATAAAAAATGGAAAATTAAAAATGAAAAATGGAAAACGGAAAATGAAAAATTAAGAACGGAAAATGGAAAATTAAAAAATTAAAATTGAAAAATGAAAAATGACAAATGGAAAATGAAAAGTGAAAAATGGAAAATGAAAAAATAAAAATGGAAAATAAAAATTTTAAAATTAAAAATGGCAAATGGAAAATGAAAAATTAAAAATGGAAAGTGGAATATGAAAAATGGAAAATGAAAATATAAAAATGAAATTTGAAAAACGGAAAATGAAAAATGGAAAATGAAAAATGAAAATTAAAAAATGAAAAAGAAAAATTGAAAATGAAAAATCGAATATGGAAAATGAGAAATTAAAAATGAAAAACGAAAGATGAAAAATGGATAATGGAAAAAAAAATGGAAATGGAAAATGAAAAATGTGGAGGGTATCAAAGATGCGGCCCAGCCGAATTTAATTTTGTTCATTATTTCTTTTACATTTTTTTTTCTTGGTTTTAAGTACTAACCGAGACACACGTATCAAGTTATCAAATATTTTGTCAGGAGCAAACAAACCTACTTTCTTAATTTTTTTTAGTGTAATCGACCTTTTTCTTATTATATTTAGGATTTGTATTAGAATATTCTAATTTGGGCTTTCAAGGTCATGTATTTCCTTAAATGTAAATAAAAGATTAATTTATTTCATTTTTCTATCCAACGTTTCTCTGGTATCTTCCAGCTTCATCAGGGATAATATTTATTAAATAAATAATCTTTGGTCAATCTTTACATTTAATTTTCAAAAACATATAATTTGTTTTTATACACCACGACACAAAACACAAAAAATAAATTAAAAATAATAAATGCAAAGATAAAAATTAAATATAACAGTAAAATCTATAAACTAAGTATCACAGTTGGAGTTAGAAACTTAACTCCAATGAGAGTGTAAAACACCATTACTCAATCTTATTAGAGTAATGTACTATAGTTCTGAGGTACTCTTTTTTATGCCATTTATTATATTTCGTTGTAATTTTTCATTAAGTTTCAATAAAATAAATTTGAAATTTATTTTCATATATTTTTGTTTACATTCTTTATTTCAAAAAGTAAAGAAAAAAAATGCAGATTTTTCTCTTAATTTTTGAGACAACGGGATGTAAGTGCCACAACAAATTAATAAAGCAATACAAAAGTGTGTTTACAAAAGCTTTAGAAAAATTATTTCTAAAAAACTACTTTATCTAAAGAAGAAAAATATGGATTTCATTCCACTTTCAAATGGAATTTGGCTCAGAGACGTGCCTGATAATTACTAAATGGTAAATAGAAACACACATTTTAATGTTTTTTTTGTTTTTTTTTTTGTTTATTACAGTTTTTGTTTACTTATTTAAACAGTCTCATTTAAGAAAAATAATATAAATGTGTGTGTGTGTGAGTGTGTTGTTGAGAGATAAGTTATAAAGTCCACAGCTCTAAGAAATAAAAAAAAAGCGTCGTGTAAATACTTCTAGAGCAGAATAAAGTATTTGGTATAAAGATAATGCTCATTCCAATGAAAAGTGTTCCTTGTCGTTTGCCATGGAACTGTTAGCATCTACAGGAGACGATGCCGTTGTGGAAGGGCTGTCCAGATAGATTTTAAGAGCACGTTCTCGACGAGGTGAAAACCGTGATGTTGACATGCAACCCAAACGGTCCAAACGAGTTTTTTCTTTGGCGGTCAGTTCTCGTCTTTCCTCAGTAGTAAGTTCCTTAGGCTCACTCGTTGCATCCCTGAGTGACAAAAGCAAGTTTATTAATTCAATAGTTCAAATAACTAAGTGGTAAAGAGTAACCACCACAAAGAAACACTTACTTGTAGAAGTATAAATTTCCACTGACCGTATCTGTAAGGGGATATTTGTCTAATGTAGCTGGTATAGAAAACCAACTCATTGTAGTATTTATGGTCAAAAGTGATACATTAGTGTAAGGAAAGTATCCACCAATAACCTAAAAATGTCATAGAGATGAATTTTTATTTACCCAAAAATAAAAAAATAATGGGAAAATACATACTTTTGTGTACTCAACTTCTTCCTCAGGTATACTTGAGAGTTTTGATAAAACATTGCGTATTTCGCTATGCTCTGAAAGAAAGAATGAAAGAAAGCAGTTGAAGAATTCTTCTGCAATGTTTTGCTGTTGTTGCATTAACTTACTATCTAATATGATCTCTTGAAATTTGTCTAGTACCAATGTATCTGGATGCCAGCGACGAACAAATATTGTTAAACTATCACCATCGTCGGCATTTGGATTAATGCCATCTTCGCACTCCTGTATAAGAAACTGAAAACAGAAAGAGATTTTTAGGAAAATATTCGTGCGGATTCTTTTTCGATTAGGCCAAATATACCTACCTCCATTGATGATGTTGATCGAATATCACAACCAAGTGTTTCATCGTCGGTAAATATTTTGATGGGGCTTCGACCACCCTTTAGCCACAAACGACAATTATCCATTGTTAAGGTTTGATACTTGGCGGGATCAATGCGCTGCAACTTGGCTATCAAGTTTGATTTGGCTGTAGGCACCGTCATGGCATCTGTGTATATCCATTCGCAGACGCAAGGAAGTCTCCCGGTCTCGTTGTTCAGCTCAGACAAACGCATAAAGAAGATTTTGGCCCTATGCTCATCGGGTTGTAATTCTTTGCCCAATTCGACACTTAATTGATCGCCTTCACTGAAGTAAACGAGTGTCTGTGACATCAGACTCTTGTCGTGTTTCCGGCTGAGTTCGAAGTGATTATAGGGCACTTGGATTAAATGTTGAACATGTTGCTTGAACGTACTCATTTTCATATGTGAATCCACCAAAATTTTGTACGTAACAACAGGTTTTCGAGCGGCATCATCTAAACTGTCAGGGTCAATGTAGTGATGTCTGCTGGAAGTGGCAGTTGTAGCGTCCATAACTTCAAGCTTGATAGCGTGAAAGAACTGTGGTGGTTTCGGTTGGACAATGGATTGTTCCTCGACCTCATCATGGGAGTAGCCATTGTAGAAGGCATTTATACGGTTGATAGAGTCCTGGCGAATTTCATCATCAGGACTGGATAGTTGCGGTGAATGACTAGTACTAGATATTTGACTACCACCGACACCACGACTCTGCATATTTTCGACCAGCGTGCGATCTCCATCGCTAAGACTGCTGTCCTCGGAGTTAGACTCGTGACCAACAGTGTTCGTAGCAGGCGTAGACGACAAAACATTAAGACCATTTGTGAGATTATTGCATGTGTTATTATTGGATGGCTGCAGCGCAGGAACATCAGCATTTAATGTACCCTGTTGTGGCAAATTAATTGGCGCCAATTTCTCCTGGGTTTCGCTGCACGGTATACCAATTATTTCCAAATTTGTGGCATCTGTATTTGGAACATTCAAGTACAAGTAAGTGATATCTTTAAACTGTGACCTGACCATCTCCTGTAGTTTTTGTTGGGCTTCTTTTGTGGGCAGGGGATCGTAGGCCACAAACGCCTTTTTGTAACGTTGTGTCGTTGCTACCAACAGTTGGTCTTCCTTGACATGTAACTTAACAGCAATCGAGTGAAGAAGGGTCTCGTTATTATCAAATGTCTTAGAGTACACAAAGAACGGTCCGTCCATTTCCATTGTTGATAAATTTACCATAAACACATTCCAAGTGGAGCCACCCGGTTCATAAATCTCAAATTCTTGTCCATCCGCTCTGTACTCTAGCAAAAATTCAAGGGGATCTTCACTATCTGTTCGAATTTTTTCTAACGATGGATCTTTTACGTTCTCGAAGGAACGAATGATTCTCTCCGCAGGTGGATCGTAACCGACAAGACGGCAGTGTGACAGTGGTGCAAACTGTTCCACCCCCAATTTCTGAAAGGCTGATTCCAGCACAACATTTATGTCGAACTTCTGTGAAACATAAACACGCGTCATTTTCAGCTTCTTCAATTTGGGATTGTAAAAGTAAACGCGTGGTTTTATCTGATCTGGCAGTGTCAAATCTGTGATGGGCCGATGACGGACACTGCCACTGGTTTGTTCCTCTTCCTTAAGTTTTTCCACTAAACTCCTAATGTGTTCTGGGAATTCTGAAGCTTTGGCTGATTTCTCATTTCTCTTAGCATTAATTTGTCTATACATCAACATGTAGGCATTTGTACTGGAACTATAGACACTGGAGTAGAAGGCTTTGCTTACACCGCCACCAAATGATTTCTGAATGTCCTCTTGCGTTATCTATTGTGCCACAACAATATTTGATAGATATGTACATGTTTAAATGCAACCAAAAAAAAAAAATAATAATAATAATAAAAAAATTGCTACTTACCGGTGAAACAGTTTGATCGTTGAAACAGAACCATTCGTTGTTATCGAATTCTTTGATGTAGGCATAATAATGGCCGCCAGATGCACTGCCTGAATGTATCATGATTGCGAACAATTCATATGTGAAAGGGCCGAACTGGTGCTTTGAATGCTGGTCACAGTTGACGCGATTGCGATGATCAGTACTGGAACTCATGTCAATACCTTCGTCCTGGTCCTCGTCGTTGATATCCGTTTCGTTTTGCGTTGTGGTTGAACTAGCGGTAGTTGCAACACCGTTACTCCAATTATCCTCTTCCATTGCCGAGCCACTGTCAGTTGTACTACAGTCATCTGTGGGGGCCACTACATGACTGGCGACATTGATGTTGCCACTTAAGCATGAATCCGACTCCTTTGAGTTGACGAATGTGTTCAGATTAAGGGTTTGCGGAAAGGTAACTCTAAAAAAAACAAAACAAAAAATTTTGAGGCAAATTACACGGGAGTACACTCAGTACAACTCACTTATCATTCAGCTTAATGCGATGCATTGTGCTGTAGTCGAAATCGAATCTCTTGAGATGTAATGTCAGCACGTACGGAAAGTTTTTAAACTTAAGACCTTTGTGTGCGTCGCATTTCTTGTTACATTTCTCACAAAAATACTGATTATTGCCATCTAATGTCTCCGGTTGCACGAAAGCCCTCAAAGCCTCCTCTATACTTCCATATGCTGCTTGACTACCGAAAGGTCTTACGGGCAGCGGTATATCCAGAAAAGTATCTGCGCGTGTCTTCTCAGTGTTACATTCCAAACACTTGACGTAATCGATCATTTTAGCTTCGTAAAGATTGGCAATGAGGTTGGCTTGTTTGGTGTTCTTGAATTTGTGTTCGAGAGCATCAAACATGACGCGACACAACTCTTGTATATCATGTTGCTGCCAAGCTTCCGATGAATTCCAACCAAAACTACGTGTCAAATCGGTGGTCTCAACAGCCGACTTCTTCGATGTCTGCAACGATACAAAAGGAAAAGGAGATGAGCAATATTAATATTTACATCATTTAGACAGCACCTGAAGCTCTTCACTAGCAGAGTACTTACTTGTAAGTTAAGAAATAACTTTTGTAATTGGTAAGGAATATTTTTCGATTCGTTGTCATTGTCGAACTCCCAACGATATAGAGCATTCCGAAACTCGGGTGTCATATACAAAGCTTGCAATAGACTGTTCAAGTAGCAGGTCATGGCTTGATTAACCAAACCAACATAGCCGTTATTGGTTGGTGTCGCCGACATCAACGATGAACATGCCGGCAATGGTGACAACGGATACTTTTTTTCAGCTTCTATCAAAGCATCGGAGGTATCTCCACGATAGCTACTATACATATCCTGATTAAGGTGTCCAAAGTGCACTTTCGAAGCCGAAGAGCCATGTGTCAGTGATAGCGGACCGCCGCATTGCATTGGCTCTGTTTCAGTTGGACTGGCAGAGGCACCTAGTGCTAAGTCATCATCTGACAACGGATCTGGTTCAGACATGGGACTCAGATGCAAAGAATCCGTATTAGTTGCATTCGTAATCGAAGTCATTGAAGAGGGAGATGATTGAGCATTCGTATCCTCATTAACTACATCATGCAAACTATTGCTATCCGGCATATGATTTAGATGGCTACCACCATTCACCATGTCCTTGTCAGCGGAAATAGTAATATTGTCATTACCGTTTGCCGTTTTGTTTACCGTTTTTGTAGTTGTACGAGTAGAAGTAATCTTTTTTTTCTTCCCTATATTGCTTCCTGTTGGGGCTAGTGATGGTGGCGGCGGAGGTGGAGGTGGAACTGGTGCTGTAGCCGTCTTCACTGTGCCATTGGTTATTAGCTTAAGCGATGGCATTACCAGATCATAGCGTGACTTGACATTACCGTTCCATTTGCCAAATGGCAGTAGTACTAACATATTTTTAGTATGTGGCTCAAATCCTGCCACTTTATAAATCAAATCATTTTGCCGCTCATTTAAATACACCAAATCTCCACCAGATATTGGTTGCAGCACTAGCTCAAATTTATCATAACGATATTGTGTTTTTATGTCTCCAATCACTTTACCCACTGTATACGCTGGACGTACAACGATATTAATTTTCTTCTGTTCTGAAGCTGGTGTTTGATCAAATACGGCACATTGTGTCGTTTTATCATTTTGGTCAAATTGGACCATATCTTTAAAGTCCGAAGATTCTAAAAAACGAATTGCAAAGAAAAAAAATTATAGACCATAATTTTATCTCATATTAAAATTTTATAAGTGAGGTGTTCTCCATATAAAATTTCTAGACTTATCGTTTAAGGTTTTACAAACTATGTGATGAGAAATTGGTTGTTTTTGAGAAAATTAAGTAACTTAACCATATATGGTCATGATCGGTCCATTTTTTTTACCTAGTCTTCATATAAAAATAATATCAGATATGAACTTTTTCTTATCTACACGCCTAAAATTAATAACAACAGTACTAAAATTTCGTTTATGCTTATTTCTATATTCTGTTATTTTGTTTGTATCTTATAATTTGTTAATTCCTTTATGTAAATGTAATGAAATCAACTGTTATAAATAAAAGCATCAATACATTATCTTACTTTCTTATTTAATATAAGAGCCTTTTCTTTTGTTTAAATAATAATGGTTTTCAAGTTGCAGATTTTGTTTTTAATCTTGTTACTTATTGTGAGCGTTCTTTTAGTCTTTTAGTCTTAGCTCTTTATACTTAGATAAACAATTGTACGAGAACAAATTTTTATTTAACCCTTCGGTTAGCCGTGGGGACCTTTTTCATTTTCAAACTGAAATTACTCCTATTTCGGCCAGGAACACAAGGTACCCCAAAAGTTTTCCAAGAGAATTCAAAAATCGTTTAAAAGAAAATTCAAGGTGATACGCCCAATAGTTTAGTTTTTATTGAGGTTTAAAGGTGAGTAGTACGGGAACGCATGACAAGGTCCGTAGGGACCTTGTACTGAAATTACAAGAAATCATTAAGACAACTTTATTTCGGCTTCTTTTTAGCTGTTTTATTGTTTGAACACATTTTAAACGAGTTCTTCGAATTTAACATTTGTTTTATTACCTTCTAACACTAATCTCTATTTGTAGATATACGCGGATGTTCAAGCTAGAACACAAGTAGGCAACGAAAAGGGTATAAACGCGGTTATAGTTTCGTAAGCAGCTGTTTTATTGTTTGAACACATTTGAAACGTGTTCTTCGCATTTACCATTTGTTTTATTACCTGCTAATACTAATCCCTATTTGTACATTTACACGGATGTTCAAGCTAGAACACAAGTAGGCAACGGAAAGGGTATAAAACCGGCTCTAGTTTCGTAAACTAAATCATACACAGTTTAGACACTGAAGACTCAACATCTTGTTTGAAATTTCAAAGTGATTGTACGAAGGAAACTAAAAGCGATAAAATAATATGGCAGAACCAAACATTGAAATTGCTGAAATGGTGTTGCGTCGTAGCACACGCTACCAACAAATGTCTGAGGAGGAAAGACGTGCCGTAGATAATCAATTTGCTGATTTTATGAATGCAGAGGATCATGACGAGGAACTTGATATTCTGGCATTTGATGCTGAAGAAGATGATGGCGACTTGCCCTTTCTACCAAATTTATCTGCTGTGGACTCCGATGCTGAAAGCGAGGTAGATATAGTAATCAATGAGGAGGTTTACGATGACGATGACGACGATTATGAAGAAGAAGAAACACCAACAAGCGAAAGTTATTTTATTGCGAAAGACGGCACCCAATGGAGTAAAAATGCACCACCAACTTCCCGTATTCGTGCTCATAACGTGGTCAACTACACAAGGAGGAAACCAGGACCAGTAGGAACCACATATGATCCCTTTACCATATTCCGCTCGCTCTTCACTGAAGACATGGCGTACATAATAATACGTGAATCTAATCGCAAAGGTAGGGAAATAACAGATGCATAAAATTTGGCAAATCCAACAAACAAAAAGAAATTTAAAACCATCACACTAAAGGAGTTTGATGCCCTCTTGGCTATACTCTTGTATTCTGGACTCAATAAATCAAATAATGAGCCTTCTGTACAGTTATGGGCCCCAACGCGTTGTCCAATATACAAAGCAGCATTGTCGTATAATCGCTTTATGTCCATAAAACAATGCCTTAGATTCGACAATGGAAATACGCGACAGCAGCGACTAATCAACAGCAAAACTGCGGCAATTGATAATATTTGGCAAATGTTGCAGTCTAACTTAGCAGCAGTTTACACTCCGCATGATTCACTGACAGTTGATGATCAGTTATTCCCATACAGATGCCGTACCCGCTTCACACAATATATTCCGTCGAAGCCAGCCAAGTATGGTATAAAGGTATGGTAGTTGTGTGACTCAAAATCATTCTATCCTGTCAAAGGAATGATTTATTCTGGTAAATTGCCTGACCAGGAGCGTGAAATAAATCAAGGGCAGAACGTTGTACTTGCTCTTGCGGATAAATATTTGGATTCTGGCCGCACAATTTATGCTGACAATTTCTTCAGTACATTGAATTTGGCGCGTATTTTGATGAGAAAGAAAACTGCATATGTTGGAACAGTACGCTCTAACAAAACATTTGTGCCACGGGAGTTACATAAAAATCGTACGCGGCCAATCAACAGCAAATTGTTTGGGTTCAACGGAGGCGATATAGCACTATGCTCATAAGTGTCCAGCAAGAATAAATCAGTAATTTTGCTATCTACACAACATTACACTTGCGATGTGAACATGGAAACTGAAAAGAAGAAGCCCTTAGCCATTCTTGATTACAATGCCAACAAATCCGGCGTTGATACTACGTACCAGATGCTTGGTACGTATACATGCAAGCGCTCAACAAAGCGCTGGCCGCTTGCCATGTTTTACAAAATGCTCGACATCGCTGCATTAGCTGCATTCATAATATTCAACGAGATGAAGGCATTGAAGAGAAGTGACAGACAGCGCTCATTCCTCCTTATGCTTACTAAGCAATTGGCATTACCCAACATTGAAGAACGTGCCCTGAATACTCGCATAACTGCATATCCAAGGATACGAAATGCAATGGAGGAATTTGATGTCAAGGTAAGAATTAAGAATTCTAAAGGTCAAAAGCAGAATGATTATATATATTTTTTCATTTTAGATAGTACCAAGCAGCTGCACCGTCGTTTGCGCTAAGGACAAACAGGCCATCATGTCGACTATGCCGTTCAGAGTACGGTCGTCAACGCAAAACAAGGGCCTATTGCTGTTCCTGCAACAATGCAGTTTGTGCAGAGTATTCAAGATTAATGCATCGGTACTTAACCTGCACTCTAAATGAGGAACGACCATCGCAACAATAGTTTTTTAAGTTTCATTCATTGTAAAACTAAATTTTCTTAATAAAATTCATAAAAATTAATTATGTTAGTATAAAAAAAAAATATATATTTTAATTTATTTATCAACACTTTAATTAATAAACAATAATAAAATAACAAAACAAAAATTTTAAAATGTCTTTTTCATAGAAAATGTCATATCAACAAGGGTACCAGAAGTGTTGCTAGACGGAGAGTTAAAAACGTTGAAGTAAAGATTTTAGGCACAATGTATATTCTTGAAAAGATTGCCAAGAATGCTCTAACCGGCACGCAAAAGACGGATTAAATATAAATATGCTGCACCCAGTATATCATAAAATATAGATCAGCTTAAGCGAGATTGATCTCAGACTGAGGGTGAAAAGTTACCCAAGTCCGTCTTTTTAAGTTGGCAGTCCTTCAACGAAGTGGCTTTGGCAAACGTTAGGCGTGGTTTGCCTTCGTCTATATATGGAGTGCCATCGAATACAAATTGAGTTTGGAAATCCTTCCATTATCCATAATAGTGTAATGAAACTTTTTTAAAAGAGCTACTTCGATTTATATATTTTTCGACCAACAGATTGCTTATTTTAACCTCCGTGCATCGGGTTTAAATGTTGTGGATAACTTTGATGATGCCGACGCACTGTGGCTGAAATTTTGATTTCATTGGCCAAAAGTCAAATTTTTTTGTTACCGATTTTTAAAATTTTAACACCATTTTGTAGTTAATATATTCAAATTGAGGTAGCTAAAAAATTTGGATAAACTATTGCTAAATGCTGTCAAACTAAACTGTTCTTTTTTAATTTCAGAAAAAGGTGTTTTTTGTTTTTATCAAAAATAAATGGTTACTACTCGCAAGTTATCATCGATAATGACCTGTGGTCCTTTTTACAAAGTTGGATGGATTTGTAGTCTTTAGTTGTTGTAAGTTGTCACAGCCCTACCGTTTAATATTAGAGGTGTTATGAAATATTTATTAAACTACTGTATAAATTTCAACTTTAGTGGAATAGAACTTCTAGGGAACAAGGAACGTATACCACCTTGAGAAAGGTGATAGTGTCCTCTTTAACCCTATATATACTTTTGCACCCGCCACGACTCGCCGGTAGAACAGTTTTTTCATTTTAATGAAATTTCTCAAAAAAACTTCATAGTACGGCAACTTAAACAGCCCTACAAGAATACAATGGTGTGTTAAATTTGTGCTTTAGGTATTTTATAGCTTATTATCATTATCATTATTTGTTCTATTACCAGTAATGATATCTGCTTACAAAATACACCACCATTTTTACATATTTTTAAGTAAGAATGTCAATGGAAACACAAAGTTAATTCTTTTTTGAAAATGGGGATGTGATGACTCTTCCGGACAAAAATAATACAAACAAGTATAGTATGTGAAAATATTTCGGGCTGAGATATGTTCATGGTATCATTTGTACCATTGCGATTGAAAAAGATTTTGGAAGATTCAGAACCAGCGACTAATACATCACAAACAAAGGCAATTTGGAAAAATGAGACAAAATCTTCCAATCAAATTTGAATTCAAAAAAGAAACTCATGATGCCATTAACAAAGAAGTTACTGATATCAAGGCCCAAACTGCAACACTACAGCCATTACAATTTTTTTTTTTTTATATTAACCAACACTCAGGGGATGCCCCCTACAAATGCAGTGCATTGTGTTGATTTCAGGAAAATAGGTTGTGGGGAGGAGGAAAGAGGGAGTAGTGTTTGTCGATATTTGACTTAAATTTTATTAGATTATAACTGTCAGGAAAGACATCTGCGGGGAGTTTATTCCACATACGGCCAGTTCGACTGATAAACGAATTCTCTCTGTAATGTGATGTGCGGTCAACTGGACAATAGACTACAAACGGATGTGATCTACTAGAGAAGCGGGTAGAGCGAACCGAAACTCGGGCACTTGGAATAAGTTCGCTAATCTCAGAAGAACATTTCCCATGGTAACATCTATAGAACAGTGCTACGCAACCCACATTCCGACGATGTTCCAATGAATCAATAGAGTTGGATAACCTACTGTAAATGGTTAGCGCCAACGCCCTCCTTTGCACACGGTCCAGTAGCTCCAAAATAGACTTTGAAGCTCCTGCCCATATATGGGAGTTGTATTCCATTTTCGGTAGGATGTAAGTGATATAGATTTTAAGGAGATCAGAAGGAGTGAAGTAATTTTTACACCGTTTTAGAAAACCAAGACACTTGAATGCTTCTTTCGGCACTTGAAAAACATGCTCGTTCCAACGAACATCACATTGAATTCTCATGCCCAGAACATCAAGAGTATCCGATTCCTCAATACCTATACCACCCATATATACAGATGACATTGTTGATTCCATGGCCCTATGGGTCAACATACAGCATTGAGTCTTCAGCGCATTAAAATCAACCCTATTCGCTTTACCCCACTCGGAGATTGTTAACAGGTCTTGATTGAGTGTGTCATTCATTGTCTGCCTTCTGCCTCCAACCTCCAACAGGATTGGCCTACAATTAAAGGAAAATGAATGACAAATGCTGCTGTCATCTGCGAAAGAGTAAATAGAATTAAAAGTTTGACCAAGAAGGTCGTTCAGAAAGATAAGGAAGAGAGAAGGAGAAAGAACGGAACCTTGGGGTACCCCTGAATTAAGCTGAAACTCATTAGATGAGACCCCATCAATAACAACACGTATTGTTCGGTCTCTGAGAAAACTCGATATAAATCGAGAGAAGTCATTACCGACCCCAAATGCAATAAGCTTTGATATCAATGCACCGTGCCACACACGATCGAATGCCTTGGAAATATCTAGAGCAACCACTTTACTTTCGCCAAAATTGCGAATGGATCGATTCCAGCGCTCAGGAAGTAGAGCTAACAGGTCTCCCGTGGAACGATTTCTACGGAAGCCATACTGTCGATCATTAAGAAGTGAATTGGCCTCTAAGTAGTTCACAAGATGGAAATTGATCATGCTCTCCATCACCTTTGAGAGCGCAGAGCAGATTGCAATTGGACGGTAAGTTTCAGGGTTATTAGCCGCACCCTTTTTAGGGATTGGTTGCACATTAGCAACTTCCCAGCAAGAGGGAAAGACTCCCGCACGGTACGAAAGGCTGAAAAGGTTGGCCAATGGACTGGCTAGCATCGAAGAGCACTGTTTCAGCACCAGTGCTGGTGTACCATCCGGTCCCGAAGACTTATTAATGTTGAGATCCGAAAGAACCTTTTTAACTGCACGTGCTCGAAAGAATATTTTAGGCATAGTACAAGATACACTTTCAAGTTCGGGCAGAGGTTGATCGTTATCCGGCAAAAACGAGTTTTTTGCAAAAAGTTCAGCTAAGAGGTTAGCCTTATCAACCGGTTCAGTGAATATTTGGTCATTCATTAAAAGAGTTGGGATAGCAGAACTAGCATTGTTCTTTACCCTTTTAACAAATGACCAAAAGCTCTTACTACCCCGAGGAGCAGAGAGAACTTCAGCACGAAGACGCTGATCGTAAAGAAACTTTTGGCGCCTTAGTGTTTTGGCACATTCAGTTCTCGCCTGTTTGCGTTGCAGTTCAGTGGCGGAATTTTTATTTTCACGCCAATATCTGAATGCTTCCTCTCTGGATTACAGAGAACAATTACAGTTAGATGGGTAGCAAATTAAAGTAAGCTACCAATTAATGCTGACAATTATAGATGGAAAAGTAGGCCAGGCTTTGACTAACACGAAGGCTACATCCAGCTGCATCACATGCCAAGCAACAACAAGTCAATTAAACCAAGTCCCGACAAAATTATTAGATAATACTGCTGCATATAAATTTGGATTATCTTCTTTTCAGATCCAGAAGCAGCATCTAAAATAACAGGAGTAGATTTAAAATAATCCTAGAAGTACTTGCGTGCAATGAATGACTTTAGAAAATTTGGATATTGTGCTATGGAAACTGCAAAAAATATATACAACCATGTATTATGTAGAAATTTCACAAAATTCTACAAATGATCTACTTAATATATTATTGGTAACGTCAGATCTGTTCATCTCCAGTATTCGAAATCAATGTAAATCGGGATTTAGATTAAGAAATCAAAAAACTACTGAAGAACAGAAATAACACAAAACAGGATATGGAATATTTGCAATCAATATTTGAATCAAATGAATTATTCATTATAATTGCCTTTCATTGTTATTTAAGTGCGAAATACATAGTATTAGTAAAAAAAAAAAACAAGTAAGAGTGTTAAATTCGGCTGGGCCGAGTTCTTAAACTCAATATTACAACCAATATTGCGTACAGCTACCACTTTAAAACTGTTGTTGGTACTGAAATTTTAATTTCGAATACCAATTAAATTTAAAGTTAATTGCTTTTCTTGTTGGACAGTTTCTATTATAATTCCTTGTTATAAAAAACAATGATCGTGTCTTCAAGTTATAGAAAGAATCAGTTACTATTTGAAAAATGAAATTCATTATATAACGCAGCCAGCGTTATAACACCCAAAGTTTGATCCCTATAAGAAAGTTTTGAGATAATTCATAATTAAAAAAAGAAAAAAATTCCTGAGATTAATATTAAAAAAAAATCAAATTTTAAAATATTTTTATCTGAATTAGCTAGTAATTTTTAATTTTTATTTTTTAATTTTTAACTTTTAACTTTTAATTTTAAATTTAAAATTTTAGTTTTTAAATTTTCATTTTCCCTTTTTCGTTTTTCGTTTTTAATTTTTTTATTTTTCATTTTCCATTTTCCATTTTTCAGTTTTCATTTTCCATTTTTAATTTTTCGATTTTCAATTTTCATTTTTCATTTTCCATTTTTTCAATTTTCATTTCCCATTTTCCATTTTTTATTTTCAATTTTCATTTTTTATATTTTTCAATTTTCACTTTTCAATTTTCGTTTTCCATTTTTATACCCTCCACACGTCAGTGGCAGAGGGTATATATAGGTTTGTCATTCCGTTTGTAACGCATCGAAAAACTAATTTCCGACCCCATAAAGTATATATATTCTTGATCCTTATCACAGCTCGCGTCGATATAGCGATGTCCGTCTGTCTGTTGAAATCACGCTCATGCACAAAAAAAGCCATCTAACTCCATAAGGCTACAATAATATCATTTGCCATAATTCCCAGCAGGTTGGTATTGAAAATTGGCTAAATCGGGCATCATCAAAAATATGTAGATACCTCTAAAAAAAAAACATAAAATCCAGTGTGTTTGTTGTAACAGTTTAGTGGTTGAACATTATAATTGTACAACATAAAAAAAATGCCACAAAAAATTATGCATATACATACATATATTAAAAATACCAAGAACACAATAACATAGCTCATGTTAGTAGTATTGCCACATATTTTTTTATCGTTATCACGTTATAATAAAAAAAATCGCCAATATGAAAAAAAATGAAAGCGAAAAATGAAAAATGGAAAATGAAAAGGAAAATGGAGAATGGAAAATGAAAAACAGAAAATGGAAAATGGAAAATGGAATATGTAAAATGTAAAATGTAAAATGTAAAATGTAAAATGTAAATGTAAAATGTAAAATGTAAAATATAAAATGTAAAATGCAATATGTAAAATGTAAAATGTAAAATGTAAAACGTAAAATGTAAAACGTAAAACGTAAAATATAAAATATAAAATGTAAAATGTAAAATGAAAATGTAAAATGTAAAATGAAAAATGGAAAATGTAAAATGTAAAATGTTAAATGTAAAATGTAAAATGTAAAATTTAAAATATAAAATGTAAAATGTAAAATGTAAAATGTAAAATGTAAAATGTAAAATGTAAAATGTAAAATGTAAAATGTAAAATGTAAAATGTAAAATGTAAAATGTAAAATGTAAAATGTAAAATGTAAAATGTAAAATGTAAAATGTAAAATGTAAAATGTAAAATGTAAAATGTAAAATGTAAAATGAAAATGTAAAATGGAAAATGAAAAATGGAAAATGAAAATTGCGAAATGAAAAATGGAAAAAGAAAATTTAAAAATGAAAAATGGAAAATGCAAAACGGAAAATGGAGAATGAAATTGAAAAATTAAAAATGAAAATTGAAAATTGAAAAATGACAAATGGAAATTGAAAATTCAAAAATTAAAAGCGAAAATGGAAAATGGAAAATGAAAATTGAAAAATGAAAAATGGAAAATGAAAATTAAAGCATGGAAAATGGAATATGAGAATTGAAAAATGGAAAATGGAAAATGGAAAACACAAAAATTTAAAATTAAATATTAAAAATTAAAAATAAAAAATTAAAAATTAAAAATCAAAAATTAAAAATTAAAAACTTAAAATTAAAAATTAAAAATTAAAAATTAAAAATCAAAAATTAAAGACTCAGGTGGAGGGTATCAAAAAATTCGGCACAGCCGAATTTAACACTCTTACTTGTTCATTTTCAATTTTAATTTTTCATTTTCCTCTTTCCTTTTTTCAATTTTCATTTTCCATTTTTAATTTTTCATTTTTATTTTTCAATATTTAATTTTTCATTTTTAATTTTTCAATTTTCATTTTCCATTTTTATATTCCATTTTCCATTTTTCATTTTTCGTTTTTTATTACTTTTTCATTTTCCATTTTTAATTTTTCATTTTTAATATTTTACTTTTATTTTTATTTTTTTATATTTTTATTTTTAATTTTATTATTTTTTAAATTTTAATTTTTAATTTTAACAATAAAAAATACTTGGTAATACTTGCTTAGGCCAATGGATACGTGCAGAGTTAATATACACACAACTGCAATGATTTCAAGAATTACAACATATACAACATATCTTAAGAAAAACAACAAACACTCTGAAAAATTTTAGAGTTTTTTTCAAAGTTTCATTCATATCTCGTGACCCCTTTAACCGATTTTGACGATTTTAAATAGCAACTTCTTTGGGATGTTATTAAACGAACGGTCTAGCTTAGATATTGATGGCGTGATCGTGATTTCCACAGACAGACGGACAGACGGTCATCGCTAAATCAACTTCCCTTGTTATAATGATCAAGAAAATATATGGTTTTGGGGTCTCCAGAGTTTATTTCGATGCGTTACAAACGGAATGACAAACATATATATACACTCTACCACTGAGGTGTGGAGGGTATATTAACAATAAAAAATCTATTAAAATCTATTACAGTTTTTATTTTTTCTTATGTATGAAATGTTCTAATAAATATAAAAGATTCAAAAAATAAAAACCCATATTTTCATATCAATATTGAAAAAAAAAAATCAGAATCATTGCGCTAATGTTCGTCAGATTTATTTTGCTAAAATTAAAAAATTTGGCAGCAAAAAATAATAAATTTTTCTGTGGTAATACAAAGTTTTTAGATAATATTACTAACGTTTTTTTAAGTGTAAATATTCTATGAGCGTAAACAAATTTTACAGCAAAAAATGTTTAATTTTTCAGTAATAATAGCAAAATTTCCAGTTAATTTTACTATTTTTTTTGTTTAAAATTTTTTTTGAGTGTAAGCAATTAAAAAAATCCCACTATTACAAAAAATGCTTATATTATTATTAAAATCCAAATATGAAATTTTTTAATAAATAAAATAAATAAAAGTCCATATTTCCCGCTAAAAGTTAAAAAAAAAAATCAAAAGTTCAACTTTGACCTAGAATTCCTTAAAAATACTCAATCAATTTTAATGAGATAAAATTGAGCCAAGTTCAACTAAATATTTATCCATTAAAAAAAATTACTACAATATTTTGATCGGTTCAAAAGTTACAGAAAAACGATTTTCAGCCACTGTGCGGCGGAGGCAAACGATGGTGATACTTAAAGTCGTGCTGATTAATCTACCACATTCCCACAAAGCACAAAGATTTTTCTATGTTCACAGTTTAGCCAGCGGAACTTCAATATATGAGTACGTTTCGTCCTCGGCATACTGGCGGTATCCAAACACTTTAATATTGCATTTCTTAATAATGAAATAGAATGCCATCAGTTAAAAAATATATATATGTATATATTAAATATGATATTTTGATAGGTAAACCGAAAATAACAAAAACAAATTTAATTGAATAAATCGACTTCCACTAGCCACAAGATGTGATGTGCCAGAGTATTTTTTATATATATTAGCACAGATCCCACTTAGAGACGAACTGAAGTTGGAGCAACTGCTATGTTGTTCCACTCTGCTGTACTTATTGTATGTACATAACACAGGAAGAACATTTCTTTTTTTTTTGGCTCTTGGCCAATAAAAGAGATAGTATAAAAATTCCCAAAAAAAACGCATAAATGTTGAAAAGAGCAAAAAGAGACATTTTAATCGTAATAACAACGAATACGAATGCGATTCGAACATTTGCAAAGGTTCAGTAAGTCCGTCTATCCAGTCATTGAGTGAATCAGTCATAATAAAATATTGATGTAAAACATTTCCATTTTGTAAACAGCATTTCATATTTTGATTTGGTTATACAGTTTTTGTGTGTGGAAGACATTCAGTAAGTGCTAAAAGATATATTAAAATGTACATACGAATAAATACGAGTACATGTATGCATGTAATAGGTAGAGGTACTAAATACAACGAAAATGCAACTAAAATTATATTCGGAATCACTTTCTCGTAGATAATATATGTGTTTGCAATGTGCTCGCATACATGCGATCTATGTGATAGATAAATAAAATAAAGGGATTTCACTCTTGCTTGCAAATCAGCACATCAAATATGCTAGTTTGTTGTACCAAAACAACGATATATTTTGGATTGTAATATGCTCCAATTGCCAATCGGTTTGGTTGAATAAATTAATGTTTATAATATATGAAGAATTAATTAAATTATAGTAATTGCTGAACACCGAAAGATTTATACTTTTTAGGTAACGTATAGAAAAATGTATAAAAAAAAGTAAAATAAAATTAATAAAGATTATATCTATAATATTAATAGGCTAGGCGATTTCTTGTGACCGATGTTTTGTTCTACCATTTTATCGCGATTTTGACAAAACGTATATTATTTGAAAGGTATTTCTTTTTAGCCGTTTTGCAGATTTACAGATTTTTAAATTTTTTACTTTATTTTGAGTAAATTGCATTTAAAGTTGCTACTAACACATACATAAAATTATACATATGCTATGTGTGTTTTATTAAATTTGTTAATATGTTTGTTAATGAGTTTATTATCTTCACTCACAATAATAATAAACCATAAAAGTGTTGGTTTGTGAATTGGCTATGTTGAAAAATAAAGCTGCCTAGAAATTGCACTCGAATTTCGAGCCCTGGAATCTGCTAGCAATTATATAATTAGTATACAAAATTTGATTAAATTTACAAAAAAAAATAATAATAATAAATAAATAAAAATATAATCCGCGTAAACAGTACAAATTTTTTGCACAGTAGCCTTTTCTACTTATATACTCATACCTTTCTCCTCAAAATTACCAAAAATTTTTAATTGGTCTTAATTGGAAAACATTTTGGAGTTGGTTTCTTTTGGCACAAATTTGATATTTTGTTTTTTTTTCAGTTTTCAATTATAGCCTTCGCGTAATGTGAA
This sequence comes from Cordilura impudica, assembly GCA_963682025.1. Lineage (NCBI taxonomy): Eukaryota > Metazoa > Arthropoda > Insecta > Diptera > Scathophagidae > Cordilura > Cordilura impudica. The sequence goes on from OY821519.1 coordinate 3,014,704, forward strand.
GATGCTAAATTGGTTCAGAAAATAATTTTCTCTCGTCTTTGGCACTTTTCTACAAATTTTCGAAAAGCTAGAACACATTTTTCATTATAAATTTAAGCATTGAAAGATAATCCTACTTTGAAAAATACTGGTTCACAGATACAACGATCACAATAAAACCTTTACTGGGCGCCTCCTGACAGGAACAATGTTTTGACTGCCATTCTTTGCCTTAATGGTAAAATAAGGCTTGACATTCACTACACATTTAAACTCAGAGGAAGTGGAGAAGTTGTTTGGGAAAGTTCACGCAATTCACATTTGATCACTTTTTTCTTTCTCTCAGTAGTTTTTTCAATGCCCATCTATTGTAGATATTTGTATGCCCTATAACACTATGTGGTCAGCGCATAATGAGTTGTGCTGTTTTTTGTAACTATCAAAGAATTTGACGTAGACTCTTCTTTTATCACACCGAGTAGATTTAGCGATGTCCGTTCGTCCGTTTGTGTGTAAACATTGTAATCGAACTGAAGAACGCAAATATGAATACATTTTGGTAGGGTTTGTAGATAAGTGAAATATTCTATGAATTTTATATATACATATATATATATATATATGTATGTATAATTGGTATTTTAAGTCTTATTCAGGATTGTTATTGCTATTTTTGAGGATGGCTTTGTATTACAATATGGCATAAAATAAATAAAAAAAAAAATAAATAAATTTGGTATATAAGTTTTTATCGGACATAGAACGAACTCAATTTAAATTGGTGAAAATCGGTCCTATTTCAGACCTATGAGATTGGCTAAAATTACCATAAGATTCGAATTATCATATGTATACAAATTTGGTTTGTGTGTGTTTATCACACCGATTAATCAGTAGTCCAAAAATAATTCTTGTAGGCCAATTCTTAGCCCTAGCCCTCATATAAAACTGCTTTCCGATCAAATTTGGTTTGTATATGTTTCTGAACAAAGTTAGTGACTACCAAATATTTGAAATATAAAATTTGTCATATCTGCTGTCATATCTGCAGGCAAAACAAAATCAATAACAAAGCCATTAGTTGGACCTAATACCCTTTCTCTAAACGCATGGTAAGGGTATAGAGAGAGAAAGTGATTCGATCGGTATCATAAAAGATGGGTCTAGGTCAAATATTTTTGGTAGTTACCAACAGCAGCACAAAGTCATTATACCCAAACCACATAGTTCAAAAAAATAAAAATAATAAAAACGGGTAAAAAACTAATAATGAAACTAAAATTTTAAATTATAATTATAATTAATAATATATAATTTTAATTTTAATTTTAATATTAATTTTAATTTTAATTATAATTTTAATTTTAATTTTAATTTTAATTTTAATTTTAATTTTAATTATAATTTTAATTTTAATTTTAATTTTAATTTTAATTTTAATTTTAATTTTAATTTTAATTTTAATTTTAATTTTAATTTTAATTTTAATTTTAATTTTAATTTTAATTTTAATTTTAATTTTAATTTTAATTTTAATTTTAATTTTAATTTTAATTTTAATTTTAATTTTAATTTTAATTTTAATTTTAATTTTAATTTTAATTTTAATTTTAATTTTAATTTTAATTTTAATTTTAATTTTAATTTTAATTTTAATTTTAATTTTAATTTTAATTTTAATTTTAATTTTAATTTTAATTTTAATTTTAATTTTAATTTTAATTTTAATTTTAATTTTAATTTTAATTTTAATTTTAATTTTAATTTTAATTTTAATTTTAATTTTAATTTTAATTTTAATTTTAATTTTAATTTTAATTTTAATTTTAATTTTAATTTTAATTTTAATTTTAATTTTAATTTTAATTTTAATTTTAATTTTAATTTTAATTTTAATTTTAAGTTTAAGTTTAATTTTAATTTTAATTTTAATTTTAATTTTAATATTAATTTTAATTTTAATTTTAATTTTAATTTTAATTTTAATTTTAATTTTAATTTTAATTTTAATTTTAATTTTAATTTTAATTTTAATTTTAATTTTAATTTTAATTTTAATTTTAATTTTAATTTTAATTTTAATTTTAATTTTAATTTTAATTTTAATTTTAATTTTAATTTTAATTTTAATTTTAATTTTAATTTTAATTTTAATTTTAATTTTAATTTTAATTTTAATTTTAATTTTAATTTTAATTTTAATTTTAATTTTAATTTTAATTTTAATTTTAATTTTAATTTTAATTTTAATTTTAATTTTAATTTTAATTTTAATTTTAATTTTAATTTTAATTTTAATTTTAATTTTAATTTTAATTTTAATATTAATTTTAATTTTAATTTTAATTTTAATTTTAATTTTAATTTTAATTTTAATTTTAATTTTAATTTTAATTTTAATTTTAATTTTAATTTTAATTTTAATTTTAATTTTAATTTTAATTTTAATTTTAATTTTAATTTTAATTTTAATTTTAATTATAATTTTAATTTTAATTTTAATTTTAATTTTAATTTTAATTTTAATTTTAATTTTAATTTTAATTTTAATTTTAATTTTAATTTTAATTTTAATTTTAATTATAATTATAATTATAATTTTAATTTTAATTTTAATTTTAATTTTAATTTTAATTTTAATTTTAATTTTAATTTTAATTTTAATTTTAATTTTAATTTTAATTTTAATTTTAATTTTAATTTTAATTTTAATTTTAATTTTAATTTTAATTTTAATTTTAATTTTAATTTTAATTTTAATTTTAATTTTAATTTTAATTTTAATTTTAATTTTAATTTTAATTTTAATTTTAATTTTAATTTTAATTTTAATTTTAATTTTAATTTTAATTTTAATTTTAATTTTAATTTTAATTTTAATTTTAATTTTAATTTTAATTTTAATTTTAATTTTAAGTTTAAGTTTAATTTTAATTTTAATTTTAATTTTAATTTTAATTTTAATTTTAATTTTAATTTTAATATTAATTTTAATTTTAATTTTAATTTTAATTTTAATTTTAATTTTAATTTTAATTTTAATTTTAATTTTAATTTTAATTTTAATTTTAATTTTAATTTTAATTTTAATTTTAATTTTAATTTTAATTTTAATTTTAATTTTAATTTTAATTTTAATTTTAATTTTAATTTTAATTTTAATTTTAATTTTAATTTTAATTTTAAATTTAATCTTAAATTTAAAATTTTAATTTTAATCTTAATTTTAATTTTAATTTTTTAATTCTTTAATTTTTTAATTTTTAGTTTTCAATTTTAATTTTAATTTTAACTTTAACTTAAATTTTAATTTTTCATTTTTAATTTTAAATTTTTAATTTTTGTTTTTTAATTTTAGTTTTAATTTTAATTTTTCATTTTTCATTTTTCATTTTTCATTTTTCATTTTCAATTTTGAATTTTTGTTTTTTAATTTTAGTTTTAATTTTAATTTCAATTTTTTTAATTTTTTATTTTTTAATTTTCAATTTTAAATTTTAATTTTTAATTTTTTATTGTTAATTTTTTATTTTTAATGTTTAATTTTAAATTTTAAATTTTAAAATTTTAAATTTTAAATTTTAAATTTTTAATTTTAAATTTTTAATTTTTAATTTTATTAATTTTTAATTTATAATATATAATTTTTAATTTTACCAATAAAAAATATGTGGAAATACTTGCTTGGGCCAATGTGACACGTGCAGTATTAATATACACACAGCTGTAATGACTTCAACAATAAGAATTACAACATAAGCTCTGTTCGTTCACGTGATAATTTGTACAAATTATCACAAAATTTACTGGATCCTGTTTGTTTACTTCAAAAAGAGAACAAATGAGAGCATAAAGTGACATTTCATTTGTTCAAAACTTGCTAGTTTTTACTGGATATATTTTTGGACATATGTTTGAAAAACATATAATTGAGTTTTGTGGTCAATAAAGCAAAAATACTACAATTCTATTTTTGTGCAAAAATTTTAAATAATAATTCTGAGAAAATTAACGATAAAAGAAGTAAATATTCATATAACCAGGGGGCAAATCGCCGCATTCGATATCGAGTAAAATCAATCGAAATTCCTTATTTTGGTTTATTATTTAAAGAAGACAGACAATCGTCAGACATCGTTTAACCTTTACTATTAACTATAGACCATAAATTACTTTTAGTATTTTATTTTGGAAAAATAATTTCGATCGAAAAATTTCGATAATGAATACGACGATTCGACCTCAGCTTTCTTTAATTTTAATATATTAAAAAATAGTATGTATCTGCCAATTTCTTTCATAACATGTAAATGTTTATTTACAAAAGTAATGGGTAATGATATTAGTTTCAATGAATATTTTTACATGTTAAATAAAATATATTCTTCTAATTAAGGTATTTTTTAAATTTAGAGTTTCAGTTCTTCTTCACTTTCAAATGTGTTTACAATCAGCTGTTTCTATGAACTTGCAAATTCTTACAAATTGCTGTTCGTTTACTATTTTGGATATTTATGTTTTTGAGGAATAATTTATCTTACTCTCTGAAATTTCGGTTTTTACTGGGAAAGTAAACGAACAGAGCTATATACAACATATCTTAAGAAAAACAACAAACACAAGAGTTTTTTCAAAGTTTCATTCATATCTCGTGACCCTTTAACCGACTTTGACGATTTTAAATAGTAACTCCTTTGGGATGTTAATAAACGATTTTATACAAAAGAGAACAGACGGTCTAGCTTACATATTGAAGGCGTGATCTTGATTTCCACAGACAGTCGGACCGTCTGGGTCATCGCTAATTCAACTTCCCTTGTTATAATGATCAAGAAAATAATAATAAAAGTGCAAGTACGAGTGTATGTGAAGGTTCATGGTTCAAAAACCTCACGGCCGCCCTAAGTAGAAAAAATTTTCATATAGAAACAATCTATTCAATTAAAACATAACAATTATCACAATGTTCAATAAATCGCTGATGAAGGCTGAAATGCCAGAAACCGGTCCGATTAAGAATACAGTGCAGTTATGAATTTTTGAAATATATGCTTTCTTCTTCTTTACCACGCACCATTTAAGAAAATATATGGTTTTGGGGTCTCCGGAATTTATTTCGATGCGTTACAAACGGAATGACAAACCTATGTATACTCTCTGCCACTGAGATGTGGAGGGTATAAAAAAAATAATAACAGTTTCGATTCCGACATTGCCTAATCAGTAAAAACTTACCCAAAAGCATTCCGTAAAGAGCGATCTTGAGGGAATAAAGGCGTTTAATTAAGCATTACAGAAATCTGCCAAAAAAAACACAATTTTTCCATATGCTGTAGTTTTCTTGCATTTAGCAGTAAATGTTAATTTATTTGGCTTAGAATATGGTTTTTCGAGTTCCCGTACTTTTGTGCATTTTGTCTATTTGTTACAGAGTTTTTGTTTACTCTCATTTTACAAAACTTTAATCGAAAAGAAATATATAAAACGAACCAAATGTGGAATTGACGATTGACTAATATTACAGTTAAATTTTCACGAAAAAAAATGTTTATAAAACACGCGATTTTATTAATAAAATTAAGAAAAATATAAAAATACATAAAAAGTTACAATTGTTTTTATTTTAACAAAATTTAATTGCTTAATAGAGCATAGAGTAACAGAGAGACACGCAACATGTCTTTAACCGCAATCAACATCCTAATGATCTTAACTCAATAGATCTTTGGGTTAAACTTGTAGATGTTGCGTTTTTTTTTTCAATAACTTCCCCATTGTGAAGTCTGATACCAAAAAGCTTCAATTGAGTGTTAATCATATTTCTTCCGTGCTGTTACAGCACAACAACAACGATTGAAACCTGAAGCATACGCACAAGTTGGCATCTGTTTTTACCACAGAAGAAGTTTTTATTCAAAGAAGATTTAAAAAAAAGAACACATTAACTAAAGATATATTTAAGAAAAACGTATAGTAAAAGTCCCACAGATGTCAATTAATTTCATTCAACCGTTTTGACAGTTTATTTTGTTTCTTCACTTCTAAAACATTTAATTTTGCGGAAAAAACAGAATGTTGATTTTATTTGTAGCTAAAACAAGTAAGAGTATTAAATTCGGCTGTGACGAATCTTAGATACCCTCCACCCGTGTTCTAAACCCATTATTATAACCAAGATTGCGCACTGAACTTATGTAGTGTATGGCCGTCATAGGAGTCAAAAAGGCTAGATTTCACATTATCATTTTTACAATGATGTTTCAAATTAATAAGATAATTATAAAAATTTTAGTTTTTTTCGTGTTTTTTTAACTGAAAGCAATTATTAAATGCAATCAGCATAAATATAAACACATACAATTACAGTTTTGATTGTTCGTTTATTAGCGAGGCATACACATTTTTTGCTTGTTGTTGTTCTCACATGTTCAAAAAAAAAAAAAAACATTCGATATATGTACAAACATTTTTCACAATTTTTAGTTTATTATATACAATTTTATTGGAGTATTTTTACATTTTCGAAGATCATTCCTCGGCTATTACCTACTTGAACTTTTGCGGACACGAGAATGTTTTCAACAGACAGACAGACGCACATCGCTAGATCGACTTCTCTTTATATAAGGATCAAGAATATATATAGTTTATGGGGTATCCGGAATTTATATCGATGAGTTACAAACGGATTGACAAAAGAACCAAATATGCTTCAATTGCAAATATTCTATCGAGAGTGAAAACCGCTATTGCAGAAAATGCTTATGGACGCGATGTTAAATATTCACGTACACATTTAGCTTCTCTTTTTTTCATTGCGTGTTTAATTTAGAAATGATTTTGTTAAATTTTCAAATCAATTAAAATATTGTCTATATCATTTAACCATGGGTTTTATATTGATCATTAAGTAGAAATGATTTAAGAATTGGCAGTTTATAATTTGAGATTTTTAGAAAAAATCAGTTGTTTTTAAGAATCCTCATAATTTTCTCTTATTTAAAATTTTCAATTCTGTTTTATCATAGATTTGATCTCAAGATACTTGTGCTCTGGTGAATGTAGTGGTAGAAGTGTGTGTAGTAATTTGCCCATTGTCTATTTTTAAATATTTTCCTTTCTTTTTTATAAATCAAATTTGATTTTGAATTTATTTTTAATTTCTTTAACAAAATTACACATGAAAATTTTTTTATTTTTGGATTTTTTTTTTTAAATAGTTTCAATTTAATTGGAATGACTTTTTGTTAATATTATGACCATAAAATAAAATAATTAAAAGTACGAAATTCACTTCATCTGCGATATTCGAAGATAATGATTACGAAAGTGGGGCGTTTGTGTGGATGCATATAGAACGATATCCTATTTTAATCTTCCATTAAAAAAAAAAACACACAACTACACAAAAACACATTTAAATTATACGATTTTTTTGAAACACTTATCTTTTTTCGTTAAAAAAAATAATTAATTTATTTTTCTTTGCTTTTCTAACCTATTTATTGGTGAGGTATTATTTCGGAAAATATTTATTCTTATACACGAATTCACTCACTCACGCGCGCACCACGTCCGTTTCTGTTTTGAATACGATTCAGAGTGCCATCATTTCAAAGGTTTCTCCTGCTAATTTTCTGTGTTGTTTGTGAGTGAGCATTTTATACACGTTATTTTCAAAAATTGTGTTTTAAAAAATTAAACGAAAATGCCCATCAATATATATATATATATATATATATATGTATATATATATGCTCATATTTTCTGTATTGTATATCTACTAAGTTTTAATGCTCTCCGAGTATACAGTAATCTTTTTTTTTTTAAGAATTTTCCAAATATTGAACATTCTTCTTACATTGTCATCAGCATAACAAACAATTAAATCGATATTCGTTTTGGTAAACTTGTATAAAAGTCATTATTTTATTTGTTTAAATTCAATTATGTTTGAATTTAACATCTAATCTATGGGCCACGAAAACTACCTTCATTAAATGAACATGAAAATTTTACATTGTGTTCGACACAGAATGCAAATTAAAGAGGGGTTTTCACAATAACAAATTGTAGTACGGAATTTCATAATATTTAAAAATTGGGTATGTCCTGTACACTACTTTACCGCTTAGATTCCTTATAAGAAAGTACAATCAATAGTCTATCTATTGCGTATTTTTCAGCGAACACAAACGATACACGAAAAAGCTAAACTTACCGTGGGTTGAGTGTAGTTTGGGTAACGTGCATATAGTTTTTTTTTATTCATAAAATTTTATGTACAGTTTGTTTAATGTAATGTTTTTATTAATTCCATTTCTAACATCTGATAGGTATAGTTTATAAAACAAAATTATTTTTTTTTAAAGTATTTTGATCTGATATATATACACTTGATATATGTATATTAGAGTGACAGCCATTTTTTTATTTGAATTTCAAGACGTGTGGGTCAGATTATTGGACCTAAAACTTTAGTGCACAAAATTTGAGCCAAGTCGGACAATGCTTTCTGGACGCGCATTGAGTTCAAAGTTCAAATATGCATTTATATGTAAAAATTATCAAAAAAATAATTTTTCACAAAAATTTTGATATTAATAATTGCGTTTCAATTAAATTAATTAAATTAATTAATAAACCATAATCTAGAGTAAATTATCTTTCTAATAAAACAACAAAATCTATTATCGGTTGAAAAACAGTCAAGTTATATCAAGTTCCCCAGGCAATAAATGCGCCGCAGCCCAATTGATTAAGAAATTCGAGCTCATATTTTTAAAGACATTGAAATAATTTACAACAACGACATTTTTGCATTCTCCAGATCCCAAAATGAACTTATATAATGTATTTTGCATCTCGTCTATTGTTACGCCGTTCTAAATAAATTTCAAAACCGTACGTGTTTTTTAGCACTATTTCAAATCCCCAATTTTACTTTTTCAAAAATTTTGTTGAAGAAATTTACCGAAATCTACGATTGAACTTTAAGGTCTTATTAGCAAAATATATATGATTAAAAATGGCAAATATTGTAGGTATCCTGTTCTTAATTTGGCAAGGGCAGCGTTTTTATTTCAGCGGATTTGAAGAAAAATTTGATTTTTCATACTTTTTCAACATCTACATCTTTTTGGTGTTTTCATATTTCAAATATCTTTTCTCAAAATATTATACTACTTGATATAAGTTCTCAATCCTGTAAATTAAGGCTAAATTGAAACACTATAAACCAGACATGGCCAAACTACGGCCCGCGGGCCATATACGGCCCGCCAACATATTTTGTATGGCCCGCTGTGTATAATAAAAAAACATAGTTTATATTGGGCGCTCATTTAATAAAAATTCTAAATATGTTGTTTTTAAACTCTTTCTTTTAAATCATATTCTCTGTCTGTCTGTCTGTCTGTCGTGGGGCAACCCCATTCCCCCTTATCCAATTGAACTGAAACTTGGCCCATAGTCGTGTTGTAACTACAGATGTTTTTGGGATGGTCACGCACAGTCACGGAGTGATATAAATGTCATTTCCCCTCATCCGATCGATCTGAAACTTGGTCCATACACTTGCTGTGAAAAAAAGATTAACTTTGACTTAGTCACGCGCAGTCACGCATGGTCACGCACGGTCACGCACAGTCACGGAGTGAATTAAAACCCATTTCCGCTTATCCGGTCGATCTGAAACTTTGTCGTAATTGCCGTAAAGAAAGATTACTTCGACATAGTCATGCACAGTCACGCATAGTCACGCACAGTCACGAAGTGATTTAAAACCCATTTCCCCTTATCCAATCGATCTGAAACTTGGTCCATAGACTTGTTGTGACCAAAGATTAATTCTAAAATAGTCACGCACAGTCACGCACAGTCACGGAGAGATTCAAAACTCATATGCATAAGGAAAGAAAGAGTTTTAATAAAAACTTCTTTTTTTATGGGTTAGATTTTTTTATTTTACGAAATAGGAAAAAACAATTTTTTTCCAAAACTTCTAGTACAATTTACAGAAAAAACTATAAAACTCGCTAATATTAGCAATAGTAACATTGAAAGGTGGTGTTTGCATTGCTTCAATATTAAACTTGAAACTGAAACTTGGGGAACAAAAAGAAAACAGATTATCTTGTATAATTTATTGTTGTTTGTGACATTTAAAAATAAAATCTGTCAAAAAATGTAAACAATGGGTGGACGAAAAAGGAAAGTTGATAGTGAGTGTCGTGTATTCAATGAAGATTGGAAATGGAAATATTTTTTCAGGGTGTTTAGGAATAAACCAATATGCCTAATTTATCGAGCACGGTTGCAGTTATAAAAGAGTACAATTTAAAAACACATTTCGAAAGTGTACATCCAAACTATTCTCCAAATCTGAGCGATGAAGGGCCTAAAGTCCATGTTAAGAATCTCTGAAATGTATTGACTAGCCAGCACAATACTTTCACAAGGCAAGATAAACTGCAAGAAGTAGCTACAACAGCTAGCTTTTTTGTCTCTACAATATTGCGAAACAAGGTAGGTAAACCATTTTCAGATCGTGATTTTATAAATAAAACTGTGTGGTAGGTGTTTCTAAATTTCTGTGTCCAGAACTAAGTTAAAAATTTGAAAGAATGTCCGTGTGAAGGCAAACTATTATGCGAAGAATTGAGCAAATCAATGATAATTTAAATGAACAGCTGTCATAAAAATTTTTAAATAGAAATAGACCATATTGTGCTATAGCTTTAGACAAGAGCTGCGATATAAAAGATACTGTGCAACTACTGATTTTAGTTCGGTCAATTAATGAGGAATTTGAAATTACACAGGAGCTGTGAAAAATAGAACTACCGGTGCAGAACCATTTAACGAAGTTGAAAAATGTGTCTACCGATCGATCCCCAAACTTAACGGGTTCAAATATAGCCCTGCTGAAAAGAAGTCAAGAAAAGGTTCACACGATTGATTCAAATCAACAGCTTATTATGGTTCACCGTATTATACTTAATATTTGAATCAATATAAATTTGCGAACAAACGTTCTCTATAATGAACCAAAATAAAAGACCATCGCGATCTATGATTAGTGATGAACATTTGTATGGAATACTATGAATTTCAACATGTAATTTGGATCCAAATATTGAAAAATTAAGCACTAAATGTAAACGACTCCATATATCGCACTAAATAAAGATTTTCTAAAAAAAATTTTTTTGGCCCCCGAGTAATTTTCTAAGTAGATAATGGCCCGTCATTCGAAAAGATTGGCCATGGCTGCTATAAACTGTCCCTCTTTAATCAAAGCTCAAATTTAAGGAGATTTACATTTTTTTTTAAACAAAATATCGGAATAATATATATTCGTGGAAGGAATTCGATAAAACTTGTTGATAATATTTTAATTCTAAAAAATAATATTCTGGACTTATTTTCTGAAATTAACCCTTGGGGTACTCTTGATGTGTAATTGACCCTTTATGAAAATCTATAAATATTTTCTTCATCAGGATTTAAAAAAAAAAAAAACAAATTTAATGTATTCATAAAATTCCTCAAATTTATTCGTTATTTTATGAAAATATATAGATTAATTAGTTTTTATATTTAATCCAGTATAAACAAATTTGTATATCGAGGGCTTATATTCATGTATGTATGATATCAAAATTAATATTATACTTGACAGTTATATCAGAGAACAGTTTGAAATTCGTGTGTCCCAAAATTTTAATTTAATTTTTTTTTTTTAGAAATATATTTATATAAAAGTATATCGAGGGCTTATATTCAAAAAGTGCTATCTACATTTGACACATATAAATTTTGATATCATACATGATTATTTCTTAATAGATATTGTACCAAATCGATCGACAAATACTTTCAGATCTTATTAATAAATTGGTTTTACACGCTCTCTTTAAAATATTATTTATTTATTTATTAATTACAATAATACAATTACAATAATTCTCTTTAAAACAATTATTGATGCAGATAGCACTTTTTGAATATAAGCCCTCGATATACAAATTTGTTTATACTGTATTAAATATAAAAACTAATTAATCTACACATTTTCATAAATTAACGAATAAATTTGAGGCATTTTATGAATACATTAAATTTGTTTTATTTAAAAAAAAATCCTGATGAAGAAAATATTTATAGATTTTCATAAAGAGTAATTCCAGAAAATAAGTCCAGAATATAATTTTTTTAGAATTATTAAAATATCACAAAGTTATTTCGAAATCCTTTCGATATTTTGTTTTAAAAAATGTAAATCTCCTTAAATTTGTCCTTTGACCTTAAAGAGGGACAGTTTATAGTGTTTCAATTTAACCTTAACTTACAAGATTGAGAACTTATATCAAGTAGTATAATATTTTGAGAAAAGATATTTGAAGTATGAAAACACCAAAAAGATGTAGCCTAAAAGTTGAAAAAGTATGAAAAATCACATTTTTCTTCAAATCCGCTGAAATGAAAACGCTGCCCTTGCCAAATTAAGAACAGGATACCTACAATGTTTGGAATTTTTAATCACATATATTTTGTTAATAAGACTTTAAAGTCCAATCGTTGATTTCGGTAAATTTCTTGAACAAAATTTTTGAAAAAGTAAAATTAGAGATTTTGAAATATTGCTTTAAAAAAAAAAATACGTACCGTTTTGACATCAATTTAGAACGGCATAACAATAGGCGAGATGCAAAATCTATATATATAAAATTGAATGTGTGTTTGTTTTTTTGTTTGTTTGTGTGTACCTTATAGGAGACCAAACCTCTGGACCGATCTTCCTGAAATTTTCACAGCATTTAACTGGGACTCTGGCATGATTAATAGGGTACTTTTTTTTTGACCACGCCCACTTTTACGCCCACTTTTTTAAAATTATGTAATTGCTCCCATATAGTTTTTAACAGATTTACTTCAAATTGTATACACATTATACTCCAGGCGAGGTAGAAATAAACATTTCTTACGCCACGCCCCCTTTCACGCCCCTTTTCACGCCAAATTTTGTTTGAAAGTTTTAAACTTTTTTTTCTCTGTACAAATTTGTTCCTTCCAACGGATTTTTTTATTTGGTAGTATATTGCTCTTAATACTGTTAACGTCGCCATATAACTATGAACCACGCCCATTTCACCGCCCCCTTTTTTTTTTACTTATACCACTAACAATGTTTGCTATACAAAATAATTTTTTTGTAATATGTATTTATCTAAAGTTTTATACACTTTTTATCTACAGGTAAGGTAGCCATACATTTTTTTATTACCAAGTCCCCCTTTTTCGCCCCATTTTATCTTAAATCATAATTAATCTGCTTTCAATCTATCTATATATATAAAAATGAATGTGTGTTTGTTTGTTCTTTATAGGAGGCCAAACCAAAGAACCGATCTTCCTGAAATTTTCAGAGCGTGTTACTGTGACTCTGGAAGGAATAATATGCTATATAAATTTTTGATTGGACAAAGGGGCGGTGCCACGCCCATATAACCAAAAATTTGAAAAAGTCATATCACGGGAATTTTTTTACCTACAGCAGTCATATTTGGTACATATGGTATTAGCATGAATACAAATACATACAAGAAGAAAAGTGGGCGGGACCACGCCCCTTTTTAGAAGAATAAAAAATCGTAATATCTTCTAAACTACTGGAAGGATCGTCATGAAATTTTCACAAAAGGATATTTTTGCGAAATAATAAGACCTTAGCTATATAAAGTTGTTAGTGGGCAAAGGGGCGTGACGTATATATAAAAACGTTGATGCATTCGATTGTAACGAATGATCTCCGGAACCATAAGAGCTGTCGAGGTAGGATTTCCAGCATAGGTTCGGTTCGAGCTCTTCTGTGTTTTTTTTTTTAGTTTTAACCCTCTAGCTGGCGTTGGGGTCAAGTTAAAAACAAAAATTTTTACTTTAAGCGCGATTTGACTGCAATTCAGAATGAACGTATGTTTCGTCATAAGAAATTTTTGTATGTATAAATGGACCCGATAGGTGGCGCTGGGTAAAGTTATTTCGAATATTCTTATTTATGGTGTGATTTTAATGAAACTAAGAATGTACATATATGTATGTTAGAAACATTTTTTTATTGGAACCGGTAGATGGCGCTGTCGTTCGAAAAATAATGAGTTGTCAAATTTATATAAATTTTAATAAATAAACTCACAAACGTTTTTATATATAAATATTCTAACGAAAAAGAAGGAAAAAGCCGCTACATTATTGCATGGTGGCCGCACAGCTCATTCAGCACTCAAATCACCGTTAAACGTACAAAAAAATGAGAATGCCGTCTGTAATATCAAAAAACATTCCGGTATGGCAAAAGTTCTGCAAAAATGCAGTATTTTTATTAGGGATGAATGTACCATGGCTCACAAACATTGTGATTTGATTTGATAAAAGATTTGAAAGGCAATGAAAGATTTTTTGGTGCAGCTCTCATTTTATTATCTGGAGATCTTCGTCACACATTTTATATAGGTATATACAGATTCTAACTAAAATAAAAATTCATTGAGGGCAAAACAACGTTTGCCGGGTCCAGCTAGTACTTTATATAAGATCATTTTGGGATCAGGAGAATGCAAAAATGTTGTTCTTAATTTGAAGATGAAAATTTTATATATATGTACATATATATAAATTATTTTGAAATACGAACTTTTTACCATTTACTTGGTTTAAAAAAAACTTCCGACGTTTCAACTCCAATTTTTTGTTTAAACAGCAAAAAACGCAGTATGGCAACTGCCGTTTTTTACGTTTAATATATACCTGATATACCTGACTGAATTATTGGTTTTCGAAAATAAAGTTAATAAAATTTACTTTAAAAATATAAATTTGTTAAATGTTTATTTACAATATAACATAGCGAAAAATTTAGCGTAGGGAAAAAAGTGGCATCAGTGTGCTCAAATCTAGCACTGTACAGTGCGTTTGTGTAATAGATGTGGGTGTTTGCTCAGTTGAATTGAGCGATTCTTGTCAAAATCGTCTTGATTTTTGCTCAGTTCAACTGCGTGTTTGACATCCCCATACATTACACAAACGCACTGTATAGTGCTAGACTTGTGCACTGGAATTGTGTAGTGTATGGCCGACAGAAAAAGTATTCATAATTAGGGGAATCCCATGTATTATGCAACGACGTGCAGGGGTCTAATCGTCGCATTCGTTATTGAAATTTTTCGAACGAAATTATTTTTTTATTTTCCAAAAATAAAGAATAATTTTACTCTGTCAGAGTTAACGATTGATCGCCTCTAGTTAAGAGTAAAACTGAAACGAGGTCCGACGTTTGTCCGTCTTCTTTAAATAATAAATAAAAATATGGAATTTCGATTGATTTTCTCGATATCGAATGTGGCGATTAGCTCCCAGATCTGTTGCATCGATTTTATGTTATAGAAGACAAACTTCTTTGTATAAAGTTCATATGATTTTTATTTCTTTTTGAAACTATATTTTGAGATGAGTCCCAAATGAAAGCATTCGGTGTTGAAATATATTACAAAACTACAAATCCATCAATTCAATTTTTTCAGAACCTCGTTCTGTCCGCCGCTCCAAACTAACTGAGCGCGATAGGCGAAATAGCTTGACGTCAGTAAATCAGAATCCCAAAATTAACAAATTAGTTCTAGAATCGAAGAATTGTTTGGCAGACATCCATGAAAAATACAAAAAATCTGACTTTCACGTATAAAGCCACTCATTTCCGATATCAACAGAAAAAAAAACGTATGGATGAATATGTAAATAAGGCTCCAGAAATTTGGGACGTGTTTTCTATTCAGATGGAAGCAAGTTTTGCATTTTCGGCATTAAAGGAAGAAAGTTAGTTTGGTTTTATGGCTTGAGGATGTATGGCAGGCAAATGTTTTAGGAAACACGTATTTACTGACTCTATAATAGATCAAATTGGATGCATAAACATTTTAAACCCAAATTTTCAGCAAAGCGCACAACAACTGGGCATTGGAGCAGAATTTAGGTTCTTACATGATAATGATCCAAAATATACGATGCACAATGCAAGCTGTGGGTGCTCTACAATACTAAATATCAATTGAAATCACCCGATCGTAATTCTATACAGCATTTGTGGTATTTTCTGTAGCGCAGAATCAGTTAATGTTAAAAAAATCATGGAATAAAATAAGTAAAGATGATAGCTTAAAGTTTGTTAAGTCTATGCCAACTCGGCTCACAGAGATCCTAAAGCGCAAAGTCAATAACTTAATCAAAATTTAATGTAAATTTAGTTTTTTCAAATGTACGAATACTTTATCTTATGAATTTTATCTTTATAAAATTTGTAAAATGTAGTAAACCTTAAATTAAAAACAAGAAACTAATGAACAGCTTAATAATTTATTAGAAAAACAAGTAAGTGTTAAACTCGGCTGTGCCGAATTTTTGATACCCTGCACCCAATATTGGGTACGGCTACCACTTTGAAACTGTTGCCGTACTGCAACATTAAATCCGAAAACCAATTAAATTTAAAGTTAATTGGTTTTCTTGTTGGCCAATTTCTATTATTAAAAACAATGATCCTTTAAGAGAATTAATTACTATTTGAAAAATTTCATTATTTTACTTTTACTAGAGTAGGAAATCCCTAAGGAACGGGTGATCCAGTAGAGATACTTTTTTCAATAGCCTTTTTTTGACAGATCACGTGTGAGTCGTGTCATGCTGTCATGTTATTTTTGTTTAGTATTGTTTGGCATTTCATCATGGAAAGACTTACGCCTGAACAAAGTTTACAAATCGTTCAACTTTATTACTAAAATTACCGTTCTGTGAAGAATGTGTTTCGTGCACTTCGCTCAACTTTTGGTCAACATAATCGGCCTACTGAGCGTACTATTCGCAACACCATAACCCAACTTGAGACCCAGCAATCATTATTGGATAATATTCAACCGAATAGACTACGTCCAGCACGCAGTAAAGAAAATATAGCGGTCGTAGCAGATAATTTCACGTATTGGGCCGGTCGATTGGCCACCAAGATCGTGTGATATCACACCGTTAGTCTTTTTCCTGTGGGGATATGTAAAGTCTAATGTTTATGCGGACAATCCCGCTTCGATTCAGGCCTTGGAGCAAAACATCACGCGTCATTCGCCAGTTACCAGTCGAAATGCTCGAACGAGTGATCGAAAATTGGACTCAACGGATGGACCATCTGAGACGTAGCCGCAGCCAACATTTGATAGACATAATCTTCAAAAAATAAATGCCAAAGAATGTTTTTTCAAATGATAATAAACATTCCCCATTAAATTTGAACTTTCCGTGTTTTTTCTTTAAAAAAGTAGGGAACCTAGAAATGGATAACCCTTTACTTCATAGAACACGAATTAAATTCGGCCGGCATCACAATACCCAAAGTTTAATCCCTATAAGCCTGTTTTGAGACCTTAGAAGTCACACGATAATTAAAAAAAAATCGAATGATTCTTGGCTACAAATTATTAATATTAAAAAAGAAATTTTAAAATTATTTTATTTAGTACAAAAAAACAAAAATAATAAAAATAGGTAAGAAACTAAAGAATGAAACTAAAATTTTTAATTTTTAGTTTTTAATTTTTAATATTTAATTTTTAATTTTTAATTTTCAATTTTTATTTTTTAGTTTTCAATTTTTATTTTTTAATTTTTAATTTTTTTTTTTAAGTTTTAAGTTTTAATTTTTAATTTTTGATTTTTAATTTTTTTAAATTATAAAATTTAATTTTTAATTTTAATTTTTAATTTTTAATTTTTAATTTTTAATTTTTAATTTTTAATTTTTAATTTTTAATTTTTAATTTTTAATTTTTAATTTTTAATTTTTAATTTTTAATTTTTAATTTTTAATTTTTAATTTTTAATTTTTAATTTTTAATTTTTAATTTTTAATTTTTAATTTTTAATTTTTAATTTTTAATTTTTAATTTTTAATTTTTAATTTTTAATTTTTAATTTTTAATTTTTAATTTTTAATTTTTAATTTTTAATTTTTAATTTTTAATTTTTAATTTTTAATTTTTAATTTTTAACTTTTAATTTTTAATTTTTAATTTTTAATGTTTAATTTTTAATTTTTAATTTTTAAGTTTTAATTTTTAATTTTAATTTTTAATTTTTAATTTTTAGTTTTTAATTTTTAATTTTTGATTTTTAATTTTTAATTTTTAATTTTTAATTTTTAGTTTCAAATTTTTAATTTTTTATTTTTAATTATTAATTTTGAGTTTTTAATTTTTAATTATTAATTTATAATTTTTATTTTTAATTTTTATTAATTTTTTTATTTTTTATTTTTAATTTTTAATTATTAATTTTTAATTTTTATTTTTAATTTTTATTAATTTTTAATATTTAATTTTTAATTTTAACGATAAAAATATGTGGTAATACTTGCTTAGGCCAATGTGACTCGTGCAGTACATATACACACAACTGCAATGACTTCAACAATAAGAAGAATTACAACATATAAACAATTAACTTTAAATTTAATGGTATTCGGAATTAATGTTTCAGTGTCGACAACAGTTTTAAAGTGATAACCGTACCCAATATTGAGAGTAATATTGAGTTTTAGATTCGGCACAGCCGAGTTTAATACTTACTCGTTATACCCTCCACACCTCAATGGCAGAGGGTATATACATATATGTATGTATGTAGGTTTGTCATTCGAAATAAATTCCGGAGACCCCAAAACCATATATTTTCTTGATCATTATAACAAAGGAAAGTTGATTTAGCGATGACCGTCTGTCCGTCTGTCTGTGGAAATCACGATCACGCCCATCAATATCTAAGCTAGACCGTTCGTTTTTGTAAAAAATCGTTTAATAACACCCCAAAGAAGTTGCTATTTAAAATCGTCAAAATGGGTTAAAGGGGTCACGAGATATGAATGAAACTTTGAAAAAATAAAATTTTTCAGTGTGTTTGTTGTTTTTCTTAAGATATGTTGTATATGTTGTAATTCTTATTGTTGAAGTCATTGCAGTTGAGTGTATATATCACATTGGCCTAAGCAAGTATTACCACTTAGTTTTTATCGTTAAAATTAAAAATTAAATATTACAAAATTAATAAAAATTAAAAATAAAAATTAAAAATAAAAATTAAAAATAAAAATTAAAAATGAAAAGTTAAAAATGAAAAATGAAAGCAAAATAATGAAATTTTTCAAATAGTAATTAATTCTTTTTAAGGATCATTGTTTGTTATAATAGAAAATGGCCAACAAGAAAACCAATTAACTTTAAATTTAATTGGTTTTGGGATTCAATGTTTCAGTATCGGCAACAGTTCCAAAGTGGTAGCCGTACCCAATATTGGGTGGAGGCTACCAAAAATTCGGCACAGCCGAATTTAACACTCTTGTTTTGTTTGTAGGCGAACGGTGTAGAGAAGCAAGAGGAGAAAACAAGGACACCATTTCTGTTTTTGAAAAACATTTGGAACAAGTTGAATTTACGGGCGTCACCCCGATTTTGTTTTTTTGGGGGGTTAGAGGCTTTTGGGGTGATTTAAGAGAAAAAAAAATTTTCGGTCGAGCATATTTTCGGAGTTATGGACCGAAAAAACTTTGACTTTGATTTGTATATAGCTTTATTTAGTATCGTATTTCAGCATTATATGTATATACCATTGGAAAGCTTCCTTGAGTGCCTTTTATTTGATATCTCAAAATTCGTAATCCGTTAACTCTTTATGAACCTATTTCTGTTTTTGTATTTTTTCAAGTTTTTTTTTTTTTGAAAAACGTGCCATTATCTCATAAAATGATCCATATAATGTTGGTATTTATAACAAATGAATGAAAGCTGGGTCTACTAGCTTCACTTCGATGTATATTTTGACCTCTTAACCCTTTTAGAACCGGATATATTAGTAGTTTTATCTACACTTTTAAGTTTTTTTAAATATGTTCATATTTTTTTGGGGGGGGAAATTAACCTATAATTTATTATACTATTATTCTGCTATTATTTATCCGTAAGCGAGAAACATAATAGTATAATAAATAATGGGTTAATTCCCCCAAAAAAAATTTAACTCAAGTAGATATAACAGCAGATTATTATTATATTGTAATAATATGAGATTGGAAACGTAATAGTCGAGATGAAGCGCCGCAGGGAAAAATTAAAAAAAACGCGCAATTTTTTCTAAAAAATTTTCATAATAGGACAGATAAATAATAGTAGAATGATAGTATAGCAAATTATGGTTTAATTTCACAAAAAAGAATAGAGCGAAATAGAAAAAATAGTGGAATAATAGTATAATAAGTAATGGATTAATTTCCCAAAAATATTTTTACCGAACCAGAAATAACATATTAAAAAAAAAAAAAAAAAACTTAAAAGTGTAGGTTAAATCCCAAATATATCCGGCCCTGACAGGGTTAAGAGGCCAAACTATACATCGAAATGAAGCTAGTGGACCCAGCTTTCATTCAGTTGTTGTAAATACCAACCTTGTATAGATCACTTTATGAGATAATACCACTTTTTCCAAAAAAAAAACTTAATAAAATACCGAAATTTAAATTGATTCATACCGGGTTAACTGATTTTGAAATACGAAATAAAAGGCACTCAAGTAAGCTTTCCGATGATACATAGGTATATTGCTGAAATCCGATACTAAATAACAAAGTTATATACAAATCAAAATCCAAGCTTCGTCGGTCCATAACCCTGAAAATAGGCTCGACCGAAAAAAAATATTTCTTTAGAATCGCAATAAAGTTTTGTATAAGTGGTAAAAATTTTGAACGGATCGAGGTGACGCCCGTAAACTCAACTTAAGCCGAACATTTTATTTACATTTAAATCTCATGATCCTTTGGACCGATTTTATTGATTTTTAAATATCAACTCTTCTGGGATGTTATTAAACGTTTTTGGGAAAAACGAAGAGTCTAGCTTAGATATTTAGGGTATGACCGTGATTTCCACAGATAGACCTACCCATGGTCATCACTAAATCAACTACCCTTGTTTTGGGTATACTGAAGTGTAGAGCGTATAAAAAAATAATTCAACTTATTTAATTTTTTCTTATGAAATATTTCATTTTAAGTGTACGGATACTTTCCCTGGTAAGTGTAGGTATTTTGAATCAGAAATATCTAATAGTGTAAACACCCTTGAAAAGTTATAAAGAAAAAACCAGACAATTCAAATTCAATAGTTTTTTGAATTAAGACATCGATATACAAATGCAATGCATCTCTCGTTTAACGGCAATAGCATAATTCGAGGCAGTTGTGTTCTGGGAAATAACAGTAAAATTTAAAACCAGTAAAAACGCTTTAAAAGCAGCAGTACAAAATTAAAAACCAATTACAGTACAAATATAGCAATTGCTTGAATTAAAGAAAATAATTACGTTTATTAAGTCAACAATGTAAATATTTGCAACTATCGTATAGGGTTGCACTGTCTACATACTTCTGTATATTTATTATTTAAATTCTTACTTTGTAGCGAACGCTTTTCCATATTTTGATTTCAGCCTTAAAAATTAATTTTCGTTATGTTTCATTTTCCCTGGCACAAATTTTCCGCTGACGCCAAGTAGGCTTGATGAATATCTGGCGGACTTGTATTGATTGTAAAGTAATTTAAGTGCTTTAATTTAGTCCATATTAATTATGTCATCCATTATTTTTAGTTCACTAAATCTAGTTCAAGGATCCTTTAAATTCGCATTGACCAGACACTATAAACATGTTAAATTTTGTTCCCGAAATTAAAAATATGTACCATTTGACTCATTTCATTCTGGATTTTAATTTTGTTTATTTATTATAATGAAAAACCCTTACCAATCATTTGTTGCTAATCTTGTATTTTTTGGCCTTCAGTTGGCTATCAAATTTCTTTCAATAAACTACCACTTCTGCTGGTAATTGCTTATATTGTGTGCAATTTTTAATATATTACTTTATAATAATAAGCCGGCTTTTAATTATTGTGTTTGCTATTTTGTTTAAACCATTAGAAGTTGTTCAAACATTTTGTTTTTTATTATAAAAAATTAGAAAAAAAAACACAAACTATCAAAACGAAAAACCACACACAAGTAAACAAATCACAGGGTAAATCAAAATTTTTATTCTTTTTGACAGTCTTATATTAACAGGATCATTGCTGTGTAATCATATGATGCCAGACCTTAAGAATTTAGTTTACCCACCAATTACACATGCACATGCCACTACAGTTCGAAAAACTCAATACACTCACAATTTTTTTTTCTAAAGCTGCATTCACACTATGAGTTTTGCTTGTGTTTTTCTTATTTTTATTGGCACGTGCAATTTGTACATATAGTGTGGACCCTTTCAAAAATTGTTTATGTGCAATTAATTCGGCAAGACATATGTAAATTTTTCAATTAGAGCAGGTTCTATTTTGGCATGATAACCACATGAAAATACAACACTGCTTGTGGCGAAAGAAAAACAGAGCAAATTAAAATGCATGAAACACATAGACGACAGCGGCTACACGACCACACGACTTCAAATGCTGCTGGCTGCAATTGTAGTCGTGTAGTCAGCTACTTAATTTTTTTGAAAACGACAGCAACATATAACAACAATATAAACCGCTGTTTTTATACAAAAGGATTTTTATTTCAGTAGTGCCAATTATATTTTTTTTACTTTATTCAAATAGAAAAACATGCATGTTTCTATATAAACTTGACTTAAATATACAATTACTTATTTATAATGCATTATTATAACGTAAAAATAAATTTACTTAACCGCTTTTGATTATTAATGGAATTATTATAGCATTTCATTTTGCGATTAATTTTTTCAACAAAATAAAATATTTCATAGCACTAATATCTCTTAAGCGGGATGGATATACACGGTCAAAATGATTGAACTGCATTTTGGTGGTATTAGTGAAAATGTGTTTGTATGTGTCACACCGACGATGATTGAAGCAAAATCAAAAATTTTAGATTTTCTGCTTGCATGACGTACGAATTTGACGTGTGTCTATCGTTGATTGATCAAGCATGTTCACATTTTTAATGTGACTTTGAAGCAATTGGTTATGAGGAGATGCCGGATGAAAGGAAAAATATTTTAGAATTGCTGGAAGCTTAAGTTAAATTTTCATGGGTAAATGAATTCCTTTTTTTAACCACCCCTTCATCCAGATACGTCTCTTCTTCTTCTTTTTTAATTTTCTATTGCTTTTAAGCACACTGCCAAAATGGCGACAAGTGTATCGTACGCTACCGGCATGATGTTTACAGCACAAAATCAAAAACCAAAGTGAATGATTGAAGTGCTATGCAGTACCGTGTATGTTCAAAGCTTCATGCACACATACATGAATTTGACGTCAAGCATTTTGACCGTGTATACTGGCCTTTACATATTTTGTTATATTGTCAACACTATTTTTGTTTTGTAGCCAACAAAAATAGAAATTAGCCTAAGTTGACTACAGCAGCAAAAGTGGTCCTGTAGTCCTGTAGCTGTGTTGGTGTCAAAATAAAGGTGCTATTACATGATATGTTTTTTACATATGTACTGTCAAATTTTCCCACAACAAAAGTTGTAAACATCGTGTGATACATATGAAACATTGTTTATGTCCAATACATGAGGAAAGTCACATGTACATTTTTCAATTAGAACAGGTTCTATTTTTACATGACAAACATATGAAAATACAACACTGCTTGTGGCGAAAGAAAAACAGAGTAAATTATAAAGATTAATATTGAAAGAAAAATAAATTGCTTAATATTAACAATTAAAACATATATAACTTTTTTTTAACAATAACTTTTTGTAAATTCACAAATTAAATCAGCTGTTGTTTACATTTACAGGTTATGTCATACGGAAACACATATGCACGTATGATAGCAAAAATTATGAATCGTATGCAAAAGACAATTTTGACAGACATGAGGAATTTCATATGGATAAAAAAGTGACAGTACATATGTAAAAAAACACATCGTGTAATAGCGCCTTTACTATACAGATGCGACAGTTATGACACAGCTGTCAAAAACGTAATCTCGAACCATATGGCTTTGTTTACTTCTGTTTCCCTACCGAAGTGAGCGAAAGAGATGAGAGAACACAAAATGCATACATGAGAAGCAAAAGTGATCTTATATTATTATATGTATATTATTATTATATAAAATGTTTCATGGTTCCAGGTTTTTATCAAGTTTTTTTTGGGAATTTTTGTTTACACTTATTTTAATATACATACGTATATATTTTTGTTTCGTATAAATATTTTTTTAGTAGGGAATGAACTAAAGAGAATTTTCTGATAAAATGCCAACAAAATGTCAATTATAAAAGTTGTACTTACCAATTATAGAAGAGAATTTTGAAAATTGCATGAAATATTTCATAATGGCCGAACCCCGGGCAGGCCATTATGAAATTTTCAATACCAAACAAGTTGACACTGAACGATTTTGACATATTGATACATTAATACAATTGTGTAACAAAAATAAATAAATAAATATGAAAATACAACTCTGCGTTAAAAATATGTCAAATATATCTGGAGCATTCTAGAATATGAAATGCTGTCAGCTATAAATACAAGTGAGAGGGCTGTTAACCGTTTATTAACAAAACAAACAAGGCGAACATAAGTTGTGTCGAATACACGTTTAAAATTTTTATAACATTTAACTGTTATTTTTTTGCTACAAAGTAGAAATTGAGTTATTAATAATCTAGTTTTTTATTTTTCAATAAAAGTCACAAAGTGCTAGAGATAAAAGTGTTAGATAAATATATATAAAAGGTAAATATTTAAAGTGCTTAAAAAGATATAAATTGAATATAAATGAAAGGTGGTGGTATTTCCAAATTAAAGGAAATGAAAGCAATTCGATTTTTGCTTTATTAAATTTGCTATTGTGTTACGCGAATTCTTGAATTGTCGATGAAATCATTAACCCGATAGAGAAATTTTAAAATTTTAATAAAAGAGAACCAACAATTACAATGACATTGCTTCGAGAGAATCTTCTCATTTGCTTGTTATTAGTAAAAATGAGACCGCTATTGTTGGCCGAGTTCAAGTCAATTCATTCATACAAACTAAAATAGACGACATATTTCACTGCGAAAATTCCGTAGGCAAAAACAAGCAGAGAGAAAAAAAATTTGTTTTTTCTCGAACGTTCTATTGTGGCGAAGAAAGAAAAGTGTAAAATTTTCGTAGTTTTCAATTATTATAACATGTTGTTTTTGTAATTATCGTAATAGGTTTTGTTTATCATGTAAGAAGAATTTGGTAATGAATTTTACTAATTTTTTTTTTTTTTTTTTATCTTTATAGACTAATTTTCTCCAAATATCAATTTACCTACAATTCGTTCAATTGTCAGTAGAAAATCGTCATAGACATGGGGAAGGATTTCTATAAAATTCTTGGCATAGAGAAAAATGCGACAGATGACGAAATAAAGAAGGCATATCGTAAATTGGCGTTAAAGTACCATCCGGATAAGAACAAGACTCCACAGGCCGAAGAACGGTTTAAGGAAATAGCAGAGGCATATGAGGTGTTGTCGGATAAAAAGAAACGAGATATCTTTGATCAGTATGGCGAAGATGGATTAAAGGGTGGCATTCCTGGATCAGCCGGTCAAGAAGGTGGTGGCGGCACATACACATACCATGGCGATCCGCGAGCCACTTTTGCACAATTCTTTGGAAATGCAGATCCCTTTGGCATCTTCTTCGGTTCTGGTGATCCATCACGCATATTCGAATCACAGACCATATTTATGGGCGATAATGATGACATATACAGCCAAATGTCTGGAGGTGGCGGCCCTGGTGGCGCCTTCCGTTCGCAATCGTTTAATGCACAGCCCAGTCGGAAACGTCAACAGCAAGATCCCCCCATTGAGCACGATTTGTACGTATCACTAGAAGAGGTGGACAAAGGTTGTGTAAAGAAAATGAAGATATCTCGGATGTCTTTGGCAACAGGTCAGGCTCGCAAAGAAGAGAAAGTTCTGAATATTACAGTAAAACCGGGATGGAAGGAAGGCACCAAGATCACCTTCCAGCAAGAGGGCGATCAGACACCCGGCAAGATCCCAGCTGACATTATTTTCATTATTCGGGATAAGCCCCATCCAATTTATAAACGTGAGGGCAGTGATCTGCGATACAATGCTCGCATCAGTCTGAAGCAGGCGTTGTGCGGCGCCACCGTTTCAGTGCCATCTCTGCATGGTGACCGCATCACCGTTACCACCAAAGACGAAATTGTCCGACCAACTACTGTGAAACGTATTAGCGGTCGGGGGTTGCCTTACCCCAAAGAACCTTCACGTCGCGGGGATCTGCTTGTGTCCTTCGATATTAAATTCCCAGATTCGTTACAGCCCGGCACGAAGGAGCTGCTTACCGAAATCTTACCAAACTAAATGTTATAGTGTAGGCTAGTAAAAATTGGAAAAACCACGAATGTGGTTAATTGCGGGGAATGTATTATAAAACATATAATTTTAGTAGTGTTACAACTAAAAATAAGAAATTTAGAGATATTTTAAAAACGTATGTTTGAATATGATTATGCAAATCCCTTTATTTTGCATTAACTGTGGATGACTTTGTCTAACTTTAGAATTATAATTTTAGATTGTTTTTATATCCATAATTAAGTTATTTTCTAACCTTTATATTAATTTGTCCCTCCTATTCCATAATGAAAATCCAAGCGACAAGCCATTTAATGTATAAATGGGTCCAAATTATGTAGTAAGCAGTTGTAGAGTATAAAAATATGCCTGTACAAAATTCCATTTTCTTGAGGAAAGAGGTATTAAACTTTGCAGAAAAATTGACTAACAAATATTTTTAACTTTTACAGCTAACATGATGAGGACAGATATATTTTCAATTATTTAAATTTAGTTTTATTAGGATTTAAGTTAAATTTTTAGGGATGTGTAAGGAGGATAACATAATTGCCAAAGCAACAAACGAATTAATAAAATGATTTGTTTGAATGTCTTTTTATTTTGTCTTTGGAGATCAATAAAAATTATGATTTGTAAAACTAAATTGTAAACACACCCAGAGACTGAAAATATGAAAAAGCAAATAAAAACGTTTTAATTTAAAAGATTTTGTTTGAAATTTTATTACGCTCTACTAAGAAAAGTTTTTATTTGCTTCTCTATATAGTTGAGAATGTCAACAAAAAATCGGTCATTTCATATTTTAGTACGTTTTAGTACCTTATAATTATTTCTACACTGTTCCCTTCAAATTGCTTTATTTGATCACCTATTTATTGGTTTAGATTTAAGTATTTATATTTTCTCGAAAATTGTTTAAAAAAATATATATATATACATACAAAAAAATGTGTTTTAATATCTGATAAATTTGTGACCTTGCAAATAAGTACAATATAGAATAAAAACCGGTGCAAATTTTAAGAATAGAGAAAATTATAGTCGGTCTAGATCATGCGTTTAGAGAAAAAGAATTGTAATGATATTATAAGTGAAGGTCGGGAGCTAGCTTTTTGGAGACGATGAATAAACATGGTCTTGCAAGGTTTATTTTTGCAATTTTTAATGGATGTAATAAACCTAATTTGACCGAAATCTATATGATGATTTAGATCCTTTTAAGTCGATCTAATGCGCCAATTTCAACAACATTCGTCGTATGGCTGATAAATTTCATCAAAATTATTCACCCCTATAAGTCGTCGTCGGCACTTTGAAGTTATCACATTGAGTCGACTCGGCATACCCTCGACGCTAAATTGATATTATCTAGAAGTGTTGTGTTGTGTTCATACTTTTAGAATATATCAATTGAGCGTCGAGGTGATGTCGAGTCGACTCAATGTGAAGACTTCAAAGTGACGACGTCGACTTATATAATAGGGGTGAATCATATTTGCGATATGTAGTTTAATTACAAGATTTATATGGACGGACGGACATGGCTAAAGGTGCTATTACATGATGTGTTTTTTACATATGTACTGTCAAATTTTCCCACAACAAAAGTTGTACACATCGTGTGATACATATGAAACATTGTTTATGTACAATACATGAGGAAAGTCACATGTACATTTTTCAATTAGAACAGGTTCTATTTTTGCATGACAAACATATGAAAATACAACACTGCTTGTGGCGAAAGAAAAACAGAGTAAATTTTAAAGATTAATATTAAAAGAAAAATAAATTGTTTAGTATTAATTAACCATTAAAAATATATAACCTTTTTTTTAACAATAAATTTTTATTAATTCACAAATTAAATCAGCTGTTGTTTACATTTAGAGGTTATGTCATACGGAAATACATATGCACGTGTGATAGCAAAAATTATGAATCGTAAATTTTGACAGACATGAGGAATTTCATATGGATAAAAAAAGTGACAGTACATATGTAAAAAACAGTTCGTGTAAAGGTGCTATTACATGATGTGTTTTTTACATATGTACTGTCAAATTTTCCCACAACAAAAGTTGTACACATCGTGTGATACATATGAAACATTGTTTGTGTACAACACATGAGGAAAGTCACATGTACATTTTTCAATTAGAACAGGTTCTATTTTTGCATGACAAACATATGAAAATACAACACTGCTTGTGGCGAAAGAAAAACAGAGTAAATTTTAAAGATTAATATTGAAAGAAAAATAAATTGTTTAGTATTAATTAACAATTAAAAAATAAATAACCTTTTTTTTAACAATAAATTTTTGTAAATTCACAAATTAAATTAGCTGTTGTTTACATTTAGAGGTTATGTCATACGGAAATACATATGCACGTGTGATAGCAAAAATTATGAATCGTATGTAAAAGACAATTTTGACAGACATGAGGAATTTCATATGGATAAAAAAAGTGACAGTACATATGTAAAAAACATTTCGTGTAATAGCACCTTAATAGCTCCTTAAATTGACTCAGGAAGTGTTTCTGTGTCGGTTGCTGCCTGTTGTAGATTTATTTAGAGACCGTCCTCCCAATTGGGATCCAGTCCATCTATTTCAGATGAACAAAACAAAATATTTATAGGTTTTATATTCATATTTGGTTATTATGAGGTGCATTCGATATTCGTTGGATATCGACTATCGAATGTCAAATTCGTATTATGAGCTGGAGGCACGGTCGAAAATTTCGTTGTACAACGAATTTTCAATCGAACACAATTCTGCTTTCGATGCTGGATGGCAGTTTGTAAAACTTATTGAAAATATAAGTTGTAAATTATTTTAATTTCATGAGATTGGTCTGCGTTGTGTGCATTGCCGTAGCAAATGGTATCCTCGTTAAAACCTCGCATACTCACGTAGTGGAATCCATTTCCAAAATATTGGAAGCATCTCTCATGAAGAAGCATTCATTTTCATCAGACGATCATAGAACCATAATTCCATAAATAATTATTTTTTTTCTTTAATAAATTTGTAAACAATGTTTATTTAAAGTGCCAGCTAGTAAATATGTGCTATTGTGAATAATCCAATTGAGTGAAATTCACAATAGCGCTATTTTATCGAATGTGCGCCATAATACCAAATGAAAATCGTTCGATCAGTTAATTTGACGACAATCGCAAGTTGCTCATAATAGGTACCTTTGTTACCCAAAAATAAATTTGTTTTTAATTAAATTTCGGGTTTTATTCACTCTTATATACGGTTTTCGCAGTCGCGTCGAAATTAAGACATTACGTATCATGTTCGTCGCATTCGCCTGTCAAAACAAGCAAAAACTCTCGTTATAAATGTTGATTGACAAAATCTAAAATAAATTAAAATGGAAGCACACAAAGGCAAGTTTATAAAAACAGTTTATTTGATATGTTAAACAATTCCTTAATTATTTTACACTAAATTTTAGTATAAAAGTCATTGCTGTCTCAATTGTCATCTTTTAGGGCTTAACTCTAGTTTAGGAGCGATACACCGATCCATTCAAAATATTTACTTTTTATTGCGATTATAAACA
The DNA here is from genome assembly GCA_963682025.1 of Cordilura impudica. Lineage (NCBI taxonomy): Eukaryota > Metazoa > Arthropoda > Insecta > Diptera > Scathophagidae > Cordilura > Cordilura impudica. Next base: position 3,044,790 of record OY821519.1, read on the forward strand.
AATATTTTTTTGAGGCAGACCATATTTTCTGAGTTAAGTTCAAGTTAGCCACACTTTGTTAATGCGTTAAACAAATAAGCTTTAAAATGATAAATATGCTGCTGTAATCCGATGCAAATACCAAAGTTATATACAAATCAATATCAAAACTTTATAGGTACATACGGTGAAATATGGGCGGCACCAAAAAAGATTATTTCTCCCACATCACCCCAAAACTCCTAACCCCTTCAAAAAAAAATTAAAAATCGGTGTGCCGCCCCAAAACTAGACTTGTTCCAAAAAATCATTGCTGCTCCAATTTTCTTTTCTTCTAGTATTCAGCTCCTGTACGACCTACGTAACCGCATCTTCAAAAGATGAATCCCACACTCAATATCGTTTTTTAAAATAAATTATAATCTAAAATTTGTTGTTATTTATTTTGATTTTATTATGAACAGCTGTTTTTTGATAATAGTTTTCATAACAGTGTTTCGTAATCATTCTAAAGGTGCTATTACATGATGTGTTTTTTACATATGTACTGTCAAATTTTCCGACAACAAAAGTTGTACACATCGTGTGATACATATGAAACATTGTTTATGTACAATACATGAGGAAAGTCATATGTACATTTTTTAATTAGAACAGGTTCTATTTTTGCATGACAAACATATGAAAATACAACACTGCTTGTGGCGAAAGAAAAACAGAGTAAATTATAAAGATTAATATTGAAAGAAAAATAAATTGTTTAGTAGTAATTAACAATTAAAAAATATATAACCTTTGTTTTAACAACAAATTTTTGTAAATTCACAAATTAAATCAGCTGTTGTTTACATTTAGAGGTTATGTCATACGGAAATATATACGCACGTGTGATAGCAAAAATTATGAATCGTATGTAAAAGACAATTTCGGCAGACATACGGAATTACATATGGAAAAAATAGTGGCAGTATATACATATGTAAAAAACACATCGTGTGATATCACCTTTAATTGACTGCACAAGTCCACGTGTTAAAGGTGCTATTACATGATGTGTTTTTTACATATGTACTGTCAAATTTTCCCACAACAAAAGTTGTACACATCGTGTGATACATATGAAACATTGTTTGTGTACAACACATGAGGAAAGTCACATGTACATTTTTCAATTAGAACAGGTTCTATTTTTGCATGACAAACATATGAGAATACAACACTGCTTGTGGCGAAAGAAAAACAGAGTAAATTTTAAAGATTAATATTGAATGAAAAATAAATTGTTTAGTATTAATTAACAATTAAAAAATAAATAACCTTTTTTTTAACAATAAATTTTTGTAAATTCACAAATTAAATTAGCTGTTGTTTACATTTAGAGGTTATGTCAGACGGAAATACATATGCACGTGTGATAGCAAAAATTATGAATCGTATGTAAAAGACAATTTTGACAGACATAAGGAATTTCATATGGATAAAAAAAGTGACAGTACATATGTAAAAAACATTTCGTGTAATAGCACCTTAAAGCTGCGTTCACACTACGTGTTTTGCTTGTGTTTTTCTTTGTTTTTTAGCACGTGTAATTTGTACACATAGTGTGAACACTTTCAAATATTGTTTAAGTACAACACATTTTGCAAGACATATGTAAATTTTTCAATTAGAGCAGGTTCTATTTTGGCAAGACAAACCTATGAAAATACAACACTGCTTGTGGTGAAAGAAAAACAGAGTAACTTATAAAGATTAATATTGAAAGAAAAATAAATTGTTTAATATTAAATAACAATAAAAAATATATAAAATATATAACTTTATTTTGAACAATCAATTTTTGTAAACTCAGAAATTAAATCAGCTGTTGTTTACATGTAGAGGTTATGTCATACGGAAATACATATGTACGTTTGAACGTAAATATTATGAATCGTATGTAAAACGCCAATTTTGACACACAAACGGAATTACGTATGGATCGTAAAACTGAATTTACATATGGAAAATACACATGGTGTAAACACACCTTAATAGATAACTGATAATGTAATTACGCGTGCTATTCAAGTGGCGCAAAATTTTTGCATTTTTCTGATGGTACATTTCCAGTGTAGAAATTTTCTTACAGAGATAGTTAAAATAAATACAAAAAAAAAGAATAACTAAAGCAAGATAAATTGCCCGATAAATGCTTTCTCAGTTATTAGCAGTTGCATTGACAGCATAAAGGGTGTTCTATTCAAGTGGCGAGGTGTGTATTTGAATTGTATGGAACGAATGTGAATTGAATATGGACCGCATGTAGTGGAACGTTAGTATACTGCATGCAAGTAAATATGGATGTTATGGAGCCTATGTGGAAATAACCATACATAGGGATTGTATGGTTGTTGAATTAGTTGTACTTTTTGGGTTGATGAGTTAGCTTTTATGTTTTTAAATATGTCGGTTTTGGCACAGAGTCGTTGATTTTTTTTGTTTGGTTGGCGCTAGCTCCAGCTAGCACATAATGCCAGGTTAATCTGACGTATGGATCCCTACACAACCTATTCATTAGCAAGTGAGGTTATGGAGAGCCATTTGATTTCAATTCTTAAAACTATCAAAACGATTGGTTATGTCATATAACCAGAAAGCATGTATTTCGGTACATAATCTAAATGCATGCTGACCAGCAACCACTCGAAACACGAAAACGACATTTATTTGATGAAACGTAAATTACTTCAGAAAGCATAAACTTAGGTACATAACCCAATCCAAACTTTATTGCGTAAAATTTGAGCCAAATCGGACAATGCTTTCTGGACGCGCATTGAGTTCAAAGTTCAAATACGCATTGATATGTAAAAATTATAAAAAAAAAATAATTGTTCACAAAAATTTTGATATTAATAATTGCGTTTCAATTAAATTAATTAATAAACCATAATCTAGAGTAAATTATCTTTCTAATAAAACAACAAAACGGCCAAGTTATATCAAGTTCCCCAGGCAATAAATGCGCCGCAGACCACTTGATTAAGAAAATCGAACTCCCATTTTTAAAGACAATGAAATAATTTACAACAACAACACTTTTCCATTCTCCTGATCCTAAAATGATCTTATGTAAAGTATTTTGCATCTCGCCTATTGTTATACCGTTCTAAATTAATGTCAAAACGGTACATATTTTTTAGCACTATTTCAAAATCTCTAATTTTACTTTTTCAAAAAGTAGGTCTTATTCACAAGATATATGTCATTAAAAATGCCAAATATTATAGATATCCTGTTATTAATTTGGCTAGGGCAGCGTTTTTATTTCAGCGGATTTGAAGAAAAATTAGATTTTTTTCAACTTTTTGGTGTTTTCATATTTCAAATATCTTTTGTCAAAATATTATACTATTTGATATAAGTTCTCAATCTTGTAAAGTAAGGTTAAATTGAAACACTATAAACTCTTTAAGGTCAAAGGTCAAATTTAAAAAGATTTAAGTTTTTTTAAAACAAAAAAACATAAAAACTTATGTTCTGAAATTAACGCGTGGGGTACTCTTTATGAAAATCTATAAATATTTTCTTCATCAGGATTTTTTGAAAATAAAACAAATTTAATTAATGTATTAATAAAATTTCTCAAATTTATTCGTTATTTTATGAAAATATGTAGATTAATTAGTTTTTATATTTAATCCAGCATAAACAAATTTGTATATCGTGGGCTTATATTCAAAAAGTGCTATCTGCATCAATAATTATTTCAAAGAGAGCGTGTAAAACCAATTTATTAATAAGATCTGAAAGTATTTGTCCATCGATTTGCTACAATATCTATTAAGAAATAATCATGTATGATATCAAAATTAATGTTATATATGACAGTTATATCAGAGAACAGTTTGAAATCAAAAATTAATATTGCTGTCAAATGTAGATAGCACTTTTTGAATATAAGCTCTCGATATCATACCTTCATATGAATACAATAATTTTGAAAAAATTTTTGTTTTCTTAAAATAATATAGGCCATGTTTATTTAATTTGTTTTTATTAATTATATTAATGTTGCTATAAATTTTATTTAATAAATTAATAAGAAATTATAGTTGTTATATAGAAATTATTAACGAAATTAAACCTTATTGATTTTGCTAAACATAAATTTGAAACGGAAAAATTGTTATTCTCATCATTCTCTGTGACTAGTTTTATTAACAAGAAGAAGAATTTCGTTGAAAATGCCGTTGTGGCAACTCGCGCGAGTCATGTGAGTCAAGCGATCTTACAACAAATACATTAGAAATTTCTCGATGAGACCTTTCGATTGATGTATGAGATTAGGTTGCACTTAATTGAGAATATGTAAAAAATGTAATCTTCTGTTCAATTCTTAGGTTCGTATTATTAAATAATAAATCTTAAACTGTTGGCCAGTTTATATGTACCAACGACCTTTTGATGTGTAAACATCTATACACGCAGGGGGGTAAATTTCTATTTCACAATACAATCACAAAAACAGTGTAACACGTAATAGGTGAGAGCTGACACATAACGCTGTGTGACTTATGATTGTATTGGTGAAAAAATTATGATATAACATGGTTTTTATGCCACTTTTTTAAAAGCGTCATCTATGTATCACTTATATACGTTTATATTGGGATATTTTTAACGTTTTACAGCAAATGGTTGTTGAATTAGCTGAAACAGTTTTTGCTATAAGTGATACATAGATGACGCTTTCTGTTTGATTTTAAAAAATGACATAAAAAAATCTTTTATTACTAGATGTTTACACATCTTCCCTGTGATCGGACTCACATGATTTTTTTTTAAGGAACTCAATGTGTCGTCTGATGACACTAAACAGTTGGCGTCACACCACACGTGTGTGCAACTACCACAAACGACCAATGTTGAGCAGGATTTTAATAATCCGAAGACTGTGACACTCCAAACTTAAACTACGTATCTTTGAAAATTTTGTACATTTATACTTACGTTATGAATATTATTCAGTCCATTATGAAAGCACTACAAATTGTAAGAAATAACACTCAACGTATTTTACATTATCATTAATCAATAGTTTTATTTGATCATTTTTTAAAATGTTGTTTACTTCATTCGTTTTTATAATTTTTAATTTTTTTTTTTAATTTTCATAGATTTTTTTTTTTGGTGTGTGATTTAAAGTGTTCAGTTTGAATTTTAACTAGACACATGAGTTGGTTTGAGAGCTAATGATACGCGATAGCTCCAATGATTTTGTCCGTATAAAACGTTTGTTTCGTTAATTGAGCTAACGCGTATGAGTGGCGAAACAAACACAGCTATTGTTAAATAAGATTCGCTTTTGTTTTTTTTTTTTAATTTACTTAAAATTATTGCAATTTAGTTTATTATAATTAGTTAAATTGTTTAAATTATTATTTCTTTTCGTTTACTTTAAACTTGTTTAAAATGTCCTCTTCTTCTCGATATTTAATACTTTTATGTTTAAGTCGTTTATTTCTATTACAACTAATGGATTTATTTAATTCAATATCAACTTATGAATACATACATTTTCATTTAATTATGATGAGAGATTTTCATCATCAATATTTCTAGGTTTTGTTATTTTGTGATTAACACAGAAAAAAAAACAAATAAACGTTATTTTTTTATTTTGTTTTTTTAAATTGGTGAAGATGATAATTTGTTTTTTTTTTTGTATTCTACGTATAAATTATTTAAATATACATATACATGTACCTGTATATATATTTATATAGTACATATAAATTTATGTGTTTTCCTTTTTTTTTTTTTAATTTCATTGTTAAAATAATGCACAAAATGTGATTTGTTTTTTTATCTTGTTTATATTTTATAATTTTTACTTTAAATTAATGATTTTATCAAAAGCTAAACATAAATACCAATCACAAATAAATCTTTCGCTCATATGGGCTTTGATGTGTTTGATTTATTTGCGTCTGTACATAATTGAGTTAATTTGGTTTTGCTGTTTTTGTTTTTGTTGTTTTTGCTATTGATAGTATTAAGTTCACCCATGTTTCCGTTTAAGTTTTATGTTTTCTTTGAAGTGTGTGAGTTTTATTTAAAAATGTGCTTAGTAATGCGCATAAGCACAGACACATTGTCTCAGGCATGAGTTTAATTTAAATATTTAATTAACATTTATTAAAAAAAAATAACAATAACAAATATTTTTGTATGTATTTATGTATACATTTCTGAAAAAAAAATTTAAATATGTACATAATATATTCATAATTTGTTATATAGTTTACATACACACACATACACACACATATATTTGTTTTAAATTTATTTACCACAAATTACAATAAACGGATCGTATAGATTTAGGGCCGTATGCAAAAAAATTAAAGTGTACTTTAAGTATATTTTTCATACAAAATTTGTTGATAAAGTCTACTTGAAGTACACTTAAATTTGTTTGCATAATTTGTTTGTTTTGCCCTCAAAGTTCAAAGCTATTATTAGCCATTCCATAAATACATCCGATTATATATTATGTGTTTTCACTCTCGGTTGCAAATAGCGGTTGCAAGTCATGCGGATGTATTGGATGCAATTTATCTTGTATTAAAAAAATATTCTACAGTATGATAGAGATATAACAAATTCTGTACAAATAACTAATCTGAACAGAAATTTTATTTTCTTTATATGAGAAACGAAAAGATTGAAAAAAGATAATTGTGAGTGCCTACTTCAAAATCTTATAGTGAAAGAAGGCCAGATCTGTGGTTTTCTGGAATAACCGCGTATGTCCATTTTTGCCAGTTTTGAGTTAATGATGCCAAATATATTAATATTTAACGCTCTTTACATGTGTTCAATTTTTTTTTTAAATGTTGACCATTTCTGAGCGTTTTCTTTAAATAACGACGTAACTTAAATGTTTATTAAATTAATTTGCAGCACTATCGACGTATGTCAACCTACGTTTGATCGCTGATAAATTATTTTTTCAGAAAACGACACATATGAACATACGCTGTTATTAATGAAAAAAAATGCAAAATAATTTTGGATTATTTTTCAGTTGATAACCACTTATAAAAACTTGTGTGTTTATTTCTGTTATTTTTTGTCACTATTATTCTTGATACGTTGTTATATTCTCATCCTAAGTCCCGTTAACTTTTTGTTGACGAACAAAAAAATCCATTTTTCAAGCAACAACAACTTATGTTTACATGGGTGGTTGCATTGGTAGTTTTCTAGGATCTATTCCTTTGAAGATTTTTGACTCCAAATTTTATATAAAGTATTTATTGCCCATATCTACAGGACTGTTAAATAAAAAGCTCTAAAAACTTTGTATCGAATATAACGTTTTTTGGCTCCCCTGAACATTTTGATTTTATGACATACGCGGTTATTCTAGAAAACCACAGAGATTTCTATTAAAATAAGCTATCTCGTATGAAAGGAAATACTCCAGAGCCTAAGGTTCCACACATTTAAATCTCTATTTCAACTATTTAATTCCTGTTTTATAAGTTTTTAATGAAAAATCCAAAACTTATAGAAAATTGTACCATAACTATAATATAGGTTGGAAATTTCTTTGAAATAGCCCATTAAATATACGCAAGATTCAATCTGAGGGAGCTAGAGCAATTTTTTTTGAATCCAAGAGTGAAAATCGTTAAAAAAATAAAATTTTTTGTATTAGAATTTATCTATAGCGTCTATTGCTTAATTTTCATGATCGATAGTACGTTAAAAATTTTAAGTACAAATTTCAAGGAATTAAAAAGTAATAGCTTGTTGAAGTACCTGGATTTTCTCTAAAATAAAGGGTTTTTCAATAAGAGCGCTACAAAAGGTTTTTTTAAATAAAACAAAAACGGTTTTGGATATTAATGAAATTCTTTATTCCTGTGAAAGTACGTTCGATGTCATTATGTATGGAAATCGATCTCTTTTGCACGGCCACCAAGGGCACGCTTGCAGAAGTCCAAACGCTGAACCCAATTTTCTACGGGTTTCAAGCATAAATCGGCCGATACTGCTGCAATTTTACGTACGTTCATCGCTGGCTTGTTGGCATAGACCATAGACTTGACGTAGCCCCACAAGAAATAGTCCAACGGCGTCAAATCGCACGACCGAGGCGGCCAATAGACTGGACCATTTCGTGAGATAACACGTTCTCCAAACTTGGTTTCCAATAAATTGATTGTGACATTCGCTGTGTGGCTTGTGGCGTCGTCCTGTTGGAACCACATGTCGTCCAAGTACATATCATCCAATTGGGACCATAAATATTCGGTTATCATTGAACGGTAGCGATTCCCATTCACAGTAACGTGCCGGTCTTGATCATCACCAAAGAAGTACGGCCCAATGACGCCGCCGGCCCATAAACCGCACCAAACCGTAATATTTTCGGGATGCAATGATGACACATGGAGTACGTGTGGATTGCTGTCTGACCAATAACGCATATTTTGTTTATTGACGAATCCATTCAGCCAGAAATGAGCCTCATCGCTGAAGATGATTTTTCGATGAAAATCCGAATCATTTTCAAGTTGTTGCTAAGCACAATTCACGAACATACGACGCTTCTGGTGGTCAAGCGGCTTCAGTTCTTGCGTCAATTTGATCTTGTTAGGATGTAGGCCAAGATCTTTTCGCAAAATTCGCCACAACGACGTCACAGAGATGCCCAACGCTTGAGAACGACGTGTGAGAGACACATTTGGGCTTTCTTCAACTGAAGCCTCAGCGGCAGCAATATTCTCGACACTACGGGCACTTCTTTGTCTCACTGGCACGGGAACATTTTGTACTGTGCCTGTGGATTCAAATTTTTCCACTAGATGCTCAATTGTTGATCTGCTAGGACGATTATGACGACCATAAATTGGACGTAGCGCTCTTAACGTTGAGGCCACTTACTCCGAATTTCGGTAGTAAATTTTAATAATTTCGACTCGTTGTTGGCTCGTATATCTCATCATGAAGAGAAATGTCAAAACAGCGGCAAGAAATATGGCGTCGTTTGCTGTCCCTGTTTTTCTACTTTTGTAGCGTCCCTGTTGAAAAACCCTCTCCTATTCTGTGCGTTAATTACAAAGTTTAAAAGTGGTTTTCTCAAAACTATGTCATATGTCCATATTTATCTTAATAAATAAAATATAACCTAAAAATTTAAAATGCGGCCATGGAGGAGGACTTCCTTTCTTAAAAAAAATAAATGTTAAAAGATTGCAATTTGAACAAAATGAAAAATAATAATTTTCAATTTATTGTCGAACAAATCTATAATATTAATAGGCTAGGCAATTTCTTGTGACCGATATTAAAGCGTAAGCTTTACCCCGATTGTGATAAAAAGTATTTTTTGTGAAAGGTATTTCTTTTTAGCTGTTCACCAGACTTACAGATTTTTAAATTTTTGCCTTAATTTTGAGTAAATTGCATTTAAAGTTGCTACTAACACATATATAAAATTATACAATTCTATATGTGTGTTTATTAAATTTGTTAATGAGTTTGTAAAAAAATGAATTTGTTTTCTTCATTCACAACAATAATTGTGTTATCTTGGACATAAACCAATCAATAACGACAATAACGCAATCGATATTTAAATGGTGTTGAAGTGTTAATCGCCTAAAATTGATTAGCATACCTTTAGGGTCTTTATTTATAATGAAATTTAATGAATTTTATATAAAAAGTCACAAATAAAATTTCCTAGAATTTAAGTTTAATATTTTCTTCCGATCTTTTTTCGATCGTTTCCGGGATGTGTTCGGGTTCTGATGTTCATATACAAGAACATATATTTAATATCTCTTTTCAAATTTAGGTGTTCTTTAATTCTACAATGTATCTTAGATGTACATATGTATGTGTATGTAATATAACTATTAACAAATTTACAGTAGTTCCCGCTTAACCCATTTTTCTCTACTATTAAAATTTTCACAATGGTATATGCCTTGACTAAAGATTATAAACTACACTACATAAACTTAATCATCACCTCCTGTTCTGACTTTCACATTCAGCACATTTTCGCATACAAATTTCCACTTCGGCATCCTTCTTAAATAGTTATTTACGATCAGAAGAATCTTATCGTAAGTGAAAGTAATTGCAGTGGATTGAAAATGTGATCGAAAGTCAGAACATACATGAATGTTCAATTCTCAGTCTAGCCATTGTTAACAATTCAATCATTTAAAAACACTGTTTGAAAATGCATCAATCGATGAATATTGCATTTGGGAATACTGAACTTATGTCTGATAAAAAAAAAAAATTAAAAAGGAAAAAAATAATAATGGTTTGCCATTGATTTTAATATCGAGCATTATCAAACATAACAAACGTACTATATAATAGTATGAATTTATGTATGTATGAATTTATGTATGTTTGTATAACTGTTTCTTTCGTTTAGTAAGTTTTTAAATGAGTTTAACTATTTTGTTTTATATTAAATTTATATATTTGTTTGTTTTTGCTAAAGTTTTTTTTTGTGTGTGTTTCATAACAATTTAGTATAACTATGTGTTTTTTTTATCATTGTTAATTATTTTCTTTTGTTAAACGATTCAATAATGAACGTTGTTCATATTTTTTTCTTTGAGGGGCGAGGGGCGAGGGGGAGGAGGGGAGTTGGTTTTTATTATTACTCTTTTGATTGGAAAACTTTTAAATCTATGAATTCTAACGTTCGTATTGTTGAAAATTTGTTTATGTTAACATTATTAATTTTGTATATGCGAAATTATTGAACAGCATGACAGTATTATTTTCATTTTAACTTAAAGCTTTTAATTCGTTAAGTTCGATTATTGGAAATGCTTTTAACAAAATTCTAGGAAATGATTCCAATAGCTTTTAGACCAGAGTCGAAAAATTAACTTGAAAAGATTTGAACCAAATGTTATTTTTCAAAAAATATTTTTATACAAAATTCAACGATTTATGACGATTAAAAGTTTTCAAGAAAAAACTTAATTTATTGACTTAAATTGAACCGAACTTGGAATAGTCGTTTTGTCACAAAAAAAAAAAAAAAAACATTTAAAATGGTTCGATTTGAACTCAACAGACAGGCAGGATCTAAGTAGGGGTGAATAATAAAAATAAGATTAAGATTAATAAGTGGAATTTGGATTTCTTCTTGAATTTACTAAAATTCAACTTAATGATCTGTGTGTGTGTTGGGTTGCTGAAAAAGTATGTGAACTGTTAAATACAAACAATCAATTCAGATTGTACACAAGTGTTTTTTGTTTTTTTCTTTCTTAAAGTGACTTATAACTATTAGATTTAGATTGATTTATTATTTCTTTGAAATTCCACATAAAATTATTTGCATTTATTGTTTTATCTATTATTTAAATTTAGTTTTTGTTTTTGTTTTTCATTTAACTTCTGTGTTTACGTTACGTTGTCTAGCTCACTAACTGCGTGTATGCCAGTTAGTCTCCGTTTATGTTGCGTGCTACACACATACACATACTTGTAATTCGGTTAAAGTGTGTGTGAATGTGACGGTTGTGGGTGAGCGGAGGGAGGAGGGGGGGAGGGGGGAGGGATTTGCGTTGAGTGATTGAATGAGACATATAAAGAATTTTTAAAATTAAATTTAATTACGTTTTCGTTTCTTCTTTTATGTAGTTTTAAGTTTTTTTTTTTAATTTTAAAATGTCAATTTAATTTTTATTTTGTTTTTTTTTTTTTTATTGAATCTTAGTTAGTGTAGTATAAATGTTAATGCTATTTTTTTTTTAAATTTTTGTTGGAGAATTTATTTAATGTTTATTTTTTGGTTTTTGTTTTGTTTAATATAAAATTAATCTTCAAGTCTTTTCAGAAACAAATGCATTACGATCAAATTTTTAATTATTTGTTTGTATTTGTATTTAACAACAATTCGTCTTGTTGTGATTTTTGGTTTTTGTTGAGTTTTCAATACTTAATACTACTACATATACATATATGTACGTAATTTAAAATGTTTATTTCTATTGAGGAAGTTGGGGAGTTAGGAAGTTAGCCGAAGGAGAACGTGAAAGGGTAAAGTTGGAGATGAAAAGGACGGGGTATAGTTGATGTTTTGTATGTGAAATGATATTTTCGAGAATTTTCGAGTAGAAATTCTTTTGAAATGCCTTGCTTTTTAATTTTTGGAACCGTCTTTGCGTGACGTTGACGGGGCATCGCCTAAGTTTATCATGTCTCGTGGTTTCCACACCGGGGACCCTATAATAAAATGAAAGAAAAGAAATATGTGGAAATCATATGAAAATGTTTTTGAAAGAATTTCGTTAATTAAAAAATTTTACTACAAAATAAGGAAATGAAAGGTAATCACAATTAAGTTGTAAAGAATTTAACAAATTAATATATATGCATATAAAATGGTTATGAAAAACTAAACTAAATATTATTTGGCCAATTTTGTGTTTAATATCGGAAATGTTCAATTTAGATTACAGACAACAAACAAAAGAAGAATTAGAAGAAGTAGTACGTACATACGTTAACGTAAGTGATAAAAAAAAAAGAAAAACTTTTAAATCAAACTTGTTGTAATTCGTTCTTTTGCATGTGTGTTTGAAAAATTAAACAATAAATAAGACTAGCAACTACTCTTTGGTGGGAGGTGGGGGAAATTCAAATGATCATGCTTTGAATTTTTTGTTTTTTTCTTTCTTAAAAACGACAAAAAAAAAAAAACAATGGAAATTGTTTGAATAAAATGTTGACATCGCTTGTGTTTTGATAGGAAAATTCCATGTACATATGTGTTTTTTGTTTGCTTTTTGGTTTGTTAATTATTCTAATTTAATATTGAAACCGTTTTTAATTTGCTTAACTATATTGCATTTGTGCTAACACATTTAAATGAAACATCGGTAATTTATCAACGTTATGCCAACATTTTCATAATTTCTTTTGTTTTAGGTGAAGAATCAAAAACAAAAATGTCTAATTTAAAAAACTGGCTGTACAAAAAAAAAAAAAAGAAAAAATACTCAACGATTTACAAATTTCATAACAAAATTAAAGTTTCATATTTTTCATAGAAATTTTAGAAGCTTTAATCATCAAAAAAGATTTTAGAAGAAGTTTATGTCACTGTTGAATTATTATAACGGAAAAATTTCTACAATTTATTAAATGAGTTGTCACAGGAATATGCTTGATACATCTGACAATCTAAAAGGATACTCTACATGCCTTTTTTATTACAAAATATATAAAAAGGAACATTTTTAGGAATAAAAAAGTCATAGGTCCAAATTACAAAAAGTGATGTTGTTTTAGGAAATATGTTGAAGTAGTGTTCTTGTTTGACACATCTATTTTTAAGTGTTCAAAAAATTGAATAAATGCCATATTTATGGATCAAAAAAATACAATAAACAACAATAATTTTTAATTTATATTTTTTTTTAAAATCAATATTTGTATAAATTTTCTTCTTATTTGGATAATTCTGAAACTTTTAAATTTTCTTAACGGGACTAAAAGTAGCGAACGCTTTCAAGTAGTGCCAGTAAATGGTTTAAATCAAAGCTCCCCATTACTCGAGCTTCGAGCTACTCGAGTTGCTCGAGTATTTAATGAGCTACTCGAGGTCAACGAGTAGCTCGAGTAGTAAAAATTAACATTTGTCATGTTTGAAAGCATGTTAAAAGATAAATACAAGTATTTAGTATAACAAATGTATACTTTTTGGAATCGCACAAGTACCAAGAATATCATCCTTTAATTTCACTTGAATCGTGGGCAAACTACTACTCGAAAAAGCTCACCACCACTTCATAGATGTTTGATTTCATTAAAAAAAAAAATTTCCCAAAATGCATGGTATGATTTTATATATTTTGAAGTCAGTTACATTGATAGATTACCCTCCTGAAATATTAAAACATTCTGATAAAAACTATGGAGTGGGCTAAATACTACTCGAAAAAGATCACCCAAATGTATGAAAATATGATCTTCGTATATGTTTGATGCCTATTTACAAAAAAATTTTCAAGAACACTTGGAAAAAGCTCTTAGTATTTTAATCTGAATATATATAGAGAATATGTTTTCAAAATTCAAAAAGCATGTCGACAAAAATGTTGGCGTGTGGGAACAACTACTCGAAAAAGATACGAAATTTTGCAAAAAGTGTAAAAAAATAAAATTTTTTTTTTCTTTTTCACTGTCTGTAATTGACTATATTCCGACAAAAATAGTGGCGTCAGTACAGCACTATTCGACTGATATTGGCCACTTTCTATTCAAATGTGTGAAAATATGCTCTTATTTGAAGTTCGATGATATTTTCCAGAAAATTTTCCACAACGATGTAATAAAAAAATTATATTCGTTAGAGCTGTGTATATAAAGAGAACACTTCCTTTAAGTTTCAAAGCATTCCGCCAAAAATTGAAGCTAGGAGGAACTACTACTCGACAAAAAACAGAAACTAAAAAAATTTTCTTTTCAAAAATTTTTCACTGCCCGTAATTGACCTTATCCACAGATGACTCATATAAAAAATAAAAGTCAGTCCGATTAAAATTGTGCTAGCGGCGAACAACTACTAGAAAAAGATCAGCCACTTTCTATACAAATGTGTGAGAATTTGCTTTTATTTAAGTTTGATGTAACTTTAAAAAAAAATTTCCATCACGACTTGCTAAAAATTTTTTACTATTTTGAGTTGCAAATATTATTGAGATAATCCTCTTAAAATTTCAAAGTATTCCAACAATAATTATGCTGTTGGCGAACTATTACTCGTAAAAGCTCGACCACTTTCCATACAAATATATGAAAAATTCACTTCATGCAAGTTTGACATCGATTTACAAAAAATAGTTAAGGCACACATGGTACATATGTATGCTTTTTAAAGTTGGAAATATAAGTACATTACGTACACCAAATTTCAAAGTAATCTGGCCAAAATTGTGGCTCGGACGAACTACTACTCGAAAAAGATCATACTCTTCCCCTACAAAAGTGTGAAAATTTGCTCCTATTTCTTGTTTGAGATAATTTTACAGAAATTTTTTTATAAAAACTAAGCCAAAAGTTATATTTTTGAGAATTGAAAATGTAAGGAGAGTATTTCTTTTGAACTTCAAACGTTTCCGACAATAATTGTGGGGTGGACGAACTAATACTCGAAAAACTTCGACCACTTTCCATACAAATGTATGAAAACACACACTCCATGGAAGTTTGACATCATTTTGAAAGATATTTTCCAAAAATACATGGTAAAAATTAATACATATTGTAGTCCCTCATATCAACAGATTATTTTCCTAAAATATTGGAGCACTCGGATGAAAGGTGTGGGGTGGGCGGACTACTACTCGAAAAAGATCGGTAATGAAAAAAATAAATTAAAAAAAAAATTATGTTTTTTTCGCAAAATTTCAGTTAGTTTCCAAACAAATAGATGAATATAAGGATATAATAAGGATATAATGTCCCGAAATCTATAACTTCAAAACATATACATTTTTAAAAATTCGTGAAGGAAAATTTGCAGTAAAATTACATCAAACTTGAAATAAGAGCAAATTTTTACATATTTGTATAGAAAGTGGCTGATCTTTATCAAGTAGTAGTTCGCCAACAGCTCAATTATTGTCGGAATGCATTGAAATTTTAAGGACGTAATGTCCTCGTATTTAAAATTTTAGAATGTATAAGTATGTACCATATGTTCCTTGAATATTTTTTGTAAATGGATGTCAAACTTGGTTGGATTGTATTTGTTTGTATATTTGTATGGAAACTGGCTGATCTTTTTCGAGTAGTAATTCGTCAACTACACAATTATTACCGAAAGTCTTTGAAATTTTAAGGGCATAATGTCCTCTTATTTGCAATTTTATGGTGTACAAATTTGTACCATGTGTGCCTTAAATATTTTTTGTAAATCGATCTCAAATTGCATGAAGTGCATTTTTTCATACATTTGTATTGAAACTGACTGATATTTTTCGAATAGTAGGTTGCCAATAGCACATTGTTAGTATGAATGTCTTAAAAGATTAAGCGATCTAAGGATGTAGTCAGTTGCAATTGTTGAAAAAAAACATACAATTTTTTTTAAATTTTGGTTTTTTTTCATTATTGATCTTTTTCGAGTAGTAGTTCGCCCACCCCACACCTTCCGTCCGAGTGCTCCAATATTTTAGGAAAATAATCTGTTGATATGACGGACTACAATATGTATTAATTTTTACCATGTATTTTTGGAAAATATCGTTTAAAATGATGTCAAACTTCCATGGAGTGTGTGTTTTCATACATCGTATGGAAAGTAGTCGAGCATTTTTGGAGTAGTAGTTCGTCCACCCCAAAATTATTGTCGGATACATATGAAATTCAACTCTAAAAAATATAACTTTTGGCTCAAACATAAAATAAGAGCACATTTTCACACTTTTGTAAGGTAAGAGTCTGATCTTTTTCGAGTAGTAGTTCGTCCGAGCCACAATTTTGGTCAGTTTACTTTGAAATTTGGTGTACGTAATGTACTCATATTTCCAATTTTTAAAAGCATAAATTTGTACAATGTGTGCCTTAAATATTTTTTGTAAATCGATGTCAAACTTGCATGAAGTGAATTTTTTTTATATTTGTATGCAAAGTGGTCGAGCTTTTATGAATAATAGTTCGCTAACAGCACAATTATTGTTGGAATACTTTGAAATTTTAAGAGTATTATCTCAATATATTTGCAACTCAAAATAGTAAAAAATTTTAGCAAGTTCGATGTTAATTTTTTTTTAAAGTTGCATCAAACTTAACTAAAAGCAAATTCTCACACATTTGTATAGAAAGTGGCTGATCTTTTTCGAGTAGTTGTTCGCCGCGAGCAATAAGGTCAATTACGGGCAATAAGGTCAATTACGGGCAGTGAAAAAATTCTTTTTTTTTGAAAAAATCTAAAAAAATTTTTTTTTTTTAAATTTTTTAAAAATTTTTTTTTTAAATTTTTTAAAAATTTTTTTTTAGTTTCGGTTTTTTGTCGAGTAGTAGTTCCTCCAAACTTCAATTTTTGGATGAATACTTTGAAACTTGAAGGAAGTGTTCTCGTGATGGTAATTTTTTTTTAAAGTTACATCAAATTTGAAATAAAAGCAAGTTTTCACACATTTGTATAGAAATTGGCTGATCTTTTTCGAGTAGTTGTTCGCCGCGAGCATAATTTTAATCGGAATGACTTAATTTTTTATATGAGTCATCTGTGAATAAGGTCAATTACGGGCAGTGAAAGAAATCTTTTTTTTGAAAAAATCAAAAAAAAAACAATTTTTTTAAATTTTTAAAATTTTTAAAAAAATTTTTTTTTTTAGTTTCTGTTTTTTGTCCAGTAGTAGTTCCTCCAAACTTCAATTTATGGCGGAATACTTTGAAACTTGAAGGAAGTGTTCTCTTAATATATGTACACAGCTCTAACGAATATAATTTTTTATTACGTCATTGTGGAAAATTTTCTGGAAAATATCATCAAACTTCAAATAAGAGCATATTTTCACCCATTTGTATAGAAAGTGGCCAATATCAGTCGATTAGTGCTATACCGACACAATTTTGGTCGGAATGGTTTAAAATTTTTATGAGTAATCTATGAATATAGTCAATTACAGACAGTGAAAAAGTTAAAATTTTTTTTATTTTTATTTTTTTACACTTTTTGCAAAATTTCCGATCTTTTTCGAGTAGTTGTAACTACACGCCAACATTTTTGTCGAAATGCTTCGAAATTTTGAAAACACATTCTCTATATATATTCAGATTAAAATACTAAGAGCTTTTTTCCAAGTGTTCTTGAAAAATTTTTTGTAAATAGGCATCAAACATATACGAAGATCATATTTTCATACTTTCATTTGAGTGATCTTTTTCGAGTAGTAGTTTGCCCACTCCATAGTTTTTATCAGAATGTTTTAATATTTCAGGAGGATAATCTATCAGTGTAACTGACTTCAAAATATATAAAATCATACCATGTATTTTAGTTAGGATTTTTTTTTAAATGAAGTCAATCATCTATGAAGTGAATATTTTCATACAATTGTATGGAAAGGCATCTAGCTTTTTCGAGTAGTAGTTTGCCCACGCCAGTAAGACAGTCAGCTTAAAGTGAAATTTAAGGAGGATATTCTTGGTACCTGTACAATTCCAAAAAGTATACATTCGTTATACTAAATACTTATATTTATCTTTTTATATGGTTTCGAACATGAAAGATGTTAATTTTTACTATTCGAGCTACTCGTTAAGCTCGAGTTACTCATTTACTACTCGAGTGGCTCAAGTACTCGAGCTTGACTGTAGGCTCTGGTTTAAATTATTAAACATCTGAGAGCCCTTCAGAATAAATCTCTACTCTAATATTCGGTGGCGCTAATAATATTGACTTGGGTTAGGTTGAATTGATAAATATAGGTCTATGTCAATATTATTTTTTTGTTGTACAGTTAATAATTTAAGTAAGTACTTAGGTATGTATGTACTTATAAAACTTTCGTTGCAACTACTAATGTTTCAAACAATTATATAAGTAATTGCCAATAGATGATGTTGTGTAAAACATAAAATCGAAATGCTGACAAATGAATTAATGAATTAATGTTTTGTTAGCATAAATAGTAAAGCAACAGAGGTTTTTTTTTTATTATTATTATTATTATTTTTTGAAGATAGAGGATAGATAGATCAGAGGATTTGCAGAATAAGATATTATTTCAGTTTACATTTTTATATTGCTTAGATGCTTAAAGTGTAACAACAACAATAAAAAAAATTTATATGGATTAAGCAAGGATTATTAAGATGGGGTTGCGAATTAACCGTGTTAGTAAATTAGTTATAAGGCGGTGTACATTGAGTTGTTCTTTGATTTTGCTTTAAGATTTCATTACTCACAGGGTGTGTTAACCATAAGACATAATAATACTTGAATTAATTTTTTTTGTTTTATTTTGTTGCAGGTGTTGTTTAGAAAACAATAACACAAAAGTTAGTTTATTGTTGTATCATGTTAACAAAAACAAAACAACAAAGGAGAAACAAATCTTAATAAAAAAAGAAAAAAAAAAAAAATAACCACAACAATAAATAACTGCTCGTTTTGATTAAATATGTGTGCAATTAATTAAATTATTTTTTTTTTTTTTGAATTTGTCACAACAAGTATCTCTCAAGCGATGCCAACCAACTACAGTTATGGAAAATAATTTGTTAGAATTAATTAATTAATTATTATATGCAGGTATGTATGTAATGATAACTTAATCTTATAGTTAATAATTTTTTTAATAGAGTTATAAACACTTATATATAATAATATTAACAATAATAATAATCATAATAAATTGCATTGCTTGTCCCATTTTGATACGTGTAACGAATTAAATTTTGATTAATTTCAATTCTGAACTGCTTAAAAAATTAATTTTGTAATTTTAATCTATTAACAATTTATGGAAAATCACATGAAAATATCACAAACTTCGTGGGTTTCTCCTAAACATTGTTACATGTACAACAAAATGCACTTGGGTTTAATAAAAAAAAAAATTAAAATAAAATAAAAATATATATAAATATACGTATTGATGCTCGCTCCTCTAGATCACTCAAACACTATTTTGTAATTTCAATATTTCGAAAATCTCGTCGAAACTAGTTAAGATCTGTGCAAAACGCTTTTTAATTGCAAGAGCTTACTACGAGTTTCAGAACTCATAAAAAAAATATTCAATTTATAGTTCAGACAGTGCGTTAATCCCTACACTAAATTATTACATTAAAACTGAAAAATTTGGCATTTAAAAATTTCTTAAAAATTGAATATTAAATTTATATATGTTAGCAGTAATAAATATAAAGCGATATTTTTGCATTTTTTCATGTTTGACTTGAATAATTTCAAAAACAGTTTCGGTTTTTTAGCCCTTTTCTTTAGAAAATGTCTTAGTTAAACGCTTCAGTTGTCAGTTCATTTTCTAATGATGTGAAAGTTTAGAAATAATACATGTATGTATGTATATAAGAGTTCTGTAGTGAACAAGTTGAGTTATTATTTTGATTTGAATTTTCACATATGTACGATATTTTAACTTCTCTATTCATAAAAAATGTATTTAAAAGGTTTATTCAACATATTTTCATTTAAAATCTGTTTTATCAGCTTTTTTTTTCAACTAGAGATTAAAAAGAAAACAGATTTCATATGAGAATTTGTAAAATTAAGTTGTTGTTGGTGCTGGCAAATCGATTCAATTATACGATTATTACTTTATTTTGATTATATTGCTGCTAAGCCATTTTTATCGGTTATAAATACAATACTGGGGGGGATCAAATATTGACTATTTTTTTGATTTAGTTTTAAAATTTTTATTCAAGTTTGATGTGAGGGTGTGTGCGCGTGTGTGTGTGTGTGTGTGTTTATGCCTAGAATGTCTAGTGTCGGAGTTTGTATGTATGGTTATTCGTATATTGATCACTTTACACGTACTAAATTGGTTTTAAACAATC
This sequence comes from Cordilura impudica, assembly GCA_963682025.1. Lineage (NCBI taxonomy): Eukaryota > Metazoa > Arthropoda > Insecta > Diptera > Scathophagidae > Cordilura > Cordilura impudica. The sequence goes on from OY821519.1 coordinate 3,065,355, forward strand.
AATATGACGAGTATTTAAATACAAACATTTTGATTTGAGGTACATTCAATTGTTCAACATGGAGTCATTACGGGACCTTATTGAGATTAATTTTATGATTTTTATTTAAATAATTTATTTTTGTTTACTGAGTTCTGAACGTTTATTTCCATTTAATTAATTATTTAGTTTATGCTAGTCCTAATATTTGTAATATTTTGATTTTAGTAATTTTATTTATAACTATATTTAAGTAATTGATTATATTTATTAAAACAAAATTCCTGAATTCATTGAAATCTTCAATTGTGGAGTTAATTAAGTTAAGTTGAAGGATTAATTCAAAATAATTAAACTGTATCGTATACTGGACCAGAAATCTTGTAATTGAAATATTAAATTAATTAAATCTAAACATTCGAATATATCGTTCGAAGTCGTTGAAATAATTCATAATAATTATTTAAAAACTTAGGAGTTTTTGAAAGTATTCGATTATTCGAATAATTCAAATTTTCTGATTTTACACCTGCGAGTACATCTGCTATTGTGAAAACTTTAAAGTTTTACTGACACGAAGCAGGAATAAAGAGTTTATTTTGATTTTCTTCTGTATATCTCTGCCTACGCCTAATTTACAGATATACATACATTTTACATATTATGTGAGTGTCACTTTGTATTTACTGAGGTAATCTATTATTTAGTTTCTTTTTTTTTTGTGTGTCTGTGTGTATTTTAAATATGAGATTCCCCTTAGGAACCATTTTATCTGTAATGTAACTGTTATAATATTTCGATTTTACTTATTAAGTAGCGGTTTATCCGTTCTACGAGTATAACAACCTGAGTTATCGTGTATCGCATGTGCAATTGTCAACTCGTAAATATTGAAAATTAAAGTTGCATTAAACTAATAACCAACTTAAAGGAGTAACTAGCTAAGTCTTACATTTATAATAATTTACTGCAAATGGCAAATGATTATCAATGTCAGTTGACAATTGTCCTTTTAGAACATTGTACTCGTATGTAACGTACTATATTGAGGTGATTATGTTTGTTTCCATCGTCATCTACAGTTTCTAATTATATTTAAACGTGAATTTCATAAAAATCATGACAATCTACACAACCACCAGTATCGCTTGACCTTTGGACAATCGTAGTTTGGGAATCGAACATAGTAATGTCACACGGCTCACCGTATCCTGTCATTACTATCGTGCCCCGTGGTACTTTCTTACGCGTACGACTTTGTCGTACGCGTGCCCTATGCTAGGAGGGTCGTTTCTGATACAGACAATCTATACACGTAGTATGCTCTGGAGCTGAAGAACTCATTTGGTAGGGACGGTCATGGGGACATTGTGGTTCATGGTAAATGGTATAAGGAGTTTGGGTTGGAGCGACGTTAGATTGCTGGCCGTAGTGGTAATATTGATCGGGCACAGCAGCAGCCGTTTCATGCCTGTAATTAGCAAATGCATTTTCGGCTGACTTTGATCGTATTGGCCCTGAAGAGTCCGAAGAATTTATGGTGTAGAACTGTTCGGGGGAAATGCCATAGTGATACGAGCTACTGGTTGTACTTTCACGAGATATGGAACGCTCTAAGGATTTGCTAACACGTCTTGTTGAATCCGCTCGATTAGCATTACTGTCACGCCTTATAGAAACGTAATGATCACTGCACGCGCGATTGTCGTATATTGGATAGTATTGGTAGTATGGTTCGGCGGCTTTAGTCTTTTCAACATTGTCAATATTGGCATGAGCAGAAGCGCTACGTTTACGTACCGCACCTACATTGCGATCGGGTGAACGTGATTCCAAACTGCTGCGAGGTGACTTCAACACAGAACGTGGAATGTCCAGGTTAGGTTCGGAACTTCGACTATCGAAACTACTACGTGGAGAATGATGCTGACACAGGTTGCACGTTGAACGGTCGGGTGATAAATATTCGATGCTGTTACGAGGCGATAAATGGGGCGACAGCGATTCAAGGCTGCAGTCATGGGATGGCGTCAATTTTTTTAAGCAACTGCGATCGGGACTTTTGGCTTTTGATGGACTTGGCGGTCTCTTTAGTATGCCGCCAGAAGGACTGGCAGATCGTTTTAAAATGCCAGTACCATCAGATGATCGCCTTGGACTGGGAGTACGTCGTCCGGTTGAAAGACGATCCTGTGATGAGTCGCGACTAGAACCTACACTTAATCGTTTTCCCTGTTCACTAAGACTCATGCGGGGTGATTTTATTTTAATAATACGTACCGGCGAGCTTCCCTGAGATTTTGAGCGATCTGGCGAAATGTAAATGCTTTGACGTGGAGACTTGTTAGGTTTTGCTTTGGAACTACTTGTGCTGGTGCTGCTACTTCCATTACTACCATTACTTGGGGCTTTAGATGTCTTTGAAATTTTGTCCGATGATTTCGATTTAAAAACTTTGTCTACTTTCTTATCAATTGTCACATGTAAAGCAGTTGTTACTCTGGCCTCGGATTCATCTTCTGACTTTTCAGATGTACCTGTTGTCGTACCCGTACTATCCGATTCGGCAGAAGTACGAGGTGGCGACTCAATATCAGCGATCACTGTTTGTTGGGTATTTTCAACTACAGTTTGTGGTTCTGGCGAAAGACTAGAATCATTTTGTTGTTGGTCGGCTCCATCCATTTGAAAATCAGACGATTCAATGGAGGTTTCCTTTAAGTTGGCCATGTAGGCTTCAATGTCACACGTTGTTTCAGTCAGTTTTTCTTGTTCAAGCTCACTCAAGTGTTTGTCCATGTATTGTGTGTGTACGTCAATGTTGTTTTCTATGTCATTACTATTCCGAATGTGTAATTTTCTGGAAGACTCTTTGGCGGAAAAATGCACAACCGATACTTGCTGAGCGGCAGCACTAATTTTATCAATTTCACTCTTAAATATTTCAATTACTTCAATATCTTGTTTGGGTGATTGTCGAGGAGAGAATTTATTATTTGATGCATGCAATATGTTGTCAGAATTGAAGTCACCATCGCGTTCAATTCTAGAACCTCCACCACTTCCACCACTAGAGGTTGTAAAGAGGCTACCACTACTTCCTAGACTTAAATTAAATGCTGCAGCCGTAGAAGCTGCCTGCAAATCTGATTCTAAAGCCAGTTCATCCTCATCGCTGGCAACAGCAGTTTCTTGGCATGCATTCTCGTCTTGGGGTGATTTTAATTCGTGTATAATAGAACTACTCTTACCTAAGTCTTTCATAAGAACTGGTTGATACGTTGATGGCGGATGTGATGATTGAATTAAACGTGCCTGGCTTCCGGTACTTCCAACGGAAAGTGTTGATGTGGTACTAAAAAAAATAAATGTAGCGAAGGAAAACATCAATATTTGTAAAAATATCGATACATGTACATACATATGTAAATAATTAAAAGAATATCTTCTATATTGACTTCTATTTATTGGAGACTAATGTCTCTTTTTAAAACTTCAATTGACATATGAATATATTATTTCGTGTTATCAAACTAAATTCTTCTTCTAATGAATTACGAGTTAATTTTGTTTAGATATGTTTAGAATTCGTAATTACCAACCTTAGTGTCAAATGATTTGGCGTTCGTCCAAGTGAAGCTTTCGTCTTAATGGTTCCTTGCTGGAATTCCTCTTCACCTTCTGACTTGGTTCCGGGATCTATACCCATACGTTCGATTTCACTCTGTGGATGTTTTTGTTGTTGTTGCTGCTGCTGCGGAAGCTGTTGATAATGGTGTTGTTGTGCATCCATGCCAGTAACATGAATATCTGTTGATATCAAAAAGCAATTATGAAATACGAGTGCTGCTGTGCTAAGTAATATGTCACTTACTAGTAGAATCACCAACTGTTTTGCTGCGGCTACGGAAAGTAGACGTATGTAATGTGTGCATATGCTGATGCTCCTGGTATGGGACATCTTCTGCCTCCTGACTACCTGAGATGTTGTCATAATCGATGTTACCAGCAGAATGACGTTGTGAGCCAGATTTCTTCTTCGGCTTACCCAAAGTTTGGGAACCCTGCATTATTGTTATCTAAAGAGAAAAAAATACAACAAATACATAGAGAAATGCATTTAGGATTGCGGTACTCTTGCAAAAAGTTTATTTTGAGTCCTACTTGTTGTTTTGGACGTTCTAGCGTTTGGGAACTACCGGAACAACCTCCCTGTGACGACATGCCTGACACAGACCCTGAGCTGCCACCGAAGTTTTTCATAGGAATCGACATGTTGCGAACACTCTCGCGTATTATTTGTCGTATGGTCTTGAGGAATGCATTACGGAAATCGGCGGTGCTATTCGAAAGCACATACACCTTTTCGGAACGACGCTGTAACTGTGAGCGCAAATGTATCAATTCCCATAAGAAATGCGAATCCATATCTTTGGCCGAAGACGCTCGCACCTGAACTTCAGTTACTGGTATTAACACTTGATAACGTATAATTTCCACTTCATTGGGCGTACTCTTACTCGAAACACCCTGCAAAGAAGACATTAAGGCAACGATTTGATATCAAACTAGGTGAGTTCATTAAATAACATTGCGTCCTATTCATACCATAAGTTTCTTTTTCTGTCTGAGACGCTCTTTACAAAGGAACACAACCGCTGATTTGAAGACAAAACACATTGCATGCAGTTCCAAACCTTTTTTGATTTTGCCCAGAAAGTCTGAAATATTCAGCCATTCCACTCCACCATAATATAGTAGATCACCTAAGAAGTTTAGTAGAGAACGTTTTCAAATAATAATGATACATGAGGGACTGTTAACGCTAACACACCTGGACTCAAATCAATAGGCTGCTTACAAGCCTTTTGATGCTGTCGGAATAAATGGTCGAATATTGCACCATACTCCTCGTGAATTCTTTGCATTTCATTGATGTGTTCAGCCACCTTTTCCATGCCTTTCAGAGCCTCTGTAAATTGATAGCAATATTAGAGATGGTTCTTCTGTAGCAATTTGCCAACCAATGACATCGTTACTTACCGCACAAGTGCACGTGTTCGTCAGCTCGAGAATCCGTCAAGTTTCTTAGCTGCTGCAGCAGTAGCGGATATTTGAGTATACGTTGTATTGGTTTAATCAAATATGATTCCAGAGTACAGCTGTGCTGTTGTTTGGGATTACGAGCACATAGAAACTCTTGTAATGCATGATTTCCCTCATCTGTTTGTTGAAAAAAAAATAATAAAAAAAAATAGAATTGCATAAATTCAGCAAATTCATTCCATCTGAGGCTAAAGATAGAAAGATAGAAAGTTTGGAATTTTATAAACAACAAAACAAATACGATATCTTTATTTATTGGGATTCTATTCAGGGATGTTACACATTTTGTTTATTTCTGCGTTGATACATTTTGTTAGTGGCCGATACCGAATATTTCTTCGGTCGTGCGAGTTTACCCTTGTTTTATCAATTTTCAATACAAAATCCATACAACAATAAGATTGTAAATGCTACTACTGCTACTTACGTTCAAATTCTCGTATAAATGTACGAGTATAGATGTACATACATAAATGTTTGTCTATACAAACCTAACGCATGGTGTGTTAAAGAAGAAAAGTTTTATAAATTTTTGAATTTTTGGTTAAAATATTCTGTGTTGTTGTTTTCCTAATCCACTTATATTGTTTGTGTGTTATAACGAACCATATATAACATGTACGTTTACTAGTTTGGTTTTTTAAATTTATTGGATGGAGAATTTTAGGAGAAAACTGTATGATATTGTATCGGAATCCTAATGTACTTATTTGTAAGGCATACATTACTTCTATTTATTCGAGTACCATACACACTCAACTCAACCCCTCCTCCTCCTTAAAACACAAAAGTTTAAGGCATTTTAAAAATATACTTACTTGGATGCAAAACCTTTTGCGCTTTACTGTGGCTGGCACAGAACGATGAATATAATTTGAAGTGATTGACATAGTAGAGAAATGCGGAACCGATTGCAAATAAAACATTCTATTTCAAATAAGTAGAAAGAAAATGAGAGATATTATTACTTTGTTGTAACTTGCATACACATGCAATGTTTCCAGATTGCAGATTGAATGCAGTTCATTTGTACAATTTTTGTTTAAATTCTTATTCGATCATTTTTAAATCCTTTGCATTCTATGCAGGAACATTGTATATTACACATACTTACAAACATATATTGTACATGTGTATGTGTGTGTTGGTGAATGTTGTTATACTCACGCGATACTGGCTGGGATGGTCCAACTTATGGAATTCGGGTTCAAGTTCTAGGGCTTCTACTAGATTTTGTAGGAATTGTCTTTGGAATGTTACAATTTCGTGTATATTACCGAAGAGAGCATTTATTTCGGCATTCGATAAGAAAGTTTCACGTTTCATTGGTTCCAAATAGTTTTCAAGTAGATTATTCAAATGCTGTAAATGAGAAGTGAGCGATTAGTGATTGAAGTTTTGAATAGAAAATAAAGCTAAAAAAAAAAACGACAGTAATACCTTAACATAAGTTTTCTCTGTGTCCACCAATTCCAAAATGACTTTGCGTAGTTTTTCGGCATCCGTCAATTGTCGTGACGGCGTCAGAGCAGTATTCGAGACCGAGGATGTAACTGATCCAGTTGGACTGGCTTTCCGGGTTTCCTGAGGTGAACGACAAAATCCGGTAACCTTGTGAAAGGTATTCAACGGTGGTGGTAGTTGTTGGTAGTAGTGGTGGTGGTGATTTTAGTAGTAGTAGTAGTAGTAGTTGTAGTAGTAGTAATGGTGGTAGTAGTGTTGGTGTTGTTGCCGTCAAATGGCACATGCGAATTTTGAGCGCAAAAGTGATGACGTATGAATATAAAACAAAATGAATTCAAAAATGTTAGGATGTGCTTAGAATGCTAGGACTGTGCGAAGGTGTTTATGTGTTATGTGTACGGTAGAAATCTCACTTCCTAATACAACCTCTTACAAACATAAGCAGACAAGAAACAAACCAAAACAACCAGAAAAAAAAAATAATTCCACTTTATTTCTGTAAATATTGGTACCTAACAAGACCTCTAACTGAGTTTGACACTGACAGCCATAAGATGGTGGTTGACACAATGGCAACAGAGCACCTCAAATGTACATATTGTATGTACATATGTAAATGTCTAAATACTACCTACTATAAAGTATATGTACGTGTGAGTGTAAAGGTACACTACTCTTACGTATGTATGCATATATTATTTTTGAAATGTTTGTGAAGATGGCTTGTCTAATGTTTATTTTAGCATTGTATTCTGTTTTGTGGTCCTTATGCAAATGATTTCATTTTATATTATTTTCAGTAGGAGATCCTTGATTTATATAAGCTGCTATGAGATATCGTTGTTATTTTCATCATCATCATCATCATAATCATCATTAGATATTATTGTAATAGTAATGTAGAGTTGTATGCAGATGGTGATAGTGCGGTTAGCTTGGCTTAGCTTTAAAAGCATAGTGTTCTTCTACTAAGTATGTGTGCACGTACCCACATTAAGGTGCTATCACACGACGTGTTTTCCTTGTGTTTTTTCTTATGTTTTAATAATAATATAAATAAATATTAAATATTAAAAGAAAAATAAATTGTTTAACAATTAAAAAATATATAAACTATATTTTTAACAATTAATTTTGTAAATTCACAAATTAAAAAATCAGCTGTTGTTTACATTTAGAGGTTATGTCATAGAATTACATATGAAAAAAAAGTGACATCACATATGTAAAACACACGACGCGTCGTGTGATATCACCTTTACTACTAAATATATTTGTATATTTTCATTTTATACAACATCAACGAACACCAACTTGAGTTAAAATTATTATTCCCTTTCACCACCGCAAAATTTGCATAGAATTTTAAAGTGAGTGATTGTGTTTGTTTGGTTCTTTGTTTGTCTGTTAGTTCAAGGTGTATTTATGTAGGGATAGCATAATTCATACATGTAAACGAAAGAGACTTTCGTATTCTGTTTGTCAGTCAATAATTTAGGCTGTCAGTTAATGACAGACAGACAGACAGACAGACAGACAGACAGAGAGTCAGTCAGCCAGTCTTTCTGCCCGTCCGACTTTGTCCCCTTGTCATATTTCTGTGGAAGTAATGGTTGGAGATGATGTGGGTAAGCTCGAGCGTGTGGCAAATTGAGTAAGTAGAAGGAGTGTTGTTGTTTTTCTATATTTTGTTTGTTTCTTCTTTTCAAAGAAGGTTTATACATTAAGTATCATTAAATGAAGTGGGTTTCTGCCTTCAGTGATAAGTGCTCTTGGCAAAAGTTCCAAACCAAAAGTGCATTTCGTGAGTTTTTATCCTTCATTACTATTATACATTTCACTTTTGTGTCTTTTGTTTAAGGAACACTACATACTCTTAAAAGGAGAATAATTCTCATAGGTCTCACCTAGTACTCATACGTTATATTCGTATTCGTGTTCGTATTCATATGAATGTAGAGCAGTTGTATGCGAAGCACAATAAATACAATCATTCTAGGTTTTGTTGTTGTTGTTGCTATCTTATCTCTCAGTGTTCATCCGTTTAATAACGAATCAAATTTGAAACTTTTAAATTGAGTATGCATATCTGGTTTGCGTGGATACCTGACGCAAGTATAACGAGTAAAATGTGTAAATGAGACATTAATGATCCTGACGTTTGTCTGATCTTCAAATAAGTCATTAATTTAATTATCTCAAGTATTTCAATTTAATGGAAGTATCTAAAAACATTTAACGCTGAAGACTCAATGTTGTATTTTGACCCATAGGGCCATGGATTCAACAATGTCATCTGTATATATGGGTGGCAAAGGTACTGAGGAATCGGATATTCTTGATGTTCTAGGCATGAGAATTCAATGTGATGTTCGTTGGAACGAGCATGTTTTTCAAGTGTCGAAAGAAGCATTCCAGTATCTTGGTTTTCTCAAACAGTGCAAACATTACTTCACTGCTTCTGATCTCCTTAAAATCTATACCACTTACATTCGACCGAAAATGGAATACAACTCCCATATATGGGCATGAGCTTCAAAGTCTATTTTGGAGCTACTGGACCGTGTGCAAAGGAGGGCGTTGTCAACTCTATTGACTCATTAGAACATCGTCGGAATGTGGGTTGTGTAGCACTGATGGGAAATGTTCTTCTGAGATTAGCGAACTTATTCCAAGTGCCGGAATTACGGTTCTATCTATCCGCTTGTCTAGTAGATCACATCCGTTTGTAGACAATTGTAGTTGACCGCACAACGCATTTCAGAGAAAATTCGTTTGTCACTCGAACTAGCCGTATGTGGAATCAACTCCCCGCACAAGTCTCTCCTGACAGTTACAATCTAATAAAATTTAAGTCATATATCCACAAACACTACTCCCTTTTTTCTCTTTCCCATAACCTATTTTCTTGAGATCAACACAATGCTTTGTATCTGTAGGAGGCATCCCCTGAGTGTTGGTTAATAAATAAAAATAAATAAATCTAAGAATATCAGCATAGAATGCCAATGGTGCTTCCAATCATATCAAGGAAATAGAAATTTTCCTTAAATCCAACTATTTAGATATTCTACAAACATAAATTATATTAATATTCAAGGTTACGATCTTATTTATGCCAATTATCCCGATGGCAAAGCCCATGCTGGCCTTAAGTTTTAAACTTTGCATCCATCGTTATATCATCAAGTCAAGCTAGTGGCATTAAAATAAAGACCAATAACAACTATGTATCAATTTATTCTGTTCATTTTTCTCCACGACATAACTTAACCCTTACAAACTATGCCTATTTTTTGTTGTTGGTATAGGCTTTAATGCTAAACATCCCTGGTGGGGATCAAGATTTGGTAATCCTAAAGGCAGATAAATTTATAATTGCATCACTAAACATCTATAATATTAATAGGCTAGGCGATATCTTGTGACCGATGTTTTGTTTTACCGTTTTATCCCGATTTTGACCAAACGTATATTATTTGAAAGGTATTTCTTTTTAACCGTTTTGCAGATTTACAGATTTTTAATTTTTTTCCTTTATTTTGAGTAAATTGCATTTAAAGTTGCTACTAATACATACATAAAATTATACAATGCTATGTGTGTGTTTATTAAATTTGTTAATGTGTTTGTTATTATAAAAATGAATTTCTTTTTTTGACAATAAAGCTTTGGCATACCTTTAGGGTTTTTATTTAATGAAAAAATAAAATTTCCTAGAACTTGCACTCGAATTTCGAGGGCTGGAATCAGCTAGTAATTATAAAACCAGATTTACTGGAATTTTTTTGATTGTTCTGGTATACCTAACCATAATAGATTGCGATGATCATAGCTTAGATCACATGCCAATAAGTCTCAATTACAGTACAACATTACGAGCAGTATCAAAAAATTGGAAAATAATTTATAGTTAAACAGATATTAATTCCTTTCAGTACTGGATGTATAAGAATTTTGAGCTTAATATTACTTTAAAGTCAGGAAATGATGTCGTTCCACTTTTCAAACATCATCACAAAATGGCAGTAAAGTTATATTATTGGCGGAAATAAGGAATTTCATATGTTAAGAAGCATATGTCAGTCTAGCAGAAATCCGGGGAATAAAAAAAAATAAAAAACGATAAAAAGCGATGAATTATTCAACTTTTTAAGAAATCTGGACACCACAAAAAAAAAAATAAACTAAATATTCCAATAAAATGCCAAAACCGTAATTGGAGCTGAAGTAATATGAGTCAGGCGGATCTGTTTTCTGAACACTTAGAGAAAACCTTTGAATCTTTCGAATATCAAACTCTACAGATGAATGAATATATTGAAATTTTTAGACTCAGCATGCCAAATGGATCTTCCAAAAAAGAATCGTTCTCTCCAAATGAAGTACAAAACGAAATCTCCAAACTCAATAACACAAAGTCTCCTGGTTGTGATCCAATAGTTGCTACATCTTTATCAAAATAATCTAACCCATAAAAACAATTAAAACTCTTTCTTTCTGTGACTGTGCGTGATTGTGTGTGACTATCTTAAAATTAATCTTTGGCCACAACAAGCCTATGGACAAAGTTTCAGATCCATTGGATGAGGGGAAGTGGGGTTTTAATCTCTCCGTGACTGTGCGTGACTATGTCAAAGTTTATATTTTTTCACAGCAAGTCTATCGACCAAGTTTTAGTTCCATCGGATAAGGGAAAATGGATTTTAAATCACTCTATGACTGTGCGCGACTATGCGCGACTGCGCGTGACTATGTCGAATTTGATCTTTCTTTACAGCGAGTATATCGCCAAGTTTCAGATCGGTCGGATGAGGGTAAATGACATTTTAATCTTTTTTTCACAGCAAGTACATGGACCAAGTTTCAGATCGATCGGATGAGGGGAAATGACATTTATATCACTCCGTGACTGTGCGTGACTGCGCGTGACTAAGTCAAAGTTAATCTTTTTTTACAGCAAGTGCATGGACTAAGTTTGAGATCGATCGGATAAGGGAAAATGGGTTTTAAATCACTCCGTGACTGCTGCGCGCGACTATGTCGAAGTTGGTCTTTCTTTACAGCAATTATATCGACCACGTTTCAGATCGGTCGGATGAGGGTAAATGATATTTAGATCACTCCGTGACCATGCGTGACTAAGTCAAAGTTAATCTCCTTCTCACAGAAAGTGTATGGACCAAGTTTCAGATTGATCGGATGAGGGCAAATGACATTTAGATCACTCCGTGACTGTGCGTGACCATGCGTTTCTGCGCGTGACTAGGTCAAAGTAAATCTTTTTTTCACAGCAAGTGTATGGACCAAGTTTGAGATCGATCGGATGAGGGGAAACGACATTTAGATCACTACGTGACTGTGCGTGACCACGAGTGACTGTGCATGACTAAGTCAAAGTTAATCTTTTTTTCACAGCAAGTGTATGGACCAAGTTTGAGATCGATGGTATAGGGGAAATAACATTTAGATCACTCCGTGACTGTTCGTGATCACGCGTGACCGTGCGTGACTACCCCAAAATTAATCTGTAGTCACGACAAGACTATGGGCCAAGTTTCAAATCAATTGGATAAGGGGGAATGGGGTCCACCCATGGCAGACAGACAGACAGACAGACAGAGAGTATGAGTTAAAAGAAAGAGTTTAAAAATGCGTTCTGTTTTTAAGCCTTACATATAACTCAAATTTGAAGACTATCCCACTTTCCTACTCTGTGGAAAAGCGCTGAGGTAATAATGATTCCTAAGCCTAACAAGCCAGAAAACATAACTTTTTCATATTGGCCCATAAGTTTATTACCAACATTTTCATTTATAAACTCTTTCTTTTAACTCATACTCTCTGTCTGTCTGTCGTTGGTCGACCCCATTCCCCCTCATTCAATTGATCTGAAACTTGGCCCTTGGTCTTGGTGTGACTATAGATTAATTTTGGGGTAGTCACGCACAGTCACGGAGAGATTTAACACTCATATGCATAAGGAAGGAAAGATTTTAAATAAAAACTTTGTTTTTATGGGTTAGATTATTTACAGATAATTTTTTCCGATGCGAAAAAGCTTAACTTGATGGCCCGCATCGACATTTTTCCAAAAGAAATTTCGCTGGTGGGTCTTCTGTGTCGGTGGTAAGCTAGAGTTGGCTTTCCCGAGTATCAAAATGAATTCGTAAGAATATAAAACTCTTCTCCAGATAAATCTTTTTTGAACAAAATCGTGAATAAAATATGATTTTCCAGCGAGATAATGCCGATGTTCACACCAGTAACCATACTGACATGCAATGACCGGCCTGTTCGGCTGATCTGAATTCAATGGAAACATCTGGGGAATCATGGTACACAAAATCCTTGGTGGCAATATGCAATACGCCGTGGTAATTGAAAATTCGAGTTCATCTCGAACAATGTAGGTCCCACTCACTGTTAGTTTAAAAATAGTTTTTAATTTTAATTCATAATTAGTCCAATTACGAATATTCTCAAGGAATTTCTTTCTCACGGAAAACAATCCTCCAATTATAAATTCCACGTGAACAAAAAAAAAAAAACAAGTAAGAAAATTATAGTCGGTCTAGACCGACTATGCGATACCCTATACCATGCGTTTAGAAACCCTATCTCTTAGGCCCAACTAACTGGACATAGAAAATAAGCAAAAACCAAATTTGAGTGGGATTTTTATTAATTTTTTTTGGCTGCAGATATGAAAAAGTTCATATCGGATGCTATATCTATATGGGGACTAGGTCCAAAAATGGACCAATCCTGATCATGTTTGGTAAAGTCTCTTGTATTTTGCAAAAATATATACAAACAAAATTTGAGAAGAATCAGTGCATTATTTTTGTTTTTAATAGATTTAAGTGAAGATCGGGAAGCAGTCTATATGGGGCCAAAGGCATCATTTTTGGACTACTCATTAATGGATGTAATGAACGCATACAAACCTAATTTGAGTAAGATCTATATGACAATTTGGATCTTATGGCAATTTATGTCGATTTCATAGGGGTAATTTGTATGGGGGCTAGGTCTAAACATGGACCGATTCTCACCAATTTCAATACCGTTCATCCCATGGCCGATAAAAGCTTATATACCAAATTTCATCAAAATATATTCATATTTGCGACCTCCAGTTTGATTACAAGGTTTACATGGACACACAGACGGACGGACGGACGGACATTGTTAAATCAACTCAAAAAGTGATTCTGATTCGATCGGTATAATTAAAGATGGGTCTAGGTCAAATATTTTTGGTTGTTACAAACAGCAGCACAAAGTCATTATACCCAAACCACATAGTGGTATAGGGTATAACAAGTAAGAAAATTATAGTCGGTCTAGCCCGACTATACGATACCCTATACCATGGTTAAGAGACCCTATCTCTTCAGTCCAACTAAGTGGATATAGCAAATATGAATAAAGCAAATTTGAGTGGCATTTTTATTAATTTTTTTCGCTGCAGATATAAAATGTTCATATCGGACACTATATTTAAATGGGGACTAGGTCGAAAAATGGACCGATCCTGACCATATTTGATAAAGTCACTTATACTTTGAAAAAATATATACAAACCAAATTTGAGAAAAATCTGTGCAATATTTTTGTTTTTTGATAGATTTAAGTGAAGATCGGGAAGCAGCTCTATATGGGGCCTATGACTAAGAATTTTCCTGTAGGGAGTATTTTTGAACTACTGATTAATGTATGTAATAAACACATACAAACCCAATTTAACTGAGATCTATATGATAATTTGGAACTTATGGCAATTTATGTCGATTTCATAGAGGTCATTTGTATGGGGGCTAGGTCTGAACATGGACCGATTCTCACCAGTTTCAATAGCGTTCATCCCATGGCGGATAGAAAATCAAATACCAAATTTCATCAAAATATATTCATATTTGCGACCTGCAGTTTGATTACAAGCTTTACATGGACACACAGACGGACGGACGGACGGACATCGTTAAATCGAATCAGATAGTGATTCTGATTCGATCGGTATAATTGAAGATGGGTGTTGGTCAAATATTTTTGGTTGTTACAAACAGCAGCACAAAGTCATTATACCCAAACCACATAGTGGTATAGGGTATAAAAATGAATAAGTGGCATCATAGAATTTCGAAGCCAGTTGTTTTGCTTATTGACAACTAATTTTTATACCGTATACCACTATGTGGTTTGGGTATAATGACTTTGTGCTGCTGTTTGTAACGACCAATAATATTTGAACTAGATCCATCTTTTATTATACCGATCTACTCAGAATCACTTTCTGAATCGATTTAGCGATGTCCGTCCGTCCGTCTGTGTGTCCATGTAAACCTTGTAATCAAACTACAGGTCGCAAATATGAATATATTTTGACGAAATTTGGTATATAAGCTTCTATCGGCCATAAAATGAACGCTATTGAAATTGGTGAAATTCGGTCCATGTTCAGACCTAGTCCCCATACAAATAACCCGTATGAAATCGACAAGGTCCAAATTATCATATAGATCTCAGTCAACTTGGGTTTGTATGTGCTTATTATATTCATTAATCAGTAGTCCAAAAATAATACCTATAAGAAAATTCTTAGTCATAGGTCCATATAGAGCTGCTTCCCGATCTTCACTAAAAACTATCAAAAAACAAAAATATTGCACAAATTTTTCTCAAATTTGGTTTGTATATATTTTTTTAAAATATAAGTGGTCAGGATCGGTCCATTTTTCGACCTAGTCCCCATTTAAATATAGCACCCGATATGAACTTTTTCATATCTGCAGCCAAAAAAATTAATTAATAGCAATGCCACTCAAATTTGGTTTATGCTTATTTTCTATATTCAGTTGGACCGAAGAGATAGTGTCTCTAAACCATGGTATAGGGTATCATATAGTCGGTCTAGACCGACTATAGTTTTTTTACTTGTCTATTTTTTTTGTGTGTGCAAACCAAAATAAATTTATTTTTTTATTTTAAAGAAAAATTAAATAAACCAATGAATTGTGCATTGAGAATAACTACTTTTTTCCCATCGAATTCATGTGCATTGAGAATAACTACTTTTTTCCCATCGAATTTTTTTCCGAAGGAATTTTTATTCATAAGAGGAGAAAAGGGAGAAGTGAGAAATTTTATGCAGAATTTTTGTGCAGAATTGGGCTGAATGTTTTTTTATTTTAATATTAATGTTAATTTTAAAATTGCGTCTTAATCTTTGCACCATGAAAAAAACTAACTATTAGTTTGTTAGTGTTGACAGCCTTTATCAGGATTTTAGTCATGCAACTCATGATTGAAAAGTTAGAACATTTTCATGTATTTCTCGTATGTGTAAAAGTTCTAAGGCGCTACTGAAAACATCTTCGAGATCGTTTTCAATATTTTTCGCATCCATTTTGAAATACAATCTATAATATTAATAGGCTAGGCGATATCTTGTGACCGATGTTTTGTTCTACCGTTTCATCCCGATTTTGACCAAACGTATATTATTTGAAAGGAATTTCTTTTTAGCCGTTTTGCAGATTTACAGATTTTTAAATTTTTTCCTTTATTTTGAGTAAATTTCATTTAAAGTTGCTACTAACACATACATAAAATTATACAATGCTATGTATGTGTTTATTAAATTTGTTAATGTGTTTGTAATAAAAATGAGTTTGTTTTTTGTGTTGATTTGTGAATTGGGTATAATTGATCAGCATACTTTTATGGTCTTTATTTAATGAAAAAATAAAATTTCCTAGAATTTACGCTCGAATTTCGAGGGCTGGAATCTGCTAGTATGTTTAAATAGTTTCGATTTATGTAATGAAATGCTAATTCTTTTAGAGTGTCTTCTCTTTACGTTTGCTGAGATGTACTGAACAATGGCCTTAGTCTTATCGTATTTTAAGATATCTGTGCTGTTTTTTCGTTTCGGCATGCAAGTGAATATTTTGCGAGGTTAGGCAGTTGCGTGAGTGTGTGTGTGTGTATTTATGAAGGATGGTAGTGAGGTCATGTGATAGTGGCTTAGTAAGATAGAGTGGATGTTTAACGGTAATGAGATGTAAAACATAAGAAAGATGTAATACCAAATAACTCATATGCATATGCTGCAATGTTACATTGTTGCAGATGCAGCTGGTGATTATGAATATGTTGTGGTTACAGAGATTGTATTTGTTGTTCTTCTTATTCCCTTGTCCCGCTGGACATTGGCCTAGTGTAATGGTCATGTCGGTTTAACTTACCTGTTCTGCTGTTTTCAGTAGATTTTCAATTTCAAAACTGCTTGTGCGTGAAGTAGGTTTGGTGCACCCCAATAACGTTTGCTGAGTGACCGTTGGTTCCACAAACGAAGGAGCTGGAGAACTTTCAGCCTCGGGTGAATATAAATCTTTGCCAGTGCCATCTGTAATTATGAAGAGAATAATAATTAGAACAACACTTGTTCAGTTATTTGAAACAAGCTTAAATGTTTCAAGTGGTTAATTGTGGCCAACTTAAACTGCATGTTTTTTTGTTCGTTATTAAAAACAATACACCTGCATGCATTAAGTAGTAGTGCGGCAGTTAAGTGCCGTGCAACTATGTAAATGCTATAATTTAGCTTTTGTAGTATATATCTCCGAACTACTAAATACCTCACCTATCATTATGGCAATTAAACCCTCCCATTCCTGATGAAAATGGCCATAAAACATGTTCAAGCATGCCAACATGTTTTATAATTCATAACAAATAAAACAAACTATGCATAGTAGCTTATATGCACACGCACATTTATTCTTTAGATGACCGATTAAAGTTTTATGAGTTTTTCATTGCTCTCACTTCGACACGTCGTCCTTTTTCAATAATGGCACAACATATTTAGCTGTTAGCGTCATGTTATTGCTAGCGTGTCTTGCTGTAATTTTCCCCCTGTTCCCACCCTCCCTCCCCTCTCCAACAAAAAAAAAAAATAATTGAAAAATGATCACCACTCATTCCCATAAATAGTAAATAGCTTTCGTTATTTTGCAAAATATACGTTGTATATGTTGAAAACATTTGAACGTTCCATAATAAAAAAAAAAACTGTTTTAAACAATTTGTAAAAAAGTTTTACTGATTTTAAAGTTTTTTTTTTTATCTTGAGTTCTGTGGCACCATCTATGGTTGTTTGTCGTAATACTTTCGAAGTAACAAAGTATAAATTTTGAAACTAAATTAAAAAAGTTGTGTACTTTAATCTTTTTTTCTTGTTAATATCCTTCATCGCAACAGAAAAGGTGTGAGTGAGAGTAAATTCACTTAAATATGTGTTATATATGTATGTATGTATATACTTAAATGGTCTAGAAAATATTTGTCAGCTTAAAGTAATTGCACTTTTTGCTAGTTTACGCAAAGAAAATATTTGTTATTTGAATAAGAGCTCTGTTTTAAGAATAGGTGCATAAGATTATCTGGTGTTTCATATATTATGTTAAAATTTAGATATGTGAAGAATAACCAGTGTTAATAACTTTTAGAGAAAAAAAGCACCGTGGTGAGCATTGTACAAATTTACCGCCACCCAAAAATTACTGTATTTTTAAACTCTTTAACTCATACTGTCTGTCTGTCTGCCGTGGGGCAACCCCATTCCCCCTTATCCAAATGATTTGGAACTTGGCCCATAGTCTTGTTGTGACTATAGCTTAATTTTGGGGTAGTCACGCACAGTCAAGCATAGTCACGCATAGTCACGGAGTGATTTAAACCCAATTTCCCCTCATCTAATCAATCTGAAACTTGGTCCATAGACTTGTTGTGACCAAAGATTAATTTTAAAATAGTCAGTAAAGTCACGCATAGTCACGGAGGGATTCAAAACTCATGTGTATAAGTTAAGAAAGAGTTTTAATAAAAATTTTGTTTTTATGGGTTAGATTATTATTTGTATCTATATATTAATACTTGAAGGTTAATTTTTAGTTCCCTTTTTAAGCAAAATGCGGGCACGGAGGGGTGTGAAAACTGGCATAGTTATAGTTCATATGGAGGAGAAGCTGTAAATGATAAAATTTATGTTTAATCTGTCTTAAAATTATATTAAATTAGACAAAAAAAAACATATTTATGATAATTCGTTACACCCTGTTAATGCGAATGATTTAAATTATATATGAGACTCTCCCTGTTGAATTGTGAATTGCTAAAACTGATTAACATATCAATATTCATAAATTTTTTATATATATAGATTAAAAAAACATTGGAAGACAAAAATTTAATGAACAAATAATATTTCCAAGAATTTGCACTTGAATTTCGAGTCCTGGGCTATACTAGTTTCTATATTAAACAAGTAAGAAAATATTAGTCGGTCAGACCGACTATACGTTACCATGGCTTAGAGACTCTATTCTTGGGCCCAACTTAGTGGATATAGAAAATAAGCATAAACCAAATTTGCATGGCATTGTTATTAATTTTTTTGGCTGCAGATATGAAAAAGTTCTTATCGGAAGTTATATTTATATGGTGACTAGGTCGAAAAATGGTATATAGTAAGGTCACTTATATTTTGAAAAAATATATACAAACCAAATTGGAGAAAAAACTGTGCAATATTTTTGTTTTTTTAAAGACTTAAGTGAAAATTGAGAAGTGGCTTTATATGGGGGCTATGACAAATAATTGCCATATGGGGTTTATTTTTGGAAAACTGATAAATGGATGTAATAAAAATACACACTCCCAATTTGACCGAGATATATATGATAATTTGGATCTTATGGCAATTTAAGTTGATTTCATAGGGGTCATTTGTACGGGGACTAGGTCTGAACATTTACCGAATTTCACCAATTTCAATAGCGTTCATCCTATGACCGATAAAAGCTTATATACCAAAGTTCATTAAAATATATTCATATTTGCAACCTGTACTTGGACACACAGACGGACGGACAGACGGACATCGGTAAAGCGACTCAGAAAGTGATTCTGAGTAGATCGGTATAATAAAAGATGGGTCTAGGTCAAATATTTTTGGTAGTTACAAACAGCAGCACAAAGTCATTATACACAAACCACATACCACTATGTAGGGTATAAAAATATGGACTGTTTTAGGGTATTTTTATAACAATTAACAATTATTATTATTATTATTATTATTTTCGTATTTATTATAATGTTAAATTACAATAAACTTAATTCTAAAGCACTAGCTACTTAGGCTATCGGCTTAGCCCAATTAACAATTAATTTGTATACTCTATACCACTATGTGGTCCGTCCGTCCGTCTGTGTGTCCATGTAAACCTTGTAATCAAACTACAGGTCGCAAATATGAATATATTTTAATGAAATTTGGTATATATGCTTTTATTGGCTATAGGATGAACGCTATTGAAATTGGTGAAATTCGGTCCATGTTCACACCTAGTCCCCATACAAATGACCCCTATGAAATCGACATATATTGCCATAAGATCCATATAGATCTCAGTCAAATTGGGTTTGTATGTGATTATTATATCCATTAATCAGTAGTCCAAAAATATTCTCTATAGGACAATTCTTTGTCATAGGCCCCATATAAAGCTGCTTCCCCATATAAGCCTGATCTTCACTTAAATCTACTAAAAAAAAAACAAAAATATTGCACAGATTTTTCTCAAATTTGGTTTGTTTATATTATTTCAAAATATAAGAGACTTTACCAAATATGGTCAGGATCGGGTGATTTTTCGACCTGGTCCCCATATATAAATATAGCACCCGATATGAACTTTTTCATATCTGCAGCCAAAAAAATTAAAAACAATTCCCTCAAATTTGGTTTATGCTTATTTTCTATATCCAATTAATTGGACCGAAGCGATAAGGTCTCTGAACCATGGTATAGTGTACCATATAGTCGGTCTAGACCGACTATAATTTTCTGACTTGCTCTTATCTATAATATTAATAGGCTAGGCAATTTCTTGTGACCGATGTTTTGTTCTACCGTTTTATCCCGATTTTGACCAAACGTATATTATTTGAAAGGTATGTCTTTTTAGACGTCTTGAAGATTTACAGATTTTAAATTTTTTTCCTTTATTATGAGTAAATTGCATTTAAAGTTGCTACTAATACATACATAAAACAAGTAAGAAAATTATAGTCGGTCTAGACCGACTATACGATACCCTATACCATGCGTTTAGAGACCCTATCTCCTAGGCCTGCTGTTTGTAGCAACCAAAAGTATTTGACCTAGACCCATCTTTTATTATACCGATCGAATCAGAATCACTATCTGAGTCGATTTAACGATGTCCGTCCGTCCGTCCGTCCGTCTGTGTGTTTATGTAAAGCTTGTAATCAAACTGCAGGTCGCAAATATGAATATATTTCGATGAAATTTGGCATTTAATCTTCTATCGGCCATGGGATGAACGCTATTGAAATTGGTGAGAATAGGTCCATGTTCAGACCTAGCCCCCATACAAATGACCCCTATGAAATCAACATATATTGCCATAAGATCCAGATTATCATACAAATCTTAGTCAAATTGGGTTTGTATGTATACATTACATCCATTAATCAGTAGTCCAAAAATGATCCCTATTGGACAACTCTTAGTCATAGGCCCCATATAGAGCTGCTTCCCGATCTTCACTTAAATCTATCAAAAAACAAAAATATTGCACTGATTCATCTCAAATTTTGTTTGTATATATTTTTGCAAAATGCAAGAGACTTTACCAAACATGGTCAGGATCGGTCCATTTTTGGGCCTAGTCCCCATATAGATATAGCATCCAATATGAACTTTTTCATATCTGCAGCCGAAAAAATTAATAAAAATCCCACTCTAATATGGTTTATGCTTATTTTCTATATCCAGTTAGTTGGGCCTGAGAGATAGGGTCTCTACACGCATGGTATAGGGTATCGTGTAGTCGGTCTAGACCGACTATAATTTTCTTACTTGTTTTTTATGTTGATTTGTGAATTGCTATAATTGATTAGCATACTTTTAGGGTCTTTATTTGATAAAAAAAATAAAATTTCCTTGAATTTTCACTCGAATATCGAGGGCTGGAATCTGCTAGTTTTATATAGTTTTACAAAAGAAAATATATTAAAAAAATTTTTTTTCCCATCTATTTTTCAATCTTTTGTACGTCTCATATGAATTAATGTTTTTTATAAATATTTAATGGAAATGTGGAGAGGGGAGGCATTCGCAAAACGAAACTAATGATCCCATAGAATTTTTCAAATTGTGGACTTCATCTATATATCTCCATTTAGAAATGATATTTGCATTTTTCACAAAAGTTTAATAAAACATTTCATTATTATTATACACAGTGATTGACAATATAATGGAAACTTTTAACAAAATATATTTTTGACAACTTGAACGATCAATACCAAAAAATTGGAATACATTGCGTCATTTAGAGTATCTTTTTCTACATGAATTGGACCCAAAGCAACTCCAAAGCGTAATATTGCTACTGCCTAGTCTAGTCTAGTCTAGTCTTTTTCCCTTTGGTCGTCGTACAAACGTTCTTCCATCATGGGCTCTCTTAAATTATACTTTGAGTCAAATGAAAAGCGAACAGTATTCCAATTCTTTCTTGACCAGTTCATGTATTCTTTACCAAAATTTATGCGAGCCAATCGATTTTTCGCTGATATCAGTGGTTTCTTCACTGGACGATAATAACCAACATCAGCCTCAGTTGCTCTTCGTTAAATAATTCTTTAACTCTCATAAAATATTTCTCACAAGTTTCATTTTGCTTAAGACCAGCAGTAAAACCATCTATTTTCCTGGTTTTTAAGATTAAAATATTTAAAAATAGAATTGTGTTTAAAAAAACTGTTGAAAGAAAATGTTTGAAACTATAAATATTTATATAACGATTAAGATTTTGTACATTTTGTTTCATACCGTCTTCTATATATATTGTTTTAATCGATTAACTAAAAGTTTACATAGTTTTGAATCACTAAATAATATACTTTATTTCGTTTATCCCAAATTTTTTTTAAATTGTATTTATTGTAACAAATTTGTTATCTTTCGATAGAGTGATTTCGCATAAAAAAAAAACATAATATTAGGATTTAACGCGACATTATTAAAAAAACAAAATTCGCAAATTACGAATTTTGTAAAAGTTAAAATATATATATTATATGAATAAATTATATCAATAATTTTGGCATACTAAATTGATCTATTCGAATTCCATAATATTAACAATGGTTCATTTCAGTTTTAGATCTTTTTCATGAAGTCGTTGAATTCACTGTGTCTGAATTGAATTTTGCACACTTTTTGTCAGTGTTATTCACATTCGCATGTTATTTTGTGGTCTTTGTAGTACTGCATTTCTTAAAAAAAAGTAAAATGCTACCTAATCATGATCATATCAAAAAAATTTGTTCCAAACTCAAGATAATCATATCTAATATGAACAAGTAAGAGTGATATATTAGGCTGTGCCGTATCTTTGATACCCTCTAAACACAGGTTGTCAACACTTAAATATAAAAAAGGCTAGATTAAAATTATATAGGCTAGATTAACAAAAAATTTAGGACAACGCCAGATCGACTTTATAAGGATCGCAAATATATATAGTTTATGGTGTCTGCTGAATTTATTTCGATGAGTTACAAGCGGATAGACAAACTGATATATACCCTCTGCGCAGTGATGTGGAGGCTATAAAAAAGGCCGAAGAAAAATGATGAAACTACTGTTTTAAGAAAAGTCACCTTTTTAAGAAAATGCACTTTTTAAGAAAAGGTACTTTTCAAGGAGAAGAAATTTCTCAAGAAAGGCTATTTCTTAAGGAATGGTACCTTTTTAAGAAAAGTTAATTTTTGAGAAAAGATACTTTTTGAAGAAAATAGTTTTTCTTAGAAAAGGTATTTTTTTTTAAAAGAAAGTACTTTTTAAAAAAATGTTTTCTATTTTTTCGGAAAAGGAAGTTTTAAAAGAAAAGGAACTTTTGTAAGAAAAAAGAGCATTTTTTCGAAAGGATACTATTTTATAAAAGGTACTTGGTAAAACCAAAAGCATTTATTTTTTATTTATAATTTATATCTTTTAAAATTTTTAATTTTAATTTTTAACTTTTAATTTTTATTATTTTTTATTTTTAGTTTTTTTTTAAAGTGTCTACAAATATTTGGTTATATCTCAGCACAATGACATTCTATTTACCCCATTTTAAATACCAACATACTGCAAATAATGGCAAATAATATTATCGTAATTTTACCCAGGTAGAAATGGTTTATGTTGTGAATGAGCGTGTTTTCAACAGACAGACAGTTTATGGGGTCTACGGAATTTATTTCGATGAGTTACAAACGGATTGACAAACTGATATATCTGTGGTTTTCTGGTATAACTGCGTATGTCAATTTTTGTCAGTTTTGAGTTAACGATGCCATATATAATAATTTTTAACGCTCTTTACATGTGTTTAATTAAAAAAAAAAAAAATATTGACCATTTCTGAGTTTTTTCTTTAAATAACGACGTAACTTAAATGTTTATTAAATTAATTTGCAGCACTAACGACGTATGTCAACCTACGTTTGATCGCTGTTAAATTATTTTCTCAGAAAACGACACATAGCGACATACGTTGTTATTAATGAAAAAAATATGCAAAATAATTTTTGATTATTTTTCATTTTATAACCACTTTTAAAAACTTTTGTGTTTATTTCTGTTATTTTTTGTCACTATTATTCTTGATACGTTGTTATATTCTCATCCCAAGTCCCGTTAACTTTTTGTTGACGAACAAAAAAATCCATTTTTCAAGCAACAACAACTTATGTCTACAAGCAACAACAACTTATGTCTACATGGTATTGGTAGTTTTCTATTGTAAAGAAAACGACGTTTGTCGACATAAATTGTTTTATCTGCACACACTTTAAGTGTAATTTACATATTGTTTTTTTCGTCCTTCTCTAGGATCTATTCCTCTGAGGATTTTTTACTCAAAATTTTATATAAAGTATTTATTGCCCATATCTATAGGACTGTTAAATAAAAAGCTCTAAAAACTTTATATCGAGCCCATAATTTCAAATATAACGTTTTTTGGCTCTCCTGAACATTTTGATTTTATGACATACGCGGTTATTCTAGAAAACTACAGATTTATTTTTATTTATAATTTATATCTTTTAAAATTTTTAATTTTGATTTTTAACTTTTAATTTTTATTATTTTTAATTTTTGATTTTTAATTTTTTATTCATTTAAAATTTTAATTTCAAATTTAAAAATTTTTATTTTTATTACTTTGAATTTTTGTGGCTTTTTATAACTGTGAATGTTGTTTTGCAACAATTATGTTCAACCACTAAAATATTGCAAGATACACACTGGGTTTTTAGTTTTTTTAAAAGTGTCTACAAATATTTGCTTATATCTCAGCACAATGACATTCTATTTACCCCATTTTAAATACCAACATACTGCAAATAATGGCAAATAATACTATCGTAATTTTACCCAGGTAGTTTTCAACAGACAGACAGTTTATGGGGTCTACGGAATTTATTTCGATGAGTTACAAACGGATTGACAAACTGATATATACCCTCCGCACAGTGGCGTGGATGGTATAATAAACAGTTGCTTTTTATAATTATATGTCTAAATTACATTACAACCATCAATCCAACCCAATGAATATTTTTTAAATTCGTTTAGAAAACCAACATGAAACTTTATGATTTAGAATTTTTGTAGGTCTGTTGCAGCGAAACAGATATTTTATAAAATTTTTGTTTTTGCTTAAGAGTTTTTAGAAAATTTTCGAATTTTAATTTAAATAAAATATGGTTTTTAATTGAAAAACAGGTTAAATTTGCATCTAAATATATATATATATATATATATATATATATATAAATATATCTGTATCTATATATATACTAAGTGCAATTTTTTTTTCGAATTTTCTCATTTGGATAGTACTTACTCCAACCTGGTGCTGGCACTATTAAACCTGTTATCATTTCTTCACTCATTACTGGCGGATCTGTTGGTGGTGGCGGACACACCAAAGAATCAATCATATCATCCGTTACTCGCATTATGCCACCAATATCTGGTGGCTCTGTACGCGATGATCTATTAATGAAAAAAAACAAGAACAATAAAACAACAAAGACAACAACATAATGTAAATTTAATGAAATTCTTAACACATTTCCTATTAACTTACCGCATCATCATGCTTAAAGATTGCTCCTCCTGTAGAACACTTTCTAAATACATCATATCTAAATCGGATACAATAGCACCATTTATGACCATAATTTCATCTCCTTTGATAATACCTGATTGGATGAAAAAACAGAAAATTCATTTTTTTTTTTTGAATTCACCAAAAGTTATAGCCAGTACCTTGCTACACACAATGTACATACACTTCTATTTGACATGCATTGTTTTGTTTATTCGTAACTGAAATACGTTTGAAAATATACTCGTATGTTTGTACATATCTCTTTAAAATGTGATATACATATTGATCAAACATAAGTTGTATTCAACAATATGTATGGAAAAACTTAACGATTTCATAGAAACGCTTTGGTACTTGTACCGTGCAAGACCCATCACGTTACGAATTGTTGGTGTGTGTTGCGCAGCAATTGGAGTACATTCATTGTCTTTAAGAACAATAAAATATCTATTGTCCTTTTATTTTCTAGGATGATTGTTTTTTTTTTATACTCGTAACATAACTTAATGTGAATGTTTAAGTGTTGTGTGTGTGTGTGTGTTTGGTTACTTGGATTTACTTCTGCTAACCAATCACACACACATAAACCCCAGCGAGTCGGACAGTGTATTTGTTTCATAAGTGTGTATTGTTTATCGTACTCTCTAAACAACAAGTGCATCTATTGTCATTGTTCTGTTGTGTAGCTTTGGTTTTTTTTTTATTTATATTTATATTTTTTGCATATTGCATTTTGTATTGTTATTATTATTATTATTATTATTTAAAACCTTTACAAAAAAACCAACTTTACCTTTATCTTTTGTCAATTGTTCTATAAGTTTGACGTTTTTCCTTCTTCCTCTTTTTACTCATAAATAACAAAAATGATAAAAAAAATATGTATGTATATATATAAATAAAAACCAAACCGAACCGAACCAAACCGAACTACAAGTTATGAGCTGTATTTTATGTATACATAAATACAGAAATGTTGTATCTATATTGTATCCATGTTATATTTTTTGGGACTGTCCATGAAATGGCTTTCACAAAGTCAAATGAGATAAATGTGTTTCAATATTTGTAGAACAAAATTGTGTAAATTCGGTTGTTTATGTTTGTGGAATTTATATTTTACTAGCTGGACCCGGCAAACGTTGTTTTGCCCTCAATGAATTTTTTATTTTAGTTAGAATCTGTATATACCTATATAAAAAAAACGTTTTTGCATTTGTTAATATTAATTGAAAACTGTTAAAGAAAAACCATATTTTATTTATGAAAATGAAAATAAATATTTAATGTAACATACATATAAGAATGACTAATATATTTCTATTATTGTAATTCTAAAAAGAATGAACAATATTTTTAGCTTCATTATTCTGGCAGTAAATGAAAAAATTTGCTGGCTTTCCGACACGGGAATATGCCACATATAGTTGCTCGTGGGAAAAACAACTTTTTCGAGGTCCAAACCACATATTTGCAATGATTGTCCTTGAGATTTATAAATGGTCATGGAAAAGCCCAATCTGATCGGAAATTGCAATCTTTTGAATATTATCGGTGTGTCGGTAGGAATCATAGGAATTCTTGGTAGCAAAACATGTTCTCCTTAAAATTTTCCTTTGAGAATTGTGGCCTCAATAACATTGGGCATTATTCTCTCAACAATTAACCTGGTTCCATTATATAGTCTCGGAGCGTTAAGGTTACGTAGCAGAATTATTGGAGAACCAACTTTTAATTTTAATAAATGTGGCGGTAGATCGGGCACATCAAGTGAATTCAAAAATTCTGTTGGAGAATTGACTGCACTGACTGACTGACTGACACTATCCATAGATTTGAAAGAGAACGTTTCGGAATCAATCATTTCCTGAATAACAACATGTTATCGACATCGACATTTTTTGCGGCTAAAATAGCTCCTTCACTTAACCAATCATGGTTACGATATTGATTTTGAATGTCGGGGAATACATTTTCAATTATTTCATCGCGTGAAGATATAAATTGACAAAATTCATGTGGATATTTTAATAGTTTAACTGGTTGGATTAATATTGATTTTACCATTACCAAGATCAAGTAGTTGTTTTGAAAATTGGTCAGTCGTTGGATCATTTTGAATCGTACTCTCATGTTTGTTGTTAATTTGAACGCTACTCCATAATATTGATTATTTTCAGCAGGTATTTATTTCGTCAGCATAGGTTGATTTTGGTATAACTGGCAATGTTTGACGAAAATCTCCAGATAATAAATTGAGAGCTCCACCAAAAAGACTTTCATTGCATTTCAAATCTTTTAAAGTTCTATGTAATGTTTCTAAGGAATATTTGTGAGCCATGGTACATTCATCCCAAATAATAATACTGCATTTTTGCAGAACTTTTGTCATACCGGAATGGTTTTTGATATTACATACGGCATTCTCATTCGTTTGTACGTTTAACGGTGATTTGAGTGCTGAATGAGCTGTATGACTACCATGCAATAATGTTGCGGCTATTTCGGACGAAGCAATAGCCAATGCAATTTTTCCTTAGTTTTTGGTTAGAATGTTTATATATAAAAACTTTTGTGAATTTTGTAATTTATAAAATTTAAATAAATTTGACAACTCATTATTTTTTGAACGCCAGCGCCATCTACCGGGTCCAACAAAAATATGTTTGGCATCATCTAACATACATACATATATGTATACATACATAGTTTCAGTAAAATTTCACCTTAAATAAGAATATTCGAAATAACTTTACCCCAGCGCCACCTATCGGGTCCGTTTATACATACAAAAATTTCTTATGACGAAAAATACATACATTCTGATTTGCAGTAAAATCGCACCGAAAATAAGAATTTTGTTTATAACTTGACCCCATCGTCAGCTAGAGGGTTAAAACTAAAAAAATCATGTGAGTCCGATCACAGGGGAGATGTGTAAACATCTGGTAATAAATAAAATGCAGAAAACAGCGACAAAAAGGTTATTTCATATAATAATTTTTTCACCAAAGAATCAGAAGTCATACAGATTTGTCTTAATGGTCACATCTTACGCGTAAGAAATTTACCCCCCTGCGCGTATAGATGTTTACACATAAAAAAAAAACACAGAAGAGCTCGAACCGAACCTATGGTGCGAATCTTAACTCGACAGCTCTTATGGTTCCGGAGATCATTCGTTACAAACAAAGGCACCAACGTTTTTAGAGTTTAGTTTAGTTTAGATAGCAACTTGATAGGTACGAGTGTTTCTTGTTCATAAATTTTAAGTCTAATAAGGAATGGCCCACTTAAATCTGGCCGCACAAAACTATTTATAACTTTTAAGTTAAACATCAAATTTTAATAAATTATGTATTAAATAAACAGCAATTTATTGAGCTTTAAAGAAAATTAAAAGTAAATTTAAATTTTCGATATCTTTACTTCCCACCTCTTCAAAATACTTGTTCCATTTACTTAATATCAAATGTTCAGTTTTTGCATCTTCTTTACTCTTCATTAATTTATTTTTTTACATTTGACCAATATCTTTCGATTGATCAAAATTGTGGGCAATTAGGAGGATTAATATATTTGTCTTTATATCACTTCAGTGTTAACTTTGAATAATGATATGATGCCAAATCAGGCCAAAATTTTAGTGAGCTTTTATGTTGTTTAATGAGTGGTAATATTCTTTTTTTTGGAGACATTCATTTGTATATAATTCTACCGTCATTGTAGATGATGTTAGAAATGCAGAACTTTACAAGCCACAACTGAATATCATAATTTTTTTTTTTCCATATTTATCCATTTTGGTATACTTATATTTAGGGGCGACATTTCCAGTCAACTGTTTAAAATCAAATTTTACATAGGTTTCATTATCCATCACTATACAACCTTTCAGCAAGAGTCTCCTGTTTTTCTGTACGGCTTTTGTTTTTAATCGCTTGGTTAGGAGTTTAAGCCTTCGATTGAGCATATGCTTTTTGGCTCTATCTCGATCAGACATTCCAGGATTATTTTTCTTCAAAGCTGTTACTTTATTTTGGCCTTGTAACGTTTTAAAACACTGGATTTTGGAATTTTATAGAGTTTTTCAATTTTAAAACCACTATACATTATTGTATTTTCCAAAAAAGTGTGCAAAGTTTTTCACGTCTCTTTTGTTCCATGGCGTCTGTACAAAATAATATTAAGTTGACAGACTTGAAACGTGTTAAAAGTAACGGTATATGTCTTAGCAATAACATATCTAAAGAGTTAAAAATTTTATACACCACAGGCGCTGTAATCACGTTTTGAATATTGCTAGATTTTGAGCGGGCCATTATTTAAAAGGTAAATTTTTCCAAAATTATATATGTAGAATCTAGGGTGGGGCGATTAGTATGGAAGGAAAAAAATCTTAATGGGCGCTTCGCGTTTCTGATTCTTGGGATTGTACTGAGCAAAAAAGTCCACTAGACCATACGTCTACGGTGAAAATCGAGCTTCCAGATTTTGACTTGCAGTTTTTTCTCAGACTTTATTTTTTTTTTGGAAAATTTGCAAATTTTCTTGGGCTCATATTTCGTAAACTATTTGAAATTTTGACTTAACAAATTTTGACAAAAGTAAAGTTGTAGCTATTGTCTCGGGCTACAATTTCTCTGAACATATTACTTAGAAAAACTTCGTTTTCATGGTCAAAAAGTCGAAAATGTAGAAAATTCACCACTTTTTGTCACGTTTTTTTTTTTGGTATTTTGGCCTATAACAGCCAAACCATTGAGATTTTCGATCCAATACTAAGAAAAAATTTGTAGCTAAGACAATAGTTAAGAACTCTCTAGTACATCGCAAAAGCATTGGAATGCTCCTTTAGGCAGTTTTGGCCTTGTGAAAATGCAAATTTTTCGTGAAAATATTGATAAATTACCATTTTCAGTTGTTCATAGCGCAAAATCATAAAAATGTTCTATACACATTGTAGATACAACTTCCGTCTGACGTCGATTAAACTATAATGAAAATTATTTTTCTCTCGATTACACTGTGGAACAAATTCAGGTTTGCAAAAGTTAGGTCGATTCTGAGAGTGAGGGGTGAAAATAGAGGCTATATTAGAAGACCCGTATCGCGGCGTTTGTTTATGTTGGTTCGAACTTTGCAGTCAAATGCCGATTTTCAGCATATTGTTTATATGGTTTTTTGGTTATAACTCATCGACTAATTTATATTTTTTCAATCTGTAAAAGCCAAATTATTGCTAGAGCCCTGTGCAACAATTAAAAATTTTTAAAAAATTGATTTACAAAATTTTTTGTGGTGCTTATGAAGCAAAATGTTGGAAAAATTATTTTTTTTTCATGCTTTTTGAAAATATTTTCCACAAAACTAAGTCTTTTTTGCTTTCTGTTTGATCTATAATATGCTTCTCAGTTTCTTCAATAAATTTCATTTGAAAAGAAAACAATCATAATACAAAACTTGCGTTTTCCAGCTTAATATTAATTTACTTCTCATTTTTTATGTACCAGTTTTGTTCAGTGTTGGTTTTGAAGAAACATTGAAAAAGAAATTATAAAAATATGAAAAAAAAATATATTTTTGAAATGTTAGATATGAAAAGTTTTAAGTAAAAAAATTAAATAAATTAAATTAATGATTTGGCCAGTTGCCGTTTAGCAGGCGGCTGTGGATCAACATCACTGCTCTCTCTAATATCTTGGTCATCGCCATCATCATCAGAAAGGTCGATAATTTCGTCCAACAGATATTCTGGAATTTCATCTTTGTCTTCCCCTTCTTCCTCTTTTTCCTCGTCTTCCTCTTCTGCAACAATTCCACCCAATTGGTTTTGTGTGACTAGGATTAGGTTCTTTGATGTTTCATAGGATGTACCTTCACCAGGGTCGTATTCTGAGAAGAAATCCATGGATGTAGCAGCGGCGCACAGTGGCGCCATTTGAGTTTTTTCGTTGCAAAAATCATATCTTTTGAACCGAATAACATAATTGAACAGTTTAAACAGCATATGATAGATAACTGTTCAGCCTATGAAATGAGCGTTTGGCAAGGGTACTACGCTTTGTAGGGGCCTACTTATGGGTTATCAAAGTTAAAATTTGTAGAAAAATCAATTTTATGGTAACTAAAAAAATTATTTTTATGTTTTATGTTTTAAATTATTACCCAACAAATTAAAAAAAAATACTTCTTTTTTAAATTTATTTTTTCAATTTTCTGTAAAATATTTATCACAATTCGTAAGAGAAGGTATATCTAAAAGACTAATCATTTCTAAACTATAATTATTTTCTAACTCTATTCGTGACTTCACATGCCGCAGGGAAGAAATAAGTGGATCGGAAGATGCTGCCAACATGTTGAAGAGGTCCTCATTTTGCCTTACCCTTGATGCTTTGAATGTGTTCTGCAATCTATATTTTTTATAAAATTTGTTAAGAGACTCCTGTGCTTCTTCAGAAAGCTCTCCAATTGGCAAAGACTGGTACTCAATTATATCTTTGCCATGCGCCAATATTTTATGGACGGTCGGGGTCAACTTCTTCTGTGGATACATTTCTGCTAAAAGAGATGCAGTTTTCGATGCATATTCTCCATATTTTGTAGAATTGACATTTTCTTTGCAGTTTAAAGCATTCAAGATCGTTCCCAATCTTTTCACGATTTGATTGTCAATTCCAGTGATTCTAGTTACTGCCTCATCATTTTCCAAAAATCTCCTAGAAGTGTTTCCATCGTTTGAGTTACCGTATCCGTGCTTGGGACAGTCTACTTTTAGTCCAACTTCTTTAAAAAAGCATCCTGTATTTGCTTCTTTCTGATCTTTTCCTTATCCTTTATTGATGTATTTTCATCGAAGTTTACCTCCTCTTGTGGTAGGGTATACGCCAGTTTTAGCAAGAACTCTATACACCTTATCCTTGCGTGCAATGGTGACATTCCATATTCGTAATTCTCCTCGTTTGTAGAATCGTTTAAATTACCAAAGTTCTTCTGACTCTTTTTGCAAATCGGGCATGACAATGTTGAGGTTGTTCCTGTCAGTTCGTTTACGACTTTTCCGTCAACCATGGTCAGGTGGAACTCGTAATTGCATTCAATATATTTTCCTTCTCCAATTTGCAGCTTTTTAGGCTTAATCTTACTTATTTGTTCTTCAATGTCCTTCACCGTGGTCCTTATGAGTTTTGCCGATTCCCTTGCAAACTGAAACATTATTGGTCGGCAATAATGCACTGATGACGGACGTGGATTTTTCCAGTGTAGGGAAATATCAGATTTTAGCCGCAAAGGAACAACAGATGCCATAAACATATTTCCGTCCGATATTGTAGCGTCATTGGAAGATATCCTTTGATTATAAACGCTTTGTCCGGATGATCCATCGCAGCCCCATTTACTGATCAATGTCAGTTTCTCAGGAAGAATTTTCACCTCATTTTCAGGAAGACTCTCCAACAACCGTTTTGCTGTATGGTCCATGAGATCCTGCAGATTGGCTTTCACAGAGACTTCCGTAAACTCCGTATGCAGTGGTCGTGAATTTATTTTGGCTTGCGTAATATGCTTGTATCCTGGTAAAACGTCAGCCCCGTGTCGCATCAAGGATGCCCGTAGTATCTCATATTTTTCTTTGGAAAGTTGTAAGTCCATAAACAAGGCCAAGGCTTCTTCGGAACCATACTTTTTAATGTGTGCGTTTGTGGGCGTGGGAATGCTTTCCTTAATCCTTTTTAGTCGCAGTGGGCTTGCATCAGCAACAGATTTTGTAATCTGCGACCTAACTCTTTCACTATCCCTTGTATATTTAATAGACAGCGCGTCCGATAAATGCTTCGTGGTCAAGTCATTGGTGGCATCGGCAAGATTCCTCTTTCTTCTGAAAATTGAACACTCCTCAATACTTTTTTTGGCCTTCCTTTTGCTCCTCTGGTTGATGTGGTGGGTTTATTTACTGCCAATATATCCAGGATGGTGTCTTCACTAAGCCAGTCCTCGTATTTGGAGTTGAAGTTCTGAATGGTTCGATTAGATTTCACCCATTTAGCCTTAATATTTGCATATATCAGATAAAAATTATTTTTTATAATTTCGCTTCTCTCAATATTTCCGTATAAGCTATCAAGTTCTTCTAAAGCAGCTTCCGTGAAAAACTTTGGTGTGGTTGACCTTCTAAATAGTTTAAATAATTTTGAATTGTTCAACGCCATGTTTTCAGTACTTAAATTGTTTAACGCCATGGTTTCAGTAATTGTTGCACCAACTTTCAGTCGTATACTAATCCAGGCATTATGCTTATTTTGCAATATATAGTCTTATGATACCATGCCTAAAAATTTACCTGTTCCTGCATACATATGGATTTAGGCTGAATTATGCAATTTTGATATTATGCTCGTGTCTAAATAAGATTTGTGCCTACCTGGAGGGACCATAAGTCAATATTGTTCTTGACCATTTGTACTCCAAAGTAATTTTTAAGTGAGGTGCGTACCTTCGAATTTAAATGAGTAGTTTTTTGTGCATCCTGTGTCTGTAACAGAATATTGGGAGTAGACTTTGGCAGAGGCTCACAGGTAGACAACCGACTTAAAATGCAATTTTCAAACTATTAGATCAAACTACTGTCAGTCAAAACATGTAAAGGATGCACCCCATACAATTTCTGCAACCATGTCTTTTTAACCTTTTTTACCTCTAGAAGCCAAACGGGCACGTACGGGCAGATAATACCTTTTGAATTATGTAAAGAAATAATCAGAGAACATGTTTTGCAAATATGGCAAATATAGAAAAATATAGATTTTTTTATTTTCCGTCAAAGTTGAAAAATAGTGAAAAAACGGAAAGTTTTTAAATAGTGATTTACCAGGAGAAACACAAAGCAAACAGTTAATTTTTTTTATCATTATACATTTAATAAATACATTAATCAATACAAACAAAAAATAAGGCGATCCGTTACCTATTTTTCGTGATATTACACCTGAAATCGCAACAAATTGACTAAAAATCTGTGTTTTTTTGAAAACCGAAGGTCTGCCAACTTTGAACGGTTATATCTTCTAAACTAAAAATGTGGTATTATTAAGAGTAGCATATTTGAAATCGTTGAAAAGTTTCCTATAACATGGGTTTATTCAAAACTTCGTCGGCGCACATGAAAATTTTGATTTTTGCAACCTCGTTTGCTCTACGGGCGCCACTGTGCGGCGGTTGTAGTACTGATAACGATTAAAAAAATTCGACTAACATAAACAAACGCCGCGATACGGGTCTTCTAATTTAGCCTCTGTTTTCACCCCTCACTCTCAGAATCGACCTAACTTTTGCTAACCTGAATTTGTTACACAGTGTAATCATATAAAAAACTTAAAATTCTGCGACTAGGTTTTTGTAAAAGTGCGTCCGGATTTAACGTGGAAAATGTTTTACTTTAGGAACTGTATTTTTTGGTGGCAGCTATTCCAAATAGGTTGATGACAACCGTCGAGTTCTAGGGTGGTTGGATTTGTAAATACGGGTTCTATTTGCTCCAATAAAATTCTATTGAATTGCACTTCAACTTTGCCAATTAAAAGGGTTAATTAATTTATAATTTCTCGTAATTTTAGAAATTATAAAATTAATAATTAGGGTTTGGGATTATAAAGTGAGGGGGTTTAAGAAATAAGAACAAATACTACATAAGTGGTAATTCAACAAAAGTTTATGTAAATAATAAGTTCCTCACCACTCGAGTGATAAAATCCAAGTAAGTTTACAAAATTATTTTAGGCTTCAAAAAGCATCGGTTTAACATAAAAAAAGTTATTTTAGCTAAATTTACTTCATTTTGTAATTTTAAAAGGTTACTCAAATTCAACGAACCCGAATATTTTTAGATATTACATTTCATTCGTGATATCGATAAGAAAATTTTTTATGTTAAGTAATCGACATTAAATTTTATAATCAAAATCATATGAGTCCGATCACAGGGGAGATGTGTAAACATCTGGTAATAAATAAAATGCAGAAGACAGCGACAAAAAGGTTATTACATATCATAATTTTTTCACCAAACAATCATGTCACACCGATTTGTCTTAATGCTCACATGTTACGCGTAAGATCTTACGCTCACATAATACGCTGTTTTTGTGATTGTATTGTGAATTAGAAATTTACCCCCCTGCGCGAACGTAGTTTTGACAGGAACTATAAAAGCCTAAAGTCCAATTTTCCTAACATGAGTTAGCTGCAACATTGTTTTTTAATCAATATCCCTCATACCTCTTCGTTGATGGAAGTTCCCATATGCAATTTAGTTAAGAATTTGTGTCACCACAAATACGTCAAAACATTTTCAGGTCAAATAACATTCAATTGAAAAACAATGGATATCCTCAATACAAGTGGCAACCAAGCGTCAGCCTAAAATATATTCAACCATAGTCAAACTCTTGGTTAGTCAAATTTACTGTATAAAAGAAAAAAAAAGCTTATTGTCTGACGTTTTTTTCTTAGGTACTAAGAAGGAAACGAAAATCTATAGGCAGAAATTTGTAAGAATATTACTCATTATAATTTTAAGATCTAAGCAACAAAATTTTAACTTAAAAAAATTTTCAAAAATTTTTACTTTTTATGGGCAAATGTTTCTGTCCAAGATGAATAGTAATCCACGTAGATATTGATTTACACCCACGAGACCAAAAAGTATGACAATAATACAATAACGTTACATATGTGTAAAGTAAATGAAAGCACATGGAAAGCACATAGTAAAATTGTATTAAAATAATAATATTCATAAAAATACCTACTCGAACATACATTTTTATGCATTCAATTAAATTAAAATATTCATAAAAATGTTTTCAGTTTGTTTCTGAAGTGCCTGCTTGTCTGTAATTCAAATTGTAAAATTAATTATAATGTTCAATTCATACAGAAGTTTATGTAAAAATACATGGCATCCATATATTTTTTTTCCTGTGTGCAATTAATAATAAATTTTAAGAACTACGTAGCGATTGTATTTTATTTTTTTTCTGGCCAATTGATATTAATTTTAATTTAATATCAAATCACTCTAATAATCATATTAAATATAAAAAATATTGTGAAATTCTAAAATTTTGTTTTTCGTTCATAAAGTTTTCATAGTATGAAAATAAATTTTTTAATTTCTTACCATTTTGCATAGCCACACTTTTATCCTCAACCCGACTGACATAACAGCACAGCTCATCCTGTCGTTCGGCATTTTCAATAAGTTCAGCTTCAACGGAGAAACCCCACATTTGTTCCAAAGTCGTACGATGTAGCTCGACTTGATATAAAATTTTCATGCAAACTTCCACAAATTCATGGTTATGCAACTGTTGAGCAAAAAAAAAATCCAGACAAAGGAAACAATTATTTAATTTGAATAATTATAATTTTATTTTGAAAGTTTGATATGGTTTGACCTCTAAATATTTTTAAACAAATACTGTTTAAGTCCTACACTATGCCCCCGTTCTTGGTTTGCAATGGCAAATCTGTGAATTTAAAAAAAAATTGCATTTAAATTCAAATCTTTTGCAAAGTGGCTAACCAATTTTTCTAACAGTACATACAAATACAATTACAAATTCAATATTTTAACATCTTTCAATGTATTAAAGTAGAAAAGCTGATTAGGTTTTCGTAGTTTCAATATGACATAGATGCAATCGCATGGTGATAGAGTTCAAATTGAATTTCTTTCGATGTGTTCATGAGTATGTGTGTGTGTGTGTGCGATTATAAGACGGAAGCAAACTGTCATTTGCATCAGTGATTGTGATTTCCGTTTTGTAGTATACTTTGGTACTCATACAGCGCTTAGCTAAATAATTAAAAAACTGTCAACTTTTAAATTTAGAAAACTTTATTGCAATTCAATGGATTTGCTTAAGAGAGTTGGGTGCTATAGGACGTCAAAGAATATGAATGTCATTCAAAAGCTATATAAAAAAAATCATGTGGGTCCGATCACAGGGGAGATGTATAAACATCTACTAATTAAAGATTTTTTATGGCACTTTTTTAAAATCAAACAGAAAGCGTAATATATGTATCACTCATAGCAACCAACTGCAGGGGCTCTGCTAATATAAAAATATTTACTATTATTTATTATTTCAACTGGTTAATGTTTCGCTT
Organism: Cordilura impudica; assembly: GCA_963682025.1. NCBI lineage: Eukaryota > Metazoa > Arthropoda > Insecta > Diptera > Scathophagidae > Cordilura > Cordilura impudica. Next base: position 3,103,355 of record OY821519.1, read on the forward strand.
TTCATTTTTAATTTTTGGTTTTCATTTTTCATTTTTTATTGTTAATTTTTCATTCATCATTTTTTATTTTTTATTTTTAATTTTTTATTTTCCATTTTTCATTTTTCGTTTTTCATTTTTCATTTTTCATTATATATTTTTAATTTTTTTTTTATTTTTCATTTTTCATTTTTCATTCTTTGGTTTTCTTTTTTTATTTTTAATTTTTTGTTTTTCATTTTTTATTTATCATTTTTCACTTTTACTTTTCATTTTAATTTTGAATTTTTGATTTTGTTTTTCATTTTTCTTTTTTAATTTTTTATGTTAAATTTTTTATTTTTCATTTAAAATTTTTTATTTTTCATTTTTTATTTTTCATTTATCATATTTCATTTTTAATTTTTTATTTTTCATTTTTCATTTTATATTTTTCATTTTTCATTTTTTATTTGCCATTTTTCATTTATTATTTTTCAATTACCGTTTTTCATTTCTCATTTTTCATTTTTTATATATCAATTTTCAATTTTCATTTTTTATTTTTTTTTCATTTCTAATTTTTTATTTTTCCTTTTTCGTTTTTCGTTTTTCATTTTTTATTATTCATTTTTCATTTTTCATTTTTGTTTTTCATTTTTCTTTTTTCTTTTTTAATTTTTTATGTTTAATTTTTTATTTTTCATTTAAAATTTTTTATTTTTAATTTTTTATTTTTCATTTATCATTTTATATTTTCCATTTTTCATTTTTCATTTTTCATTTTATATTTTTCATTTTTCATTTTTTATTTGCCATTTTTCATTTATTATTTTTCATTTCTCATTTTTCATTTTTTATATATCATTTTTAATTTTTCATTTTTCATTTTTAATTTTTTATTTCTCATTTTTAATTTTTTATTTTTCATTTTTCCTTTTTAGTTTTTCATTTTTCATTTTCTATTTTTCATTTGTTATTTCATTTGTCATTTTTTATTTTTCATTTATATTTTAATGTTTTATTTTTCGTTTTTAATTTTTTATGTTTAATTTTTTATTTTCTCATTTTCTATTTTTAATTCTTTATTTTTCATTTTTCATTTGTCATTTTTCATTTTTAATTCTTCGTTTTGCATTTTTCGTTTTTATTTTTTTATTTTTCATTTTTGATTTTTCATTTTTTATTATACCCTATACCACTATGTGGTTTGGGTATAATGACTTTGTGCTGCTGTTTTTAACAACCAAAAATATTTGACCTACACCTTCTTTAATCTTTAATTATAACGATCGAATCAGAATCACTATCTGATTCGATTTAACGATGTCCGTCCGTCCGTCCGTCTGTGTGTCCATGTAAAGTTTGTAATCAAACTGCAGGTCGCAAATATGAATATATTTTGATGAAATTTGGTATGTGAGCTTTAATCGGCCATAGGATGAACGCTATTGAAATTGGTGAGAATCGGTCAATGTTCAGACCTAGCCATCATACAAATGACCCCTATGAAATCGACTTAAATTGCCATAAGATCCAAATTATCATATAAATCTTAGTCAAATTGGGTTTGTATGTGTTTATTACATCCATTAATCGGTAGTCAAAAAATGATCCCTATGGGACAACTCTTAGTCATAGGCCCCATATAGAACTGCTTCCCGATCTTCACTTAAATCTATCAAAAAACGAAAATATTACACTGATTCTTCTCAAATTTTGTTTGTATATATTTTTGCAAAATACAAGAGACTCTACCAAACATGGTCAGCATCGGTCCATTTTTGGGCCTAGTCCCCATATAGATATAGCATCCGATATGAACTTTTTCATATCTGCAGCTGAAAAAATTAATAAAAATCCCACTCAAATTTGGTTTATGCTTATTTTCTATATCCAGTTAGTTGGGCCTGAGAGATAGGGTCTCTAAACGCATGGTATAGGGTATCGTATAGTCGGTCTAGACCGACTATAATTTTCTTACTTATTTTTCAATTATCGTTTTTCATTTTTTATATTTTAAATTTTTTATTTTTCATTTTTTATTTTTCATTCTTCATTTTTAATTTTTCATTTTTTTTTCAATTTTTATTTTTCCTTTTTTCCTTTTTTCATTTTTTATGTTTAATTTTTTATTTTTTATTTTGCATTTATCATTTAAAATTTATAATTTTTAATTTTTTGTTTTTGATTTGTCATTTTAAATTTTTAATTTTTTATTTTTTGATTATCAATTTTCATTTGTCATTTTTCATTTTTGATTTTTCGTTTTGCATTTTTAATTTTTTATTTTTCATTTTTGATTTTGCATTTTTCAGTTTTCATTTTTTATTTTTAATTTTTCGTTTTTCATTTTTCATTTATTATTTTTCATTTTTATACTATTCTGTATTCTTAATTAGTTCGGTTTCTGGCATTTCAGTCTTCATCAGTGATTGTATTTAGATATTGCAATAATTGTTATGTCATAATTGATTACATTGTATCTATATGAAATTTTTTACTTAGGGCGGCCGATAGATTTGAACCTGAGTGTATCTCGCACTTGCACTTTTTGACTGTAGAATTTACAATTGTTGTTGAGTAAGACTGAAACGATAAGGAAAACTTAATTTACAAAGAAAGGGAGTATAATAAAGACTTCGTTTTTATGGGTTAGTTTTTTACTTCTTAAATTTTTATTTAAAAAAATACTCTTTTTTCAAAAATTTAATTTTTTTTAAATTTTTCTTCCATATGCGAGTTCATGTGACCACAGGAACATTTTGGCGAAACACATACAAACGTAGCATACATTATTTATAGCAGAGATTTGTCGTACAACCAAAAAAATTATTTCGGTTTATATGTAAAAATAATTGTGTAGATACACATGTACATACACACAAAGATACACACATACATTGTAACAAAATTATTTCTCAGTTTTGTGGTTTCTCTTCGGAAGGTGTTGCGCTATGTGCTCCATGTATGAGTGTACCTGTTGCCAAGCCCTGTGTGCCTTAGACCGTGTATTGACACGGGTATAGATTTGTGTGCGTGTGTGTGAGGCTATGAGAAACTAATTATTAATGTTTTACTTCTACAAAACCAACACCAATGACACTGTGAAAAGTTGAAGTCCTTTGTCCGTTTTCAATTGCCCGTTTGTCATGTTGTACACTGTTGGTAATTAAAGAAAAAGATAAAAATGAAATAACTAATGGATTCTTGTTTTCGTCTTTTTTCTTGAACGCCGTCTTTCATAAAGCGAATGTTGTTGTTACAACATTATCAAAAAAAGAAAGAAAAAACATGCAACTTTTTTATCGGTGTTTCAACCACCATTATTTTTATTGGATATACATACATATGTACACATAGTAACTGTATGTATACATGCATATGTATGTATGTATGTTATTCTCAGAGACTCTCATATTGGAAAAGTTAACTTCTTTCACTACCTGTTATTTTTTTGACTTTAGCTAACTGACATGGGCGGCAGTCAAAGTTCTATAAAAAGGAGTTGGTTGACTTGTTGCCTTTTGTCATTTTAGAAGGTGTTTAAAATATAAGTGAATAGTTTTAGGAGACGCTTCTACTAGACTTTGTAAATAACAAATATATATTATATTTTCGTTTTACTTACAATCTGTCTATCGGTATGTCGTACTTACATAATTTTCTATCAAATCGTTTCGGTGTGGCACAAAATAATTGTGATCTTCCATATCACGTCGTTTCTTTACACGTACAAAGTGTTCCATTGGATTGAGATTGCGACGGGCACAAGCACTAGCCAGAAATTCCTCCACTGACATCGCATCACGTAGGTAAACAGTCGAATAAGCATTATCAGGCATTGCAACTTTGAACGTTTTTTCCGGTTCATCACGAGAATTCATCTGGAAACACACACAAAATTGATTCAATGGTAAAAAAAAAAACAAACAAAACAAACAAAAGAAATAAACTAACAAACGAATAATGTGCATGTGCACAGAAAATGACAACTAAAAATCTTCTCGGCACCAGTTTACGCTATAATATTGGAATTGTAAAATAAATTTTTCAAATAAAAGTTATTGTTAGTTAGAGTAACAATTTTCTTTAAAATATACAGTGACTTCCAAAACTGTTCATAAAATTTTTTTTTTGTATTACAATAATTATAAAGTGCTCAATATATGGTTCATTAGTTTATATTATTTTTTTATGTTTGTTGGTGTACTACTTAGTAACATATGTTCAGCGTCACTCTTTGAAAATCACTTGTATTGTTCCGTTATTTATACCGTTATCTTACAATTTTTGTGAATACTTGTGTAACTAACAAATTAAGTTCTTTTCATGACTCCATGTAGTTGCATTAAATTCGAAACATCAAAACAATTTAAAATTTATCGTATTTTATTTTAAGGTACCTATTTGGAATATATATGTTTTTTAATTGAAAAGTAAATGTCAATTGTTTTAGCCGAAATAATTATGCCTAAAGTTATCACAACTCAAATTGAAAAAGGCATAGAAATCGATATTTTAAGCGGCAAGTCTGTGCGTGAAATTGGAAACAAATATGGTGTGTTTATTGGGTTTGTTTCAAAGCTCCGGGAAATCATCGGAAAGTCGTTAAAAAGAATAAAGGTGAACCCAAATTCAATACACATACAAAGAGAATGGTGAGACGCCTTGTGCTGTCACACACAGAAAACAGATTCATTGTGGCTACCGAATTTATTACCAACCGAATTGCGATAATGCTAATAACCGATTTTCGGGTTCACGATGATTACAATTCTAAATATTTTATCATAATAAAAAACAAGTAAGAAAATTATAGTCGGTCTAGACCGACTATACGATACCCTATACCATGCGCTAGAGACCCTATCTCTTAGGCCCAACTAATTGGATATAGAAAATAAGCATAAACCAAATTTGAGTGGCATTTTTATTAATTTTTTTTGGCTGCAGATATGAAAAAGTTCATATCGGATCCTATGTCTATATGGGGACTAGGTCCAAAAATGGACCGATCCAGACCATGGTTGGTAAAGTCTCTTGTATTTTGCGAAAATATATACAAACAAAATTTGAGATGAATCAGTGCAATATTTTTCTTTTTTTGATAGATTTAAGTGAAGATCGGGAAGCAGCTCTATATGGGGCCTATGACCAAGAGTTCTCCCATAGGAACCGTTTTTGGACTATTCATTAATGGATGTAATAAACACATACAAACCCAATTTGACTAAGATCTATACGACAATTTGGATCTTATTGCAATTTATGTCGATTTTATAGGGGTCATTTGTGTGGGGGCTAGGTCTGAACATAGACCGATTCTCACCAATTTCAATAGCGTTCATCCCATGGCCGATGAAAGCTTATATACCAAATTTCATCAAAATTCATATTCATATTTGCGACCTGCAGTTTGATTACAAGCTTTACATGGACACACAGATGGACGGACGGACGGACGGTATAATTAAAGATGGGTCTAGGTCAAATATTTTTGGTAGTTACAAACAGCAGCACAAAGTCATTATACCCAAACCACATAGTGGTATAGGGTATAATTAGCAGATGATATTAAATTTCTGTTGATACATTCAAAAATACAGTTGTTCTATTTTTGAACAATTCGGTTGGCAAATATTTTTTCTGTGTGCAGGAGCCGTTGAGAACGCTACAGATACCAATAAAGAACTAAGGGAAACTCTACAAATTGATATGTTCAATCAGACAATTCGTAAATGACTCAAAAAGAGCAGAATGAAGGCAAACACAACAAGTAAGAAAATTATAGTCGGTCTAGACCGACTATACGATACCCTATACCATGCGTTCAGAGACCTTATCTCTTAGGCCCAACTAACTGGACATAGAAAATAAGCAAAAAACAAACTTGAGTGGGATTTTTATTAATTTTTTTGGCTGCAGATATGAAAAAGTTCATATCAGATGCTATATCTATATGGGGATTAGGTCCAAAAATGGACCGATCCTGTTCATGTTTGGTAAAGTCTCTTGTATTTTGCAAAAATATATACAAACAAAATCTGAGAAGAATCAGTGCAATATTTTTGTCTTTTAATAGATTTAAGTGAAGATCGGGAAGCAGGTCTATATGGGGCCAAAGGGATCATTTTTGGACTCCGCATTAATGGACATAATGAACGCATACAAAACCCAATTTGAGTAAGATCTATATGACAATTTGGATCTTATGGCAATTTATGTCGATTTCATAGGGGTAAATTGTATGGGGGCTAGGTCTGAACATGGACCGATTCTCACCAATTTCAATAGCGTTCATCCCATGGCCGATAAAAGCTTATATACCAAATTTCATCAAAATATTTTCATATTTGCGACCTGCAGTTTGATTACAAGGTTTACATGGACACACAGACGGACGGACGGACGGACATTGTTAAAGAAAGTGATTCTGATTCGATCGGTATAATTAAAGATGGGTCTAGGTCAAATATTTTTGGTTGTTACAAACAGCAGCACAAAGTCATTATACCCAAACCACATAGTGGTATAGGGTATAAAAATTAAGAAGCCGCTTTTATCAACCAAGCACCGGGCCACTCGTCTTATATTTGCAAAAGAACATGTGGATTGGACGGTTGAGCAGTGGAACCTAGTAACATGGTCCGACGAATCGAACATAAATCAATTAGGTTCCGATGGCAGGGTTTGGTCATGGTATCATACAAAAGTAGGTATCACATCGCTTAATATTCAAGAGACAATGAAATTTGGAGGATGTTTAGTAATGATCTGGGGTTGCTTCCAAGGAGAAAATTTAGGAATCCTTCGCAAAATTGATGGTAAAATGAAGGCAGAACATGTTGAAATTTTAAGAGATTCCTACCTGCGTAGCCTCGAAGTTTTTGGTTGTGAACCAGGTGACACGCTTTTTATGTAGGATAATGATCCCAAGCGTAAATCCAAGATGACCATTAAGTGGTTTCAGGAGAATAGTATTAAGTGTATGGATTGGCCCCCACAATTTCCCGGACCTCAATCCGATAGAAAATTTTTGAAATATCTTAAAAATTAAAATTATAATGAGAAGTTCAGTTCCGAAAAATCTAGAGGAGTTTTGGGCAGTGGCGAATGAGGAATGGTCCAAATTAGATAGGTTAAATTTACGAAATTTAATAAATAGTATGCCAAAAAGACTCTAGCTTGTCATCAAAGCTAAAGATGGTCATATTAAAAACTAAAAAAATGTTTTTAATAATTATTTAAGCCAATGTTCACAAACTCACAAAAGTGTTCAAATTAATCTATTTGTTTTTTTTTCCTTATATTTTATAAAAACTATTTTTTAAATTTATTTTCGTATCACTTAATTTTAAGACAATATGTACTGAATTCAATACAAAAAAAAAAGATTAATAAATTGTTGTTATAAACAACTTATATTGAAAGACATTCTAAATTCTATGTTTTTATGAAAAGTTTTGAAAGTCACTGTATATGTATATATAAATCTCGAAGAGACTGAATGTGAGTAAAAATGAATTTCAATCATAACCATTTTCAGTTAAATCGTTTACAATTTTAGAAATACAACAATTATCGATTCAAGTCGTTGAGAAAATGAAATAAAATGATTGATTTAATATCAGGGAAGAAAATAAACCTTTAAGAATTCACCTCTCTTTGAATTTTATAAAATTTGCCATGAATGTTCTATGGCGGAATTTAGCTCTAACAATTTCTGAATTTTTGGCGACGCTAAAAACCTAGTACAATTCTAATCGAAGTCTTAGATATTCGAGGGTATTGAGACATACTTTTTTCAAAGGTCACACGATCACAATTTTGTATTGGAATATCCTAATATCTTAATGCCTGAGTTTGTATCGGTACCTGAGGTATAAATAAAACAGTGCACAATCGTCAAAAGCGCTCAAAATTAAATTTTTTTTTTTATAATTCTTTTAATTTTTTTTGCTATCAACAGATAATAAATTACATAAGACGTTTTGAGCATTTTCTGGGTTGTAGAATATCTATTTCTTGTGCTATAATGGACCAAAGTTGAAGTTTTTTTAAAAAAAATTTCAAACTAAACAAGTAAGAAAATTATAGTCGGTCTAGACCGACTATACGATACCCTATACCATGCGTTTAAAAACCCTATCTCTAGGTCCAAAAATGGACCGATCCTGATCATGTTTGGTAAAGTCTCTTGTATTTTGCAAAAATATATACAAACAAAATTTTAGAAGAATCAGTGCAATATTTTTGTTTTTTAATAGATTTAAATGAAGATCGGGAAGCAGGTCTATATGGGGCCAAAGGGATCATTTTTGGACTACTCATTAATGGACGTAATGAACACATACAAAACCCACTTTGAGTAAGATCTATATGACAATTTGGATCTTATGGCAATTTATGTCGATTTCGTAGGGGTAATTTGTATGGGGGCTAGGTCTGAACGTGGACCGATTCTCACCAATTTCAATAGCGTTCATCCCATGGCCGATAAAAGCTTATATACCAAATTTCATCAAAACATGTTCATATTTGCGACCTGCAGTTTGATTACAAGGTTTACATGGACACACAGACGGACGGACATTGTTAAATCAACTCAGAAAGTGATTCTGATTCGATCGGTATAATTGAAGATGGGTCTAGGTCAAATATTTTTGGTTGTTACAAACAGCAGCACAAAGTCATTATACCCAAACCACATAGTGGTATAGGGTATAAAAATCTGAATTTTTTATACTCGGAAACGAAGAAGGCAAACCCTACTTTTTTCGATGATTTTGTTTTATAACTTTACAGTTATAAAAAATATATTTTGTTTTTAATCACATCATGTAATTTCTTGGGCATTTGAGTGATTTTTAAGTGGCAAAAAAAAATAGGTTTAAAAAACAAATAAATTAAATTGACCTATTTGCATAAGCTGCCAAAAAAACCGCTTAGCTATAAACGGTATTTAATACAACTAAGGGTCCTAAACAAAATATGTTTCTGCTTAAGTGCAATATTATGCAACTTTTAATGTAGAGCATTTTTAATGTACCCTATTTATAAGTGTATTTTAAAAAAATTCATACGATCTCAATAGGGAAGTTTTTCAAACGGTTTAAAAAGTTCTTCATGCACTTCACAATAGAGCATGAAAATAAAACGGACCAGTATTTTGGTTCTTTGGGCGG